>JBBBDQ010000851.1:2285000-2627500 GCA_037127315.1 Ascarosepion bandense
GGTTTTTGTCTTGAGTTTTTTTTTCTTACTAGTGATTGACTTTTTGTTCATGTACTTCGTTTGTTTCTTTTTTTACATCCCCTTCTTTTCCCCCTGAGTTCGTTCTCGGTGGGTTGTACAAGACGATTGAAATTATAGCATAATTAATACTAGTTTCGGCAGAGTTAGTTCGGTTACTATTGGTATTGTTGTTGCTATAGTTAATATTATATATACATATATATATATGAGTAGATGGTTTGTTACCGCATCATGGCTGCAGAAACACAATCTTCTCTTCCCGGACGTCAAAAGCCTCTCGCTACTCTATCGCTATTTCCGTGGCAATGAACATTCTTTAGTTTCGCTCGTTCAAACACTTACAACTATGACACGCCATTTTACCTCCTTGGAGTCAAATCGCCTTCATTTTCCCCCCTATTTTTTTACTTAATCTCTCCCAAGAACTACCAATTTATTAATCAGACTCTTGCAAGTTTGCGTCCTTGAATACATCAGTTTTGATCTTTTTAAGTCAAGGATTGTTTTATTTTAATTATTTTATTTTTGTTATTTTTAATTTTCTCCGATCTCTTCCATTCATATCACACACTTTATTTATCATTACAATTTTAATAGTAATTTCTACATTGAGTGACTCTCTAAATTTATACTGGATGAATGCAAGTTTTTCAGGAGTCTTATTTTTTGCAGTGGTCGGACGAAATGACTGATATCAAATAATAAATATGTCTGATTGTATTAATCGGCAGTTCATTTTTTTACCTTTTTTCTTTAATCATTTAACCCCCAAGCAAGGCGGAAGCACCACTAGTGCGCAGGGGGTTACATTGAGAAAAGAAAAGACTGGGTACAGGGGGTATTGAAGAAATGGTAAAAAATGAACGGGATTCAAAAAGTTAGAAGATGACAGCTAACTTTGCACTTAAATTTTTAGAGATTATACTTGTCAGGGAAGCAAGTAAACGGAAAGGTGTTGCACAGGCGTGAGCTGAGACAAAAGAAACTGTTCGAGTAGAAGTAAAGGTTTCATTTAACTACTTCAACGTTAAAAGGGTGGGATCTAGATGCCACTCTTGTAGCACGCTTAAATTCTCGTAGACGCGACACCAGGGAAGAAAGCTCAATAGAGCAGTTGCCATGAAAATATATGTAAAAAAGACACAGGGAAGTCACGTTAGGTCGGTGAAAAAGTGACTGAAGTCGAAATGCCAAGTCAAGACTGATTATATTGCAGGCCCTTCTTTGCAGTAACGCGAAGCTTTTTCGATTCTTTATTAATTTAAAACATTTCAGTCAAGTGAGAATTTGTTTCCGCTCCTTATGATTTGAAGATTACATTCGTGTCTTATACATTTTAACTAAAGAAAACACACTTTTTCTGATAGTACGTTTCATGGATGATTTCAAGACCTGTAGATTCGTTCCTAGTGTATACAACTGAATTATCCGATTATATAAATATTCTGAAGTGATAGAATTGACACACGGCCGAATTAGTCACAATGTCTCGATTTCTTTTCTTGAGTAGCACGCCATTTGCCCGCGAAAATGCAAATCACTTCGCGATTGCCGTCATAATCGATTATCCGGTATCGTTTTTCCAGTAGACGCATTGTGGGAATAGAGTGGCTCTAGTATCTTTAGAGAGAGGGAAAGAAAGGAAAAGACGAGAAGAGAGAGAGAGAGAGAGAGAGAAGATCGAGAAAAGAATAGATAGCAAGAGAGAGAAAGGAGAGAATGAAAGGCAAAAAAAGAAGGAAAAGGAAAGAAGGATTGTAAGAAAGACGAGAGAGCGAGAGAGAAATAAAGTAGAAAAGTAGAGAGGAACAGTGAAAGAAAGAAGGGGATAGAGAATGAGTATAAAAAGGCGAGAGAGAACTGATGGAATTTTCATCAAATGCCCATTAACTGCCTGGAAAGCCTTGATATTTTATTTGGAAATAGGGAGTGCAAGAAATGTGTGTGCGTGTGCGTGAGAGAGAAAGAGAGAGAGAAAGAGAGAGAGAGTAAGAGAGATGAAATGTTGAGAAGAAAAGAGAAAGAAAGAGGGAATAGAAAGTGAGTGAAAAAGCCGAGAGAGAACAGATGGGATTTAATCAAATGCTCATTAACTGCATGGAAAGCATTGATTTTTTTAAAAATGTAAACACCCCTCGATTTTGAAGGGTGTACAACGGAAGTCCAGATAAATAGCAAGTTATGTAGGGAAAGGAGAATAATTCGCAAACGCAGATGAACTGAAAAGAATACTATTAAAGTAAAAAATAACGGTAAAGCCAGAGAACAAAAAAAAAACAAAAAAAAACAAACAAAAAACAAAAAACAAAAAAATAACAAAAACAGAAAGCCTGGAAGAAAAAGAAAACGAATGTGACAAAATGACCGGTAAGACGTAAGCGACGAAAATAGAATTATGAGAAGATATAGGATAGAATGCAAAAGACAATGAACAAAGAAAATTAAGGAGAAAGTGACGAGTCGACGGAATATTAAAAGAGGAAGAAAGCATGTACAACGAGTACGAGAGGGAGAGGCTAAAGAGGGAGAAGAATGGGGATGAGAAAAAGAAGTGAGATGTAAAATGAATACGCTTGTCGTGAAACGTGCGTGATTATGTCCGGGTACCCTCCGGTGATAGCAAGGGCATGCCATTACCCGTGCGCACTGTGAATGACCCAACAATGAATATAAATACACATGCAACATTCGAACATAAATTTATATAGATACATGCACGCCAACAAGCGTTGGTACTACTAAATTATTTATAAGTTTCAGGCATATAGAACAAGCAAGATTATTTATTATTGCCTGGGTTAAATAGTTTCTGTCATTGATTTTTATCAATTTGATCCCTCATTATCATACTTAACATGAGAATTATTGTGGATCTTCGTCGCCAATTTATTGTGGAGTTTTGGCGAAACTTCGCCACAAAGTTGTAGTGACCGGTTTTTGTCGGAAGTAAGACACGGAACAAGAAGGTAGGTTCGAAACAGTGTATTTGTCTAAGAAGAAACAAGATATCCAAAAGAAATGTTAATCATAATATAGAAATAAGTAAGCCCGAAGGTATTATTACGCTACCTGACTAGTAGCGGTCGTCAATTGCTCTCGTTAACTGCTGTACTTGATTACTTTTTAACTCGCTCTGTTGGAAGTCACGCAGGTAACTATATATATATATATATATATATATATATATATATATATATATATATATATATATCTATATATATATATATATATATATATATACATATATATATATATATATATATCTCAAGAGAAAGAGTTCATTCCTTATAGGAGGGTAACATAAAAATTATTGTTTACTCGCAAATAAGGATACCATACTGATTCACCAGGAATGTCTGAATTTAATAGGAAAATTGTTTTTTCAATCATATCACCCAAAGAAAGACAACAAAGTCGTAAGCGTGTGAGGAAATCTTAGAAAAAGAAAAGATTTATGGAGAGAGAACAATGAAAGAACAGGAATTAAGAAGATATATATATATATATATAGATAGATAGATAGATAGATAGATAGATATAGATGGACTCAAATAATAATGAATAGATAAATAATGAAATGTCTCAGATAGATAGATAGATAGATCTGAAGAGACTGAAATAGGCAGATAATAAACAGGCTGAGATAGATAGATAGATAGATAGATAGATAGATAGATAGATAGATAGATAGATCTGAAGAGATTGAAATAGGCAGATAATAAACAGGTTGAGATAGATAGATAGATAGATAGATAGATAGATAGATAGATAGATAGATAGATAGATAGATAGATAGATCTGAAGAGACTGAAATAGGCAGATAATAAACAGGCTTAGATAGATAGATAGATAGATAGATAGATAGATAGATAGATAGATAGATAGATATGAAGAGACTGAAATAGGCAGATGATAGATAGATAGATAGATAGATAGATTTTTATCAGGATTTTTATTCATGTAAGGCATTAAAATCTGTAACACACAATGAGCTACTAAGAAGGAAAGAATAAGAAAAAAGGGTAACATTATTAATGAGCAGGAACAGGAACAATGGAAGAGTAATCAAGAAGACAATAGATAACGATTGATATTGTATTTAAAATTTTGAAGACCAGAGTTTGGAGGAAAGCAAGCAGCCAGAAGAGAGTTCCATTAGTGAGGGGGAAGAGATAAAGCTATTAGCATAGAACCTACGGTTAAATCTAGGCATTTAAACTTTAAAATTTATAAGATCTAACCGCCAATCTTGTACTGCACTTAAATTCATTAAAGTCTAATTACCATAGAGGAAGGTTCAGCAGAACAATTACTATGAAAATATAGAAAGGGCACGATGAACCAACATAACGGTACTGGGAAAGTGACCCCTTATGTTTTAATGTTCTTACTGCCATGCATGGGATAAACTTCATGAAAATATTAATACTGAATACCAGTAAAACAAGTAACATTAGAATGATTCAAATACTTATGGGCAGATCCTGACTCGGCAGCTCAGATGTGGTAACTTTCTTTCCGGTGCTATGCGGCTTCCCTGTGTCACTTCTACAAAACTTTCACGGCTTCTGCTCCAATGAACTTTGTTCACTGGTTTCCCCTATATATGAATTTACTCGAGCCACAAGATTAGCAACTAGGTCCCAGCCTTTTACTGTTAAACCAATAAAATGTAAACGAAAATTTTACTCCATCAGCTTCTTTTCTCGCACTTCCCGCCTGTGGAATGCCCTTCCATTTACTTGCTTTCCTGATAGCTACAATCTTCAAGAATTTAAATGTAAAGTCAATAGTCATCTCCTATCTCACTAACCTGCATCCTCTCTCTCATGCTCCTTTCTCCGTCCCCTCCACTCTCATCAGTATTCTCATCCTTCTCTTACCCACTTCCCGACACCGCCTACAACCTGTCATTCTTTCTCATAACTTTCCTCCTATGTAACCCCCTGCATACCAGTGGCAGTAAACTGACTTGCTTGCGGCGGTATGATCATTAAAAAAAACATAAAATTAGTATGTATTTATTTTTACTTTCTTTAACTAATGCAAGGCCTAAGAGCAATTCAAGTTAGAGAATCATTGAATGAGGTATGTGTGTAAGAGGTGAAGATAACAAGTGTAATTTCTGAGGTGTGTAAAATAGATAACTGCTAACCCTAGACTTGAAGGGTTTAAGATTGTAGTGACCGGAAAAGCGTATCCTAGAGAGACTGTTTCATAAAATAGCGATTCCTTCCATTATTATAAAAAATATTCTTCTAAAGTTTCGAAATCATCTTCATACCGTCTTTATGAGAAGTGTTTCGGTTTAAAGGAAAATATACATTTGAAATTTTCGTGTGTCCTAAGACATAGTACATCAAGATGGTTCCGTAAACACCAGAGCAGATGGTAATCGGGTGACACAAGATCTGAAGAAGACGGATGGTGGAATTTTCCTCTCTAGTCGATAACTTCAATTTTTTTTTCCAAATGTAACTTGTGTTGTATGAAGCCGTACGTTTCCATAATGAAATACCACACATGTATGATTAATCAAACCGGACTGCTATTTCTTTAACGCAAGGTTTTAATAACCAAACTTCTGACAACTGATATCCGCTCTGAGGGTAACAGTGATCAGTACCAACACAAATTGGAATATACCAACGTAGTCCAACCAAGCACATACCGAAACGTTTCTTACGTAGACGTTCGTTTTAATTTGTCGTTTAGCGTGTTTTCCCCCAAAACTAAGCAAAGTTTCAAGAAACAAGAACATTCCGTTAGAAACAAAGAAAAGAGTTAGTCAGACAGTACATTGCCATTACTTTCTACGTTTAACCGGTTACCAAACAAAGCTACAGAATTCAATATGTCTTACTATTTAACCCATAGCTGGGAAAGATATGGCTTTGTGCCTTTCCCAAATGTATTTGTCTGTTAGTGAGGCTTGTAAACGAGGTAACAATACAGTTAAAATAACTTGAAATAGCCATGCTGCTCTTGAGATACATTCTTTTATCGAAACAAATTATTGTGAATAGTTTGAAAAACGTAAATAAATTGCTTTCGGTTTAACCATTGGAAAGTTGTCATATTGAACTAGATGATGACTTGATTTTGTCTCAACTCAATAGTTAACGTTATTATAGTAGAAATAATTAATTCAATCGCTGAAATTAAGCCGTTTCACTGTACCATGTCACCTGCAACAACTTGACAAATTGCCTAAATTTGACAAATATCTTACGGACAGATGACACCGACTATTGTAAGCAACCTCCTGCAATCCGACATAATTTTCGATTTTAAATAACCTCCAAATGGTTCTTAACCCGTAAAGAATAAATCAATGTCTTTGTGGGGAGACCAAGTAAATAGCATCTCAGCATTTTAGCCTCAATGAAAGTGGAGTATCTTTTCTCTCTTTATTCTATGAGTCAAAACGCTGAGAAGATATTTACTTGGTCTCCCAAGTAAGATTGGGAGATTGGTTTGTTTTACGGCAAATCAACCCTTCATGGGACATTTAATGTCGAAACATTAGTTGTTGTAATATGATGGGGGTAATTAAATGTTACTTATGATTCAGAGGAACTTTTTGACTATATCTTGTTGTATAGTTTCGTCTCTCTTAGTAATCTGAGAATATTTTTAGGGTCAACCTTGTTGAAAATATTCCTTAAATTATTTTCTTGATAGTGTTTTTGTCGGATCTGTTCAAGGTCAATGCAGTATGTGGTGTACTGTGTAGGGTTCTTGGCATGGTATGCAGATTGGTACTTCTTCTCCTTTCAGTAAGTATGAGTGGGTGATATAGGTGTGTCCTATTCAGAGTCTAGCCATTACCACTTCTTCTCTTCTTGACATCCTTTTATTAGTTTCTTTTTCCGATAGTTTTTTAACTTGGTGTAGTTTATTGTCAGTACAGGAGTTCCATGACTCCTGCCATCTCCCAACTAAGACAGGGTTTTGCACAAAGTGTAGTGTCCGGACACGTGAATATGCATATGGACTAAAGATAAAGACTGCGCAGTCATCGCGACAACTGTCACGTTGGCATCGATATTATGCCTACCCAACCTCTATTAGAAGATGATATCAGAGAGTTAGAATCCAGAGGGCCGGGCGCCTTTGCCATCTAAAATAAGGAGAGAATAGATACTATGATTTAATCCTATCCAAAAGGCCGAGAAAACGATTAGTCTTTCTCGATGTGCGATTCAAAAAATCTTCTCTATCGTAATTCTGTTTGTGTTTCCTTTCGTTAGTTAGATACTTCGCACGACCGTTATGCCCTGTCAATACCTCGTAAATAATGAACTATTACGTTTTGACCGCGTTAAAAATAGAAATGATACAACTTGAGAAAATGAAAGATAGAAAAAAGCCCAAAAAACAAAGAAGGGGATATAGAAGTGTTTAACGTTTCCTATCAAGATCTTACAAATATTGGACTATTCCATTTTGATTGTACAGAAAGGCAGATCAAAGACGTTATTTGGTTTTAGGAAGAAATAAAGAAACAAGAAATAAAAAAGTTTTTAATATGTTTTGGTGAAATGAAAAAAAAGTTGTTAATTTAAAGTCTTTTCATGATTGTTACTGCAATGTTTTGTTAAACTTATGAAGCTTAAATATTTAACGATGCGATAGGGTAATTTATACGGATATTTTATTGCAGTCGAACTCTCTACGAACATATTCAATGGTTAACTTAAGTATTAAGATTCATACGAATATTAAAATACAAAAACCGTGCTCTTCATACGATAGCTAGTTTCTTAGTTTGCACCATTATGCTTAGTCGTTAATATTTTATTGCTGGTCCTTCCCTTAAACAATCAAAATGAGATGCAACTATGAAAGAACATAATTGTAATTATACTAGACAGAGCCGGTTTAAATTTTTCCCATTCAATGGCGTTAGGAGACCTCAAAACTATTAATTTAATTGAAAAACAGTAAACCAGTGGCATTTCAAATATTACCACCAGTAAATCTATTGTTTTTACTAAAACACTAACGATGATGCATTTTATGCTTGATATCGGAGTAGCATCCATATTTGCGTCCCAGCAGAAAACTTCAATTGTCTTAATGTATGTTGTTGATTTTGAACACTTTCCTTAATTTTTTTACTTCAATTTCACTATGTGCATTTATTTTATATTCTCTTATTTTTTCTGTCTTTGTTTTAAACTTTCTGTTAACATTTAATTCGAACTATCGACTTCTATGTTGTCAGGGGTTGCCGTTCAAATCCTACAGAATGACACAAATATTCCTAACAACGTTTCTCAAAAATATTCAGATCGGTAGATTTATATATGTATAAATATACTGTTTAATTAAAAACAGAATAACTTCTCAAATACGTGTATCTATTAAAAATAATGTTCAAAGAAAAATATTGTATATATATATATATATTCAATTGTAAATTTTGTAAATGAGTTATTACGCGACCTAAGTTTCTACCATGTGGTGTTTCAGGTGATTTAAATTAATTGAGTTTACCGTTTGTTTTTAAGAACGCTCACCTAACGGCTTTTTTTTTCGAATGCGTAGTTTTTAAAAATTACAAAATGTTATAACGTTTTCATCCATGGTTGTAAGACCCTAACAGTTATTTTATTGTATGGTCACACTAGTCATAATTTCTGTTCTTATTCCTTATTAATGACCTTGTTTTATACACTTAGTCATATATTTATATATCTATACGCTACATGCGAGTAAAATTTATTTGCACATTAATTTTTTGTTGATTCTTGAGGCCCTTACATTTAATAGAACTTTTTACAGCCTGGTAAACTGAGCGACGGAGTCTGTCTGCTTTCCGCTTTCCGAAAAAGGTGGATATTAGGACTCTTTTGTGGAGTTAGTTTCGCAGTAGAGGTTAATATTTGTACTAAAGTCGGTCCTAAAATGGTTTGACGTACAAAACGTTAGCAACTTGATATAATATGTTTTACGCAATATAATCTTGCCAGGTCGCTGACTACTTTCGTATTCGACTAACTGTCGACTACTATCGTCCAACATCGGCTAACCCTCATTCTTCTTAATACTCCTACTTAAATTAAGTGGGAGGGTTTATTCACTATAGAATAGGTGCGTTTCACCATAACAGACTTATAAGTTAAAACTTTATTGCTGTTGCACACTCCCTGTCTGCAACCCTCCTTCCTTTGTAATCCTGAATTTTTTTCCTGAACAGATAACTTATTTATTGCATAATATCGCCCTATTAACACTCAACTATACTAACTTGAAGCCTTCTCGTGATGGGTCTTTTAATCCTCACGTACACGAGCGAGCTTGTTTTGGTACCTTTAAGTCTGGGACTGGTACGATGTGTCTTACGCAGGGATTAGTTCTCTTGCCTTGATTTTGATGCAGTTGCGACATGTCCACTCGGAGTATGTCGCAACTGCATTTCTAGGTTGATTCTGCCTTGATTAAGGGTGCTAAAGGGAGACGATTTCTAGGTTTTGGGGTGTCCGGGATTTATCGAGTAACTGCGAAGGTGACTATCCTATCAGTAGGTGTATAATATCGGAGCTGTTGTACTGCAATTTTGTAAATAGTTTCTGGGACCTGCTGTCTCACTGCCTACCAGTATTCCACCATCCAATACACACATCTGAATCTAAATATAAATAAACAACACTACCAAATCCAACATAAAAAAAAAACAAAACGAAGTAGAACTCATGTATACAATCTCCTACACCAATGTATGGGCTCTACATTCCAACTTTCCAGAAGTTGAACACCAGCTTCTTCAGTCCAAACCAAACCTTTTATTTTTTAAAACCGGCATTAACACCCCAAGCAAACTCGGAGAGATCACTTCTTGAAGCTACTCACATGACCACCTAAATCGTCACGGTCAAGGATTCGGAGGCTACATCAATGACGAGTTTCTCTGTGTCATGGACGAAAAAATGAGGAACCTAATATCCTGCATATGTGCTTCCGCGTGGCTCTTATCCAAAGTACCACATTCGTCTTTACTCTCCATCACCCTCACTCTGAAGAGACGGTAATATTAGATCAAATATCTGAGAAGATTGATAATATCCTCAACTTAATTCCGCTTGTCTAACCTTCATATCTACGGTGACTTCAATATCCACTACAAATTATGTTCAGTCAACTCCAACAAAACCGAAAATATTGGGGAGACTTCTCCATTGCCTTTCAATTAACGCAGATCCTAACCGTGTCACGGGCGTTACGGTACATCAAGTGAATAACCTTTACCTCTTTCTAATCTTCTACCCTGATACATGCTTCGCAAAAGTTTTACTCCCGACTGATTCCAAATCAAAGGCATACCCTGATGTACCGTCCCATAGGACGATTTTTGCTATGCGAAGTCAGTCTGGGACTGTTTTCCAGCCTAAATGATGGAAGCTACCATCTCAAACTTTTTCCAGCATGCTGCTTCCAAAACTGCTTCACTTTTCTCTGATTGAATCCTTTCTGGAATTAAGGTTTTATACTCCTCAAAATTCCAGTAAAAATTAAACAGTCAGCTCTGTTACCACCCCGGATGCGCTGCAACCATAACTCACCGAAACCACTACTTTAATATCTATCAGAAGAAGCGATGTAACTTGACCCTTACTGCAATCAGAACTGCCCGCAATTGTTGCAAAAAATTTCTAGAAAACGCAAAATGCAGCTACGCACGAGCAGCTCAAGCCAATGTTGAAAAAAGGGATTCCGTAAATTCTGATCACCAAACAGAGGTAAAACGGATGTGTCTACAATTGCAAATGATCTCGAGGTCGTATCTTCCTCGATAGACAAAGCGAACCTCTTAGCCTCGATCTTTGCCTCTCACGCAACCTTAAACGGCAAAGACGATCAACTCTCCAACTTACCACGTCTCACTGCGCACAATCTTAGTAATTTTACCATTACAGCACGTGATGTCCCTAGACATATTAAAGGTCTTGACTCTAAGAAGGAAATTGGTCCAGGCAAAATTCCAGTAGCTGTCTTTAAGATATAGGATAGATCCCGACTTGGCAGCTCAGACATAGCCACTTTCGCACCGGTGCAATGTGGCTTCCCTGTGTCTCTTCCACAAATACTTTCATGGCTTCTGCTCCGATGAACTTAGCGCACTGGTGCCCCCCTCATATATAATTTACTCGGGCAACAAGTTTAGCAACTAGGTCCCACCTTTTTACTGTGAAACAGATAAAAAGTATACGCAAATTCTACTCCAACAGCTTCTTTTCTCGCACTTCCTGCCTGTGAAATTTCCTTCCATTTACTTGCTTTCCCGACAGCTACAATCTCCAAGAATTTAAATGTAAAGTCAATAGTCATTTCCTATCTCACTAAGCTGCATCCTCTCTCTCATGCTCCGTTTTCTGTCCACTCCACTCTCATCAGTATACTCATTCTTCTCTTACCCACTTCCTGACATCCTCTATAACCTGTCACTCTTTCTCATAACTTTCCTCCTATGTAACCCTCTGCAAAATAGTGTTAGTAAAATGCATTGCTTGGGGCGGTATGATTATAAAGGAATATCATACTAGAATTATCCCCAATCCTCGCAGACTTGTTCAATCGCTGCTTGAAGAAGAAATCCTACCAAAACCTGTGGAAGATGTCAAACACATGCCCGGTTTTCAAGGATGCGGGCATTCGGTCTCCCGGCTCCAAGTACAGAGCCATCAGTCTCCTCAGTATCACCAGTAAGCTTTTAGGGACCATAAAAAAATAAGAAGTTCGACGAGCACCTCAAAAAGAAAGAGAATAGAAGTATGAGTTTCGATCGGCCCGCTCCACTGTCGACGTCCTAACCACCATCAATCACAGTGTAAGTGAGACTCTTGATGACAAACACACCTCGAGGACCATTGCATTAGATATATCAAAGACTTTTGACAAGGTTTGGTGCAAAAGTTTTCCTGCACAAGTTCTCCAGTCATGGAATCACAAAAAAGGCCTTCTCGATCATAAAATGCTTCCTAACAGGTAGATCCCTGAAGATAGTTATTAAGAGCCATTCCCCCGAAACCCCTGATGGTCAACGCAACCCAACGTAACGTTATGTACCTAAACAATACACTCAGACCATTTGTAAACATATCTGACAATGATACGACTACATACGGGTACGCGACTATATCTCTTGATCGGAGATTAGCGACTGATCTCTCTTCCAATCTTGCACAAACTACCCAATGGGGTAAAACTGTCTGGTTATATTCAGTGCATCGAAGATCAAGCTAGTTACATTCAATCATCGCCGATCTGACTCTGAATTACAACCAATCAGGATAAACGAATGACGCTCAGGAAGGCACGGTGCTTTGAAAGGCTATTGATCACAAATTCAAACCCGACCTCAAGTGGAATTCGTACATACGATCGATTATGGTTGGCTTTCTGTGTCACTTCAGTAACTACATACATTCTTTTTTTATCACCTATCTTTACAAGAGCCAGATCAGGTCAAAAATGGAATAGTTGTCATCCTTATTGCTACCCAGACCTAACTCACACCAGACTTTGATAGAGTCCAAAAGAGTCTACAATCTTTTGTGAGTGACAAATTATTTTTTCCATCCTCCAACCTCTCTCCCACAGGCAGAATGTTGCAAACCTCTCGCTGCTCTACTGTGACTTCCCCGAAAAATACTTGGACGAGCAAACTTCTCTGGCCCTGAAAAGTCCAACCTTCATAGCAAGAACACACCATTCCACTTACATAATAGCAACCCACCCAGTATTCTCTCCGTATTCTATCGGTGAGAAGTAAGTTCCACTCAGACCAATTATTTCGGCGGATCACTGCCCTCTGGAACCGACTCCCAACAGGAGGTTGTCCCGATCACTAAAATCTTAAGCTATTCAAAGCTAGGGTCAACCGATATCCTGTACGCACAAATGGCTTCCTAACGTAACCCTCTACCTTGAGTGTCCTCGAGCCTTGTAAAGTGTGAGCCTTGGTGTAAATAAGAAACTTCCTAGCGTGTCAGTTTCCTTCACTATTTTTCTTTCCATACGAGACAAAAGTTTTGTCCTTTCTCTTCAAGCTTCTCTGCTGCCTTCGCCTTTTCTGTAACTGTTCTTAATTTCCGCTCACTTGCGACCTTTAGCATTTGTCGGATTATTTCTCGAATCGTTACTGCGATTCGTTTGTTTCCCTTGACCACATCTTAGGCCTCTGACTCCGCTTCCTTACACCCCCTCCACATTGTCATTGTAAGACTTGTACACTCCTCATTATTCGTTCTTGTCGTCTCTTCTCCTCCGTGATCGTTCATTTATCTTAGGGCCGGACTGACATTCAGTGGCGAGGTCGATGGAAATTAGTAGATTTGAATAGAAAGAATAAAAGCTTACAAATGTATAGATGACCATTATTTCTATCTTCCTCTTGAATCATTCGACAGTTTTGAGCATGGAATAAAACTCTTTGCTGTGTCCCTTCAGAACGTTGGCGAAAATGGCTTTCCACAGTTTCTTGCACTTTCTAGCTTTTAATAAATTTTCTTTTTTTCTCTCCTAAGCCTTTTTTCGCATCCATTTACTTAAGTTTGTTAAGCAAGTGATACATTGTTTTACTTTCGCCCCCTGCCCTGTGATTTTCATATTTTCCATGGCTTCCTTCCTGATAGGTTTCAACTGATTCTTCCTGATATGTGTATATGTGTAATTTTCGCGTCCCATTTCTCGAAAACTTCGCCTCCATTTTCTCGAAAACTATGTCTTTGCTCACATTTTTGGTCCATTGTAATCTCAGCATTCTCCTCTAGAGCTACATTTCATTGTTTCGAGTCTCTGCTTCGTCTTTGAAGAGATTGTTCAGCATTCACTGCCATGTAGAATGACTGATATTACATAACTTTTTAGTTTCTCTTTTCTTTGTTTCTAACTGAATTTTCCTATTTCTTAATACTTTGCTTAATTTTTTAAAGTCATCTTTTGCCTTCCCAATGCGCCTTTGAATTTCGGTGTTGCACTTTCCTTCCTTTGTTGAAACACATTTTCAGATTTTTAAATTGTTGTATTTGTCTTATCTTGGCATCTCCAATTTGTAATTTGCATTTTGGGCTATCCTTTTTGCTAACAAACATGCATTATGTCTTCTTGCAATTGAATTTTTTGTTTTCTTTCACTTTCTTCTTTCAGAGTCATCGTAGTTTTCAAGATCATAATTTATCTCAAATGCTCTCTCTGCTGGGGTTGCAAAATACGTCAACTCTAGCTCTGCAGATGAGTAAGACCGCCGCCACCATTAGTGGTTCTGGTTATGACCATAAACTACATATATCAACAAGGTATCTAATCGGGAGTTTGGAGGTTTAAGAAGCGTTGAATCATCTCTTAATTGCTGTTGTTTCAAGGTTCACCTTGACCTGAGGGGCAGCACCTGTTACGGCTTTTGGCAAATAGTGAACGCCCGAAAAATATCAAAACGCAAAAAATGTATAAAAATAAGCTTTTATACTAAAAATATCAGCAATTCACTTTTATGAAAAATTACCAAGAATACATTATTGTAGCGAAATTAACAGCAATATATTTTTAAAGTAAAATTATCAACAATACATGTTTATTGCAAAATGACTAGCAGCACAGTTTTAAACCAAAGGACCAGCAATACATTTTATAGTATAATTACCAACAATATATTCTTTATATATTATTTATTATATAAAATGGCAATCAATTTACGTTGAGTCAATTTATTTTTAATCGTTTTATAGTAAAATTGAAGGCATGACATACATTGCTAAACATTTAAAAAAATTACAATTTGCTATGATTAATTTCATTTTTTGATATGCTAAACAAAACCAACGAAGTATTTATTCCATGGGGACACCGACCATAATGTGACAATCAACTAGACGACTATCATTCGTAGTAGGAAGTCGACCCTAACTGAGTATCTTACTATTCTGGATTAATCATGGCTGATTAATCTGATCTTAGCAAGCAATAGTAGAAATAAATAGTCAATAATTCGTGCGTAGGTCAATTTCCCGCCGGAAAATATCTGATATTTGAACTGAATTTATGAGTTGATATATCGTGGCCTCAAGGTATTCATTGTTGGTTTTAGACGATACTAAATTAAACTGAACTATGTACACGAAAGTTATCGGAATTTATCTAAACTTATTTATTAAATGGAACTTTGTGTGTGTGTGTGTGTGTGTGTGTGTGTGTGTGTATACCTATAAAATCCGAAACGGCTGTACCGGTTTTCTTAAAAATTTACACAGTTGTACTATAAGCATCTGCGAGTGTTCTTAACTAGGTTTTGTGTCGAGGTACTCTCGATAAATATTGAAAATCGATAATCGAAAAAATCGGGTTATAGAAGTAGTGGTCCAATTTTAATCACATTTGATACACTCATAGACAAAGACATAAGAAACGATATTCAGAAGTTTCAAGGTTGCAGTTCTTAGAATAGTGCAGAAAATTTGATATCGATACCAGGGAATCAAAATTTGACTTACATCCATTCATTTTTCTTTCAGTCTACGGTTTCACCTTAACTGGAAACAACTATTGCTTTTTAGTCTTTCATGCCAACATCCAAAGAGTCTGGGCTCCAGGACCATGGATTAGATTTAAAGCTTTCATTACGCCCGAGCAACGCCGGGCTATACTGCTAGTAAATGATAGAAACAGGAAATTATAGAAACACTCCACCTACAACAGGAGAAAGAGAATACCTATATCCTAATAAGAAAAAGATCGAACTTTTGAAAAAAGACCTGAAACCAATTACTCGCGATTTAGCCAAAGATAATATCGTATAGCTTAGACATGAATAAATATTTTTTTATATATGGAAAATATAGTCTCGTATTTTCATCAGAAGTCTTCGGCTATATCGTGTTGAATACACCGGTTCTCGCCCGATCACCGAAGTTAAGCAACATCGAGCCTGGTCAATACTTAGATGGGTGACCTTTTGTGAATACCAGGTGCTGTAAACGTAAGGACCAAGAATGGTCCACCAGTTCTCCAGGTTTGGGGGTTGGGCGCAGGGATAACAACCATGCCCGATAAAAAAAACAGTTTGTTATGGAAACAGTAACAAAAAGTTACTGCCCTACACACCATTGGGTGTATAAAGGGTGAGATGATGATGTTTCGTCAGAAATTACTGATATACATATTACACAGCCAAACACATATATATATATACTTAAGAGTGCGTGTATACCATACAAAATATATTTTCTTCAAATATATTAGGTTCATTTATTTGAAAATCAAACGTTTGCCAACACTAACTGATTGATTTTTATCAATAAAATTTTCTGCACAAGTGTAGTTTTCTGTGTTAATGATCCAATTTTTATCCAGCATGGAGTCTGAGTCTGAGATTTGTTTAACGGCATATCAACCTCTGTGGATTGTTTAATGCCAAAAAGATGGGACTTTTTGGCATTTAAAAAAAGGTATTTTTTAATGTTCAGTTATATTGAGAGGGTTGATTTAGTCAGATTTTAATGATTTCTTTTTATTATTTTAGAAGATGTCTTCTCGTTTTGTATTCAAAATGTGTTGCTGGTAATAATTTTTTTTTCCTTCAAAAATGTCTTGTTGGTAATATTTTCCTTCAAAAATGTTTTCTTGATAATATTTTTTTTCGAAAATATCTTGTTGGAAATATTTTTTCTTTAAAATGTTTTGGTGGTAATATTTTCCTTCAGAAATGTTTTCTTGATAATATTTTTCTTTCGAAAATGTCTTGTTGGTAATATTTTTTCATTAAAAAATGTCTTGTTGGTAATATTTTTCCTTCAAAAATGTTTTCTTGATAATATTTTTTTTCGAAAATGTCTTGTTGGTAATATTTTCCTTCAAAAATGTTTTCTTGATAATATTTTCTTTCGAAAATGTCTCGTTGGTAATATTTATTCCTTAAAAATGTTTTGTTGGTAATATTTTTCCTTCAAAACTGTATATTTTTTCTATAAACGTCTATTTTGTGTAAATGGATTTGAGTCTGAGTTTTGATTAACGACATATTAACCTGTGTGGGTAATGACAGAAAGGTTGGGTTTTAAAGTATTTTTTAATGCTCGGTTCTAATGAGAAGGTTAACTTAGTCAGGTTTTAATGAATTTTTTTGGTTTTATTCTTTTTTATTTTAGAAAACTGAAATTTGTATTCAAAAATGATTTGCTGAGAATATTTTTCTCCTTCAAAAATATTTTGTGGTATTTTTTACTAACTGTTGCTAGTTATATTTTTCCTTCAAAAATATATATATTTCTATAAACGTCTATTTTTATGTATACATTCCTATAAAAGTGTATTTTTATACTTTCATAGTGTTTTGTCGACTGTTTGGGGGTTAACTATTTTCCCATAGCTAGGACCCTAACAGGTGCTAACACTCCGGGTTAGGGTGGACCTAGGAACAACAGCAATTAAGAGGTGGTTTTATGCTTCTTAAAACCTCCCAATCAGACGCCTATGCAGCATAGAATGTAATTCATGTTTGAATGATGACAACAAGGCAATAATTAATCAAATTCTTCGTGAACAATAAACAACACTTAATATTGATACACTTTATGCAAGAAACAACTGGACAATAAAAGACATTTATTTCAAAACGGATTGCGCGACGTGATAAGCTTGAAGATATGGAATCCTTTAATTTATCACTCGGTGAATAGGAACCCAACTAAGAATTGAGGTGCATGAACACCTACTAAATTATAGTAAGTCACTAGCATCATAGCCCGGCGTTGCCCGTGCAACTCAGAACATTTTAGTAATAATTAAATTAACAACTGGAACTTTTTTTTATTTACATATTTTGTTTTTGTTTGAAAAAACACTTTTTAAAAATATTTCTTTCGTTTCAAAATTACGGGGAAAAATATTCACATTTGTTTGTTGACCAAATGAATTTTTAAAACGTCGGAATAAAAATTAAATATAAAGGCTCAATTATTTTTTGATAAAAAATATTTTAGTCGCGTTTGATACGTGTGATTTGATTTCTGTGACGTAATTTAGCAACCATCTTTGATCTTAGATGTTTACGGAGCAAATGTAAACAATCGGCTCCATTGGACAAAAAAGTGCGAAAGAAAAAGTTTACTGAACTTAAACTCAAAAAGTATGTGTTGACCTGGCTTCCCTGTCGATATGTGTCCCTAGAAAGTTTGAATGACGTAGCTTAAAAAATTAGGCGTGCATAGGGAACAGTCACACACAAACTCACCGATTGCCTTATATATATATATATACATAGATTATTCGAACTGAATGACGTCTAAAACGTCACGACGACACATAATTTTAAAAACCTGCGACATATTGTTTGCCTTATTTGTGTAACTGATTTTCGAATGCATGGTCATGAGTAAAAAGGGCAGCCCAATATGCCAAATACAAATCGGGGATACTAGAATCAAGCAGGTACAAACGTTTAAATACCTGGGAAGTGTTATAACAGAAGACGGAAAGTGAGACACAGAGATCCGAAGGCGAATTGGCATGGCAAAGGAAGCATTCCAGAGGTTGAGTAAAGTATTAAGAAACAGGACAATTTTGCTAGAAACAAAGAAGAGAGTACTGGATTGCTATGTGATGTCAGTTCTTAAATATCGCAGTGAATGCTAGACAATATCACCAGAGATGAAGGAAAAATTTGAAGCAACTGAAATATGGTTCTACAGAAGGATGCTGCGAATATCATGGATCGAGCATGTGAGCAATGATGAGGTTTTGGAAATGATGGAAACGAAAAGGAAATTAATACTGAGCATCAGGAAGAAACAGCTGAAGTTCCTAGAACATGCAATGAGGAAAGACGGCTTGGAAAACCTGATACTAACAGGCCAGAGAGAGGGGAAAAGACACAGGGGAAAGCAACGGATAACATATTTGAAGAACCTAATCAGGTGGATGATTGAATGAGGGTTGCATGGTGCAACAGGAGAAGGCGTGCTAAGAGCCACCAGGGATAGGGAGACGTGGAAAGCCATGATCACCTACGTCCTGAAAGAACAGGGCACATAGAAGAAGAATATACATGCCAACTGTTTATAAGTTATTATAATATGGATATAAAATGGGAGATCACTACTATATTATAATCAATATATGAACCGATCCCTCATGTTGTGGCCATGCTAGTTTCTATACATTTATATTCTAGATTTATGGGCTTGAGTTCATGGATGACAGGACGAGGGTTGCATGGTGTAACAGAAGGCGTGCTAAGAGCCACCAGGGATAGGGAGACGTGGAAAGCTATGATCACCTACGCCCTGAAAGGACATGGTACGTAAAAGAAGATAAATACCAACTGTTTCTAAGAAATTATAATGTGGATATAAATTGGGGGATCAAATCTATATTATAATCAATATATAAACTGATCCCTCATTTTGTGGCCATGCTAGTTTCTATACATTTATATTCTAGATTTATGGGCTTGAGTTAGTGGATGACAGAACGGGGGTTGCATGGTGTAACAGGAGAAGGCGTGCTAAGAGCCACCAGGGATAGGGAGACGTGGAAAGCCATGATCGCCTACACCCTGAAAGGACATGGTACGTAAAAGAAGATAAATACCAACTGTTTCTAAGAAATTATAATGTGGATATAAATTGGGGGATCAAATCTATATCATAATCAATATATAAACTGATCCCTCATTTTGTGGCCATGCTAGTTTCTATACATTTATATTCTAGATTTATGGGCTTGAGTTAGTGGATGACAGAACGGGGGTTGCATGGTGTAACAGGAGAAGGCGTGCTAAGAGCCACCAGGGATAGGGAGACGTGGAAAGCCATGATCGCCTACGCCCTGAAAGGACATGGTACGTAAAAGAAGATAAATACCAACTGTTTCTAAGAAATTATAATGTGGATATAAATTGGGGGATCAAATCTATATCATAATCAATATATAAACTGATCCCTCATTTTGTGGCCATGCTAGTTTCTATACATTTATATTCTAGATTTATGGGCTTGAGTTAGTGGATGACAGAACGGGGGTTGCATGGAAGAAGACGTGCTAAGAGCCACCAGGGATAGGGAGACGTGGAAAGCTATGATTGTCTACGTCCTGAAGGGACAGGGCACATAGAAGAAGATTCGTTACCATTGTTCCAATTTTTATGCAGCATAGACTTTAGCGCATGTCTGAGGGATGATAACAAGGCAAAAGATGACTCAAATTCATCATGACAAATCAACAATAATTGATGTTGATAAAGTCTTTGCAAGAAACCAATCAAAAATTTGTTCCCAAAACGATTGCACATTGAGCGACGTGATAAAGGTAAAACAGAGAAATCTTTAATTTTTGACTCGACTCACCCAGATAAAAATAGAGATGCACAAGCGCCTATTGAATTATTCGAACCGATTGATACACCAAATGTGCCTAAAACTTCACGACGCCTTAAACAGAAACGCTTAAGAACTAGCAACAAATTATTCGCCTTCTTTTATATTTGAATCATCTCATTAAGCAAGGCATTCGGGCCAAGCACTATACAAAACCGAATTCCCAGAAATTACCGATGACTGATGAGCGCGAAGCAACACTGGAGGCTCCGATTAAATAGATATTTACCGAAGGTAGAAATTAAGCTTATTCAGGTTATCTATCAATAAAGAGATATAGAGGTTATTTTTTTGGTATGTATGAATCAGTATGTGGTCGGCTAGATTGTGTACGGAGGCATCTACACTATTTTTATCTATACTTCTTCTATGTGCCCTGGCCATTCAGGATGTAGGCGATCATGGTCCGCCACGTCTCCCTATACCTTGTGGTTCTTAGTATGTTTGCTCCTGTTACACCTCGCAACCCCGTTCCGTCATCCACCTGATCAGGCCCTGCAAATATGTTATCTGCTGCCTTTCTCTGTCTCTTTTTCCTTCTATCTGGCCAGTCAGTATCAGGTTCTCCAAGCTCTTCTTCCTTATTGCATGTCTCAGGAACTTCAGTTATCTCTTCCTGATGCTCAGTATTAATTTCCTTTTTGTTGCCATTCTTTCCAACACCTCAATTCCTAAAAGCTAATTTTCAGATATAGCTTAAGAAAGCAGTCGCATTCAAACTAAACGTAATTTCCATACACAATAATATCTCAGTTTATGGTGTGCATGTAAATATCTAAACAGATAAATTAGGCTTAAAAATGCTAGGCATATGACGTGGCCGTCATGTTTCTTGGAAAAATCTGACAATCAAGTCTCATGATGAGGGGATGTAATCGTCATGGAACTCTGTGTAAGGACAAGATAAGTGAAGAATTAGTTTTATTATTATTTATAATCTTTCTCTTGATATCGAACACTGTTCTCGTAAATTCTGTTTGATTTCAAAAGTTTTAAGTCTTAACTTTTTCGTACGATTAAAAATATCAGAGGACTTCCTAGAGTTCTTAAAATCAGGAACTACAGAGGAGGACTTCCGACAAGCAAGAAGTGAGGGAATAGTTATAGAGTTTGGAGAAAACTGGGGTCAGCTCAGGGACACATTTCTTTAGAACGATAACTGAAATTCCATCACCTCCGCTCGCCTTATAGAAGTCAAGCTTAGAAATTATAAATATATCTATAAATTTATAAGATGAGAGTGATTAATATAGAAAGCGTTTATAGATATAGACAGTGTGTACATATGAGTCCACATATATAATTACTACCCGTTTCATACCCCTTCAGAACAAGGTCCGGAAATCTCATTGAGATGAAACTTATAGTAAAGTGATTTCTCTCTCTCTCTGTCTCTGTCTGTCTGTCTGTCTCTCTCTCTCATATATTATGCTCACATTATGATTGAGCTCTCTAAAGAAGAAAGTTTTAAAAACAGTTTCCACTTCTGCGATATCGGCTTTACTTTTCAGAAATGAATTGAGTTCTTTCGGTGACTGGCGTGTATATAGACTGCTTATATACAACAGGTTAAAAATTCCCTTCTCTGATTCCATGTGCCTTTGGCTTAGTGGGTAGCGACTCCGATTGACACCAAATTGGTCGAGTTCCGATCCCGGCCAGAAGCAAGTGGATGTGTCTAGCCCCACTGATGAGCTGTGATACAGCGAAACAGGCTTGTATGTAGATGGCTATATTTATATATATATTCGTACTAATCCGTAGCCCTATTTATGTGAAGTTACGCTGGCTTGGTAGAAAATGTCAGTTATTAACTGACAGAATTTTGACGTGTAACTCATTGTGTTATTATACTGTTAAGTTGCGCACTGCGTTTTAGACTAAATCTGTGTTTCCATCTTTTAGTAAAGATTGGTTGCCCTATTTTCGTAAGAGTTCACTTGTTTACAAATTTAAATGCCGATGCGATGCAGTATACATGGGACGTACCAATCCGAAGTTGGAAGCACGGGTTGCGCAGTACGTCTCTACCAATCTGCGTTCGGGTAGTCAGAGCTGTTCTATAAGAAACACTCAAGCCGTCCATCACTTGGCCATTGGACCACATTTACTTGACAGATAAGACTGTGCCTTCTGGTAAGAAGACACATGGTTCACGATTCTGCACAGCGCTCGTTCATTTTACCACCTTCGTGTTTTTGAGGCTGTATGCCTAAAGATTCACCAGCCCAGTCTGTGCAAACAAAAGGAGCACTTTATTCAACTCTTAAGTTTGTTGGAGGGTTTGTGAGTTTCCTTTTTTCTTGTTTAAAACTCTTGTGGAAATTTATGTTAATACACCACCTTACATTTTAATTACTTATTTCCACCTTCTCTTCTTAAGCGATATATGGATGTCTCCTTGATTATCATTTGAATTTTGCCAACGTATACCTTTGATAATGTGTTGGCCGAATGGATCCTAAGGTGTAAGGTGTACTATGACGTCTACTTAGTTCAGATCTATCTATCTATCTATCTATCTATCTATCTATCCATACATACATATCTATATATATATATATATATATATATCTACATATCTATATCTATCTATCTATATATATATATATATATATATATATATATGTCTATCTATCTATCTATCTATCTATCTATCTATCTATATATATGCATACATATCTATCTATCTATCTATCTATCTATCTATCTATCTAATCGATCTATCTATCTATCTTTCTAATCTATCTATCTGTATATCTTTCTAATCTATCTATCTATCTATCTATCTCGCTTTATGGTCATGAGACTCGGCTTCGAAACTCATCTTGGTTGGTTTGTCAGGAAGGTGATCTTTTGATATTATCCGTCTAGGAGTTGCATTCCAAGCGTGCGGTACCTTCCGAAAATATCCGAATACCATATCACTGATCGATCCAAGCTTTATAAGATGAATTAGGTAGACTGAACTCTTGGAAAGATAGTTGCATTCGCACGAAGTCAATAGTCATCGTGACCGATGGTTTGATCGTGCTGGCCTTGTTCAGACTTGATATCGCAAGATAACGCGCTGTCTCCCAGAAACTGTAACTAAGGTCCGCTCCACATAGTGGCAGTAAAAACGACAGGTGAGCTCTGGAAGTGTTGTACAAGCACAAGTGTGCCTGAGTAGGAGTCTGCAATAGGGATTAGCTTCCTGATTTAGTAGATGGGCATCGTTGGATGTGAATAGTCAGCCATTTAATTTTTATGCATCTATTTATAAAAGAAGGATGTATAAAAACCCTCCCTCGCTAAAATTTGGTGTTTGGTCAACTAAGCAAATTTTGGGTCAATAGGTTAAGCCAAGAACTCTGTAACTCCATCTTCCTGTGCTATCTATTTTTCTATCTCCCTATTTCTACAAGAACATTCCAAAACCAAATAAGCATGATTTAATTATTAAAATTATTGGGCAAAGTTTAAGATTCCTTGTAAGAGTGAAATTGAAAGCATTTTTCTTTAAATAGGGAAATCAGTGAAACAAGCCACTTCAACGCAGAAAAATACACGCCTCTTATTGCTCATGTGCATGGTTTTGAAAATGATGTCATTCAAATGGTGAAAAATATTAAATTGAAAAATAAAAATAACCAGTTTCAAAATAACTTGAAAGAAGTTATTAATAAAATCGATAAATCTTCAGAGGTTTTCGTTAAAAGCAAGAATTCCACCAATTTGAACAGAATCAGCCCTAGAATTTAAAGTAAAGTTTTGAATGGAGAAATAATCAAGTTCTACAAGTAGAAAACAGAAGACTGGGAAAATAATATTAACAGTGAAATCAGAAGTATTTCGCATAATTTAAAGATACAGGGTACCTCCCACTTCACACACACTGTTGTGGATTCCGGTGAGGAATCGCACAAAATAATGAACAGCAAAACAGATATTGAGATAGAAAAATAAGTTATATTAAATGTAAAGATATACACTAGAACGCAGGTTAGTAATCCAGGAATACGATTAGTAAGGAGTATATCTATATACAAGTCTTTAAAGTGAAGCCGTGCTAAAATTAGTATGTCCACGTTGGCAACTGACGAGTGATGTGTAATATTATCCTGGCTGAGTGGAGCTCAGAGCTACTATAACTACTGACGCGGTATTCTCTGTGAAACTTCGGTATCGTTCGGTAACTCTAGGTATCTTACGGATCTTTAGTGTACTGTCCTGTAACTCACTATGGCAGGAGTATATGTATACTCAATTCGA
Organism: Ascarosepion bandense; assembly: GCA_037127315.1. Lineage (NCBI taxonomy): Eukaryota > Metazoa > Mollusca > Cephalopoda > Sepiida > Sepiidae > Ascarosepion > Ascarosepion bandense. The sequence goes on from JBBBDQ010000851.1 coordinate 2,309,651, forward strand.
GTCTATTATCACAGAAAAAGGGGAGGTTCCACAACACACACACACACACACACACACACACACACACAAAACAAAAATAAACAATATTTTTCACATTTACTACCAGTCAGTTAAGTGCCATACGTGATAGACTTGACTGACTGGGCAGAAGATTTTCCCACAGTAGGTTGCCATATCTTTCAGCGCTAAACTGGTTACCAACCAAGGCTCTAAAACCCAATCTGAGACAAATTAATACCTTTTTCAAGGGTATTTGTGTATAAGTGAAAGCAACGAATTCGACAGAAATTTGAACTCGGATCTCCGATATCCACTTCACCACAACACACATCCATATTTAATATATGATGAAAAAAAAATTATTTTTAGTTTAAACGTTACATCTAACATTTAGTATTTCGATTACTAAAGTATATGGCATCCGGAAATCATCGCACATGAAATGAGAATGTTATACCCCAGTGATCGAATTAAAATCCGAGCACCAGAAGAAGGCCTGGGCATACAACTGCCGAAACATCATAAACATAGCAATAAAGATGAGAACAACAGTTCTAACACCGTAAATGATGTAAATACTATCTCATCTCAGAAGTATAGACACATGAAAACGTTTTATATAGCAAGTAATTTTGCCAAATATGGCACCGATATACCCTATGCCGATTTGAATTCTGAATTTTCCTTCTTCTAGACCGGTTGCCACCCAAGACTAAAGAAACAAGTCTGTTCTGATATTTAAATCATAGCTGTAAAGAGAAGATATGGATTCATTCTTTTCCCAGGGGTATTTGCGCGTAAGTGAATGCAACGAATCCATCTGGAATTCGAATTCGGCCCGTCGGTTTCTCATTCCAAACAGATATCTATTGCACTACAACGCATATTCAAGAGGCGATTAAAAAGCAGAATTGGCATTGGAGTGGCATATACGGGACTGAAATTACAGGGAGAGGAAAGAATAACAAAAAAAGGAATAATAGACAAAAAGATATAATTTTGTTTCAGTCAAAGTTTGAGTGATAAATACAAAAACAGACTTAATGTTTTTGAAAATTCTCAAAACTATTTCCCCTGAAAACGTGTACTAAATATTTCGAAATAATATTAAAATAAGTTACATGTTCATGTCTAATTTTGTCAGACTGGTTATAAAACGAGAACATAAAAAAAGATTTTATATCGATAAGATAAATTAAAAAATATCATCTACAATTGCAAAATAAGAACTTATATTTATTGAATGGGAATATATACCGAATTTATATCTATTCTTTTTGAAATATTTGACAAAAAATGCGGTTTATATGTGAATTGCGCATTAAAACATTTTTTTAAATTAGTTCTACGGAGAAAGATTTTAAGTTAAGTCATTAGAACTCCAAAGTTACCAGGACCGTTTTTACCAGTTCATAATACGGCAACAGTCTTTAAAATTACGAGCTATATCCAGATACCTCTTTTCTACAAGGAACTAAACGCGTTGGCATAAAATATCTTCCATTATATATATATATTTTAATCGTATCACCCCGAGGAAGGCGGTAACGCCACTGATGTGCAGATTGGAAAAGAGAAAGCCGGAAAACCACATCCTAAACAGAGAACAAGGGATGGGCCTCTTAACCTGTTCAATAGACGTGGGTGGCGTGTGAACCGGGCGATAGATAGATCTATCTACTCCAATTGAAAAAAAAAAAAGTGAAAAGATTGGAAAAGAGAAAGCCGGAAACCACATCCTAAACAAGGAACAAGGGATGAGCCTCTTAACCTGTTCAATAGACATGGATATATATATATATATATATATATATATATATATATATATATATATATATGATAACAAATACGCAATAGTGAGTAGGACAATTGCGTGTTCCTTTAACTGACTTCATTTTCACCCTTGCAAAGGGGGCACATTTTCCCAGGTGTCCTGCCAGATTTCAGGACCCTTACTGATGCTTCAGCCTTCTCCTTCTTCAGTACTGGCCGACTTTCTCTGCTTTGTGTGAGGTGCTAGTTGACTTGCAGTAAAGAGACGCTATCGCTGAGACATCAATGGGCTGTCCGAAATCAGATGGACTGGCATCGCTGAAACATAAACTGAGACTTGACACATAGGATATATAGAGTTGCATTCATTGTCAGAAAAGATATTGCAGGAATTGTCATCAGCTGCACTCCCATCTCCGGCAGAATCCGCTTCATCCGTGCATCAAACTAATCGCCTATCATGACCATCATTCGGATTTATGCTCAAACTTCAGATTGCAATGATGAGGAAGTCAAAAGGTTTTACGAATTAATAGAGTCTACCATAGAAGATGTTTCCAAGAAACAGGTAATCATTGTACAAGTGGATTGGAATGCCAAAATAGGCCAAGGTGTATACAAACACTTGGCTGGAGTTTTGGCATCGGGAAGACCAACAACCTTAGTTTTCCAGAAGTCACCTCATAAGCTGTTTCGAACCTCATCTAACGGACATGTCTACAACCAGATTAACTTAATTTTGGTCCGGTAACCTTCAATTCCAGCGTTAACAAGGCAAAAACAAGGCTGTTGTGGATCTTCGTCGCCAATTTGTTGTGGAGTTGTGTGGCGAAACTTCACCACAAAATTATAATGACCGTTTAGTGCCGGAAGTAAGACACTGAAAATAGAAAGTAGGTTCAAAACAGTGTATTAGTATAACAAGAATATATATACAAATTAAGTGTTAGTCATGACTAAATAGAACAATGTAATTTCGAACGGTACAGTTACGCTGCTTATTGCCTGAATCCTAGCTGGCTTTAACTTAACTGCATACTCCGGAAGACAGGCAGGTAATTGTGTACAGAAAGAGGACCAGTCCATTCCTCGTAGAAGGGCACCATAACAAAGATCATTCCTTGAGGCAGACACTGGCAAGGATTTGGAAACTAAGTGTCACCTTAAGAATCCCTGCATCCGATTTGACTTTAAGATGATGAAAAATTTCATGACCAAGTCGGTGGCAAGTTGTAGCCCGCAACATGCTTGGCAGCAAGATAGAATCTCTCACATTCGACATCAAAGAAGTCTTACATACAACAGCGAAAGAGGTTCTGAGGTGGAGGCAAGGAAGAAAATTCAGTCGTGTATCACGAAGAAAGTGCTTACTTTGTGTGACAAGAGCGAAAGCTAAAAGGAAAGAAGCACTAAAGTGATGAACCTCGGACGCATTACCAAAACGTGCACAGAGAGGCCAGAAGGAAGTCAGGAACAGCCAAAGAGGAATGGAGAGAAGAGCAGTGCATAAAACTAGCTGACATTAAGAATACAATATCATCAAATCTAAGACCAACCAGCTGTAGAATTCTTAGATAGCAGCATCCAGTAATCAACTGTAGTTGAAGTTGAAACAGACAGCTCCCATTCACCTAGCAAATTTGTAGGAGGTTTATATAACAGCCTGAGAGATTCCATTCTGTTATCTAGGCAAGTCTATTCTGTAGGTTCTGACTGGCTGATGATACAAGTGTGGATATTGTGCTCAATAAATATCAGCACAATATCCACTCTATAGTGAGAGGAGAGAGGGACATGTATTGAGTTACAACCCTGTTTGTTTTTGTCTGCCAACTGGACGTTAGTTGGAGACATCCTTGCGAAGGTGAGTCTCATGCTCTTAATTGTTCACCGGGTAAGAGCAGATGTTATAGACAAATGAAGAAATAGCAAGACAGTGCCCAAAACAGCAAGTTTCGTTTTTTGAGCCAAACGGATCAGCGCTTATCTGCAGCGCTTATCTGTCACCGCCAACAAAAAGAAAAAAGAAAAAAAGAAAAGACGTAAACAAAAACCTGAAACTCACCTAAAAATCATCTGACCAACTGTAAGAAATGTCGGTGGAAACCTAAAACCAAAAAACGGCCAAAATCTCCAAACTCAAAACCTCGAAAAGTTAAACCACAAACACCAGAAAACATTTAGCAATCATGTATCAAATAATCCAGTGGAATTTCCATGGAATGACGGCAAACATAAATGAACTGCTTCTGCTAATAAAAGACATGTCACCGGCACTTGTTTGCCTTAAGGTAAGATTCCTTTAATAAAATGACAAACTGAATATAAGATAATTTTATAACCAGCAAAAATACTACACGCATGATTCTGGGCTACGAGCGTCAGGTGGTACATCCTTCTTAGTTATGAAGGACGTTTCTCAAAGTAGAATAAATTTAACAACTTTACAGGCGACTGCTGTTAAAGTGACCTTTAACGGATCAATAAACATCTGCTCAGTATATATTCAACTGAATGAACCAGTAAATTAAACTGAAATTCATGAAATGCTAAAGAAACTAACTGAACTTTTTACGATAATAGGAAAATGTAACTGCTACAGCACCAGATGAGGTCGTAAAAATACAAACCAAAAGAGAAGGAGCTTAGAAACTAATTAATAACAACATTTCAGAATTCTTATATAATAAAACACCGATTTACAGTATTTACATTATTCGAACTTTTGTTCTTATCAAAAAAATTGCAATATGAACTCTGGTAAAAAAGGGTTACTTGTCATTATAAGTCTCCAAAATTTAGTTGTTCTTGTCCTTAAGGAAACATGGCCCAGTGGATATAGACTTTGGTTAGTTCCTGTGACTTGACCCAAAGAATTGTGAGTTCAATACCAGGCTACAGCAGTAGTAACAAAGTAACTTGCAGGTTTAGAGGGAGATAACTCATGACTTCCAATCGAGACATTACTAGGCAAAGAATGAGAATGATATACCCCAGTGATTGTATTAAAGGTTTCGGTTCGAAAATTTCTAGCGCCTGAAGAAGGCCGGAGCGTACAACGACCGAAACGTCGTACAAATGGCAACAAAGATAAAGACAACAGTGCGAATTATGTAAATCGTGTAAATACTACTTAATCTCAGAAATATAGACAAATACCAACTTACATTTACAGTTACTCTGCAACAGACTTACCCATATTTAATCGATTTAGATGGATTATAATTGGAATAAAATTTTAAATTCTCAATACTTTTTCCTTTCAACTATTTTTTCAGATCACTGAATTTTATATTCTTTCAAGTTCCCTCCGTCTTATTTCCAACAGGAAGGATTTTTAACGTTATGTTATGAGTCTTGTAGGACGAATGACAAGTTATCGCTACGATATGTGTCTGCTATACTTATAAGGATTCCCGTAAAATGTTTTAATTGCAGACACATATCGTAGCGATAACTTGTCATTCGTCCTACAAGACTCAAAACGTAACGTTACAAATTCTTCCTGTTGGAAATTAGACGGAGGGAACTTGAAAGAATATAAAATTCAGTGATCTGACAACTAGTTGAAAGGAAAAGTATCGAGAATTTAAAACATTTTACGGGAATCCTTAAAATCTACACTAAAGGGATGCATTCCGAAAAGTTCAAAACCAAAACAAACGCAACAGACATTGATTCAATGATAAATAAAAAGAAGCAATTAAGCTAAGAAAAGCAGCTTTCAGAGATTTTAACAGTCTATGACTTCTAATTTGCAGCAATTTAAGCAACACCGAGGTAAAGCACGAAAAAAAAATTTAAAGAAATAAAAAAGAATCCTGTAAAACTTTGTCAGCAGTCTCAGTTCTGCAAAAACAAAATCTGTCTGGAGTATGATAAAGAAAAAAGTAGGAAAATATCGTCCAAACGTTGTAAAACAACTTCCGATAAACAACTCTAAAATAATCAACAAGAAAGATATGGCTGACTAGACAAAACAATCTCTAAAAATGCATTTGCCAAGAATTGTAGCCAACAATTTCCAAGACGCAAATGAAAAATGGAAAATAAAATCTTGAAATCAAGTAACGCCAAGTGTTGTAACCTACCATTAACTGTAGAGGAACTAAACGAATCTTTAAAGAAAGCCCACAGTATTGATGTAGGCTGAGATATCTACTATGAATTCATAAAACAGTTACCTAACAATTTTTTATAATTCTTATTAAAAATGTATAACATATAAACAAATGGCTAATTCCTAGAAATGTGGAGACAGTCTTTCATCATTCGTATTCAAAAATCTGGAAAGAATGATACAGATCCTGAAAACTACAGACCGATAGCATTACCTCATGCAAAACTTTGGTGAGTATGATCATCAACGGGTTAACTTAATACTTGGAAACGCACGGCTTAGTGAGTGATTTCCAATGTGCTTTTAGGAAAAAAAGAAGCACCATGGATCACAATATACCTACAAACTTCTGTAAGGGAAGCCTTCATGAAGAAGGAAAGAACGTCTTTTTTTTAACAAAACGCGCACATGGCATTGAAATTGGTATCTTAAAAGACTTGCATGAATCGGACCTAAAATGAAGGCCAGCTGAATTCATGGAGAATTTTTGGAAGACCGAAGAATTTAATTCAGTATTGGAACTACGCTATAAGAACTGAAAAAAATCAAAAAGAAGATGTTCCACAAATGAGCATTCTTTTGGTTACCTTATTCTCCGTAAAAATCAACCCCATAGTTAAATCGCTTATCCCAGAAGTGACATGCTTCCTATATAACAACGACTTTCTAATAGTGTACAGATCTAAACATATGTATACCACAAAAAAACAACTCTAATCATAACTCAATAAAATACACAAATGGGACACTTAGAATTGTTTTATTTTTTTCAAAGTGAACATTTCTGCAAATTAAGAAAATTGCACAACAACCCATACTTAAAATTGGATGGCGCAGAAATCCCACCATTTGAACAACACAAGTTCGTATCATCTTTGATAAAACATAGTGTTCATTCCCACTCCAAAATATTTATCGCTTTTCTTCTGACGTGTGTTTTTCTTTTAGGATCATGTCGCTCGCTGATGTTACCAGAGCTACGCTAAGTTCGTCCCATTTTTAGCTTCCGTTTCGAATTTGTCCTTCGTGTTTCATTTTCACGCTTTCCGTATACATTTCTAGCAGGTTCGGGTCATTCACAAGTTCACTGTACTGCAGTCTTAGGACTATGTTAGGTTTCTTTAATCTCTTTAGTTCTATCCTTAGTTAGCATACGACTGGTTGGTGCTCACTTTCGCAGTCAGCACTTGGGTAGGCTTTGCAGTGAAGGGCTGCGTTTCTGAGTCTCTTGTTTTTAGTCATATAATCAATTCGGTTCTTAATTTCTTCTTCTGAACTTCTTCATGTCCATAGTCTTCTTGGGTGCTCTTAGAACCAGGTATTGCTTATTATCTAGTCATTAACTGTGGATCATTGGACCCATTTCTCACCACGGCCATTGCAATGTTCTAGTCCGAAGTGGCCGATCGTTTCATCTCTACTTGGCCAATTTTGCCTTTTAGATCTCCCATGATAATTATGATTTCTTGTGATTTGCACTGTGTCTTGGTGTAATCTAGCATGGAGTGAAGAATTAGACTTCTTCTTTTGTACTTTGTTTTTGGGTACATATACCTCTATTACCAATATATTGAGAAGCCTTCCTTTTATTTGAAAAGCATGCTTAAAAAATCCAGAGTATGGTGGTATCTTTAAACCGAATTACTGTGATCTATTCCAACAACAACAAAAAAAAAATTACCATACAAGTCTATGGACTGATGATGAAATCCATTAGTGAAGAGTTAGAAGCCATACTTTCAAACATACATGAAATAACTATTTCCAGTATTCGACCATGAACAATTAAGCTACCTAAAGTATTACATAAACTTCTTAAACAAAGAGAAAAAACAGCGCACATACTCACATTTCAGGACAATTTTCAGGTCATATTGGAAAACTGCTATAACCATACACCCATCTATACAGATGAGTCAAAATGTGAAAGAAAGACAGGATGTGCTGCAGTTAACCAAAATATCACAAAAACGTACCTCCCAAAAAGAAGCTCTAGTTTTTGGAGGTTTATGCAACAGTGCTAGCTATCAAGATTATTAAAGAGATCAAACAACTAAGATTTCTAAATGTTTTGGACTCACTATCCATCCAAATAGCTTTGAAAGAAAGAAAATTCATTAACTCATTCATTTATATTCCGAATGCCATCTAGTCATCTCCCTTTAACTTAATTATCTAATTTATTTGTTCACCATTGCCGTAGTTAGGTATTAAACTCACCTGAAGTACGCCGGGGTGAAAAATGGACAAAACGTAATAAATTTGGCCATAAAAATGAGGAAAACAGTGAGAACAATGTAAATACTACCTCATATAAGAAGTATAGACAACACTCTCATTAACAAACTTTTATGAAAAATGAACACTACTATATATATATATATATATATATATATATATATATATATGTATATATATATTATTTATAAATATTTGTCTTTATTTTATTTAACCAAATATATATATATATATATATATATATATATATATATATATATACCAGCATGCGGTGTAGATAAGAAGAATGCAAAGGAGCATCCTGTACATACAGTGGTAGGATAACTCTATAATTCGTGTAAAATCCTTTGTACAATAAAGACAGAAGCTGATGATGGTTCCTCTGAAATAGGCATATACTTCCATTTTAACATGAAAGAACGTGTCTACCTTAATTTTTCTTATATATATATGATTCCTAGCCACATCAGGAATTAAAGTTAGCAACAAAGCAAACCTAACAGCCACATCAGCTTTAAATATGGATGTTAGACCAAAATGCCAAACATTGACATTAAGGGGGTCATTAATAAATATATTCAAAAGAAATGGAAGCGGAGCTGAGACAATAACCCACATAATAAACTCTTTGCAATTCAATGACAGGGACATACTAATTTTACTACGGCTTCGCTTCAGAGACATTGTATATATCCGTCTTACTAACTGTATTTCTGGGTTACTAACCTGCGTTCAAGTTTGTATTCTTTACGTTTAATATACTTATTTTCTATTCCCATTCCCGGTATCCACAACAATTTCCGTCCACGGTTTTCACATTCCTTTTCACATCCTGTTACCAGAAGCGTTCTAATGACATTATCATATTGCGTGCGGTAAAACTATCCTCACAAAATAAAATGGTCCTGGGTATGACCGTAAACTGCATCCGGCAGCAAGGCCTCTGATTGGGAGGTTGTGAGGAGCGTGGAACCACCTCTTAATTGTTGTTGTTCCCAGGTCCGCCCCGACCCAGGGTGGTAGCACCTGTTAGGGTCGCAGCTATGGATAAATAGTTAACCCTGAAACCGGGGTCAAAATGCTATGAAAGTATTTACCAACAAAACGTTTTTGAATGAAAAATATTACCAACAAAACTTTTTTGAATGAAAAATATTACCAACAAAACTTTTTTGAATGAAAAATGTTACCAACAACTGTGATTTCAAATAAAAATACGTTTCTAGCCTTAAATGACCCTTCAGATGTTGATAGGCCGTTAAACAGGAACAAACAAATAAAATAAAATAAAATAAAATAAAATAAAATAACAAAACAGCATTAAAAATCCTTCTAAATGTGTCAAGCGATCAATGTATGAATCTTTAAAGCAAGAAGGAAAAGCTTTAAATATGTTATCTGCTGAACTATACTCTCTACGAACAAATTTAAGCTAACATAGAGTCATAGAAACTTCTTGGTTGGAACATTTTTCCAAAATCCAATCCAATGAACAAGCGTCAAAATTTTTCTTTGGCTGGGATTCTTAGTCAAACACGGAAATCTTCAGCACCATTCATATTTATTACTTTATGCAAAGCTATCAGTAATTTATTTCAGAATGACATTTATAAAATATAAATTTATTACAGTATTATTTCTTTATTAAATGTTTTATCTATATGTATATTAATTTACGCCACGTTTCATTTAAATTGTGTCCCACCATATTAGATTAATAGAAAAGTGGATTTAATCGAACGAATCTCTTATTTATCTGAATTCATAGCATCGTTATTTCGTCATCAAATTATATTCAAATTAATTGGAGCAGATAGACTAAACTATCGCCCGGTTCACACTCCACCCACGTCTATTGAATAGGTGTATAGGCTCACCCCTTGTTCCCTGTTCAGGATGTGGTTTCTGGCTTTCTCTTTTCCAATCTATTCACTCTTACGTAGCCCCCTGCGCTTCAGTGGCGTTACCACCTTGCTCGGGGTGATATGATTAAAAAAAAAAAATCTCTGATTTTCTTGAGAGGGGCGCCATCCTCCAGTTAAATTATTTATATTATTTGTTCAGGCTTTCAACTCTTGTTATCTTTAAATTTCTGAAACTTCTGACCTGTCGAGGAGTGAAAGAGTTGATAAGAGTTGGAATTGTTTTCAATCCCACCAAGAAAAGAACATTTTCTAGGTATTATGTTTGTTTATTATAATTTATTTTAATAACTTATTTATGATTTATTCTGATGACTCATTCAACAATTTATTCCTTATCATGGCTTCAGTGTTCTAACAACGACCCATGTACTGCGCAATGCTTCGACGACAGAAATCACTAGGTTTTGACTTGAAAAATTCATCAGGCTACGTTTTATGCTCCACATTGTTGTTGAATAAACATTCCAATCAAATTGTTAGAAAGCGACCAAAAAAGTTGAAGGGGCTAAATCATGAAAATGTAGCGTGTGCAGCAGACTCTCCCAGACGAACTCTTTAATTGAATGTTATATCATGTTAGCGACATTAGAAGCATGCATCGTCATGTTGAAAAATCATACTGTATCGCCGGTTAAATTTTTCTGAATTGCCTCGTTGAGCCTCTTTATTTCTTCAACACACAGATTAAAATTAGCCATCTACGGAGTTATTTTCTTAGGGATGTGTCGTGGTTATGCTTTAATTAGTACGTACAATTAGTACTCATCAAATTGAACAGGACCGCCAGAACGCGGAGATTGTGCGAGTGTCAACCGCACTTCCATGGAACGTGAAAAAACATTTTCTGTGACATTCTGTAGTCAGTGAAGTAATCACTGCACACATGAAAAGTGCTTTGAGAAGCTTTGACAGTTCTGTGACCTTGATTAAAAGCAAAAACGAGTAGCGAGTTCGATCCTCATTGTGTGTCTTATGCTTTCGGACGAGTGTCACATCTAAGCTACAGTTAATAAATCGCAAAAAGCAAAGATATGTCGAATATGCCCATTTTTATTTACTTGGCATTCCATCTCAAAATAGTGTCTAATTTGAAATAAAATTTCAGTAACGTTAAACGACAGTTTCGCAAGATGATCAGAGTTTTTAAGAAGCAAAAAATCCTACGAAAGATCATTCTTTGTGGTCATTCGTAGAACATCAGAGAAAATGAACGAATATTTGTAAAAATTCTAATAAATAAGGTGATGTTTAACTATAGCCTGTCGTTGCTCGGGTGTAATGAAAGCTCTAAAACTAATCCATGATCCTGGAGCTCAGACTCAGCCTAAAGAATATTTGTGTGAAATTTGGTGAGAATCGGATAAAAATTGTGGATTTGTATAAAGAACATACAGACAGATAAACAGACGCACACAAACATCTTGCCTTATATATATATATATATATATATATATATATATATTTATAGATAGATAGATAGATAGATAGATAGATAGATATTATCGATTTTCTGCACTATTGTAAGAACTATAATCTTGAAACTTCTGAATATCGTTTCTTATGTCTTTGTCTACGAGTGCATCAAATTTGATTAAAATCGGACCACTCCTTCTATAACCCGATTTTTTCGATTATCGATTTTTGATATTTATCGATGGTACCACGACACAAAACCTAGCTAAGAACACTCGCAGACGCTTATAGTACAACTGTGTAAATTTTCAAGAAATCGGTTCCGCCGTTTCGGAGTCTATAGGTAACGGATACACACGCACAGACAGACAGACACACACACACACACACACACACACAGACAAAGTTCCATTTATAAATAAGTTTTGATAGATTCTGCCATTCTTTGGTCTCATGAATGTTTATGATTTATGTTTAAGTATATGAAGCAACTTCAAAGGCACTTAAAAAATTTCTGTAATATTATACACAAATAAGAGAACGTTGGTGTCGCCATTATTAAATGTGGCTGTTTGTGTAATGAATGGTTCCTTAAGATAATTTCATTAAATATATACCTCAGATAATATTGATACAAGATTTTTTGATGGAACACTAAAATACTTATTACCAACGGACTGTGAGATTAGTATACTGATTGCAGTTTATGTTTTTGAGTATCCGTGTTAAGCACAATGATTAATTAGGCAATATAATGAATACCATTATTCGTCATGAAAGGCTGGAATGAATAGTCTTTATATCCAAAATATATGTACGTGTCAAGAAATCTTAAAGACTCAGGAATACGCTTATAGCCTGATTGAATGTCTGTTTTAGGATATCCAACGTTTATTTCTAGCGCTTGAAAATTACTTCCTTGTTCGCTTTTAGATCAAATACGGCAGGCAGAAATAGAAAAGTAACTCCCGCAAAGGTTGTAATTCTTTTAAAGAATAGTTACGTATACACTTTGTGTTTATAGCTTTTATAGAAAGCGTGATAATTGAAATAGAAATAAAACAATGTGTGTTGTGGTGTAATGGATATTGGCATGGAATGAGAAACCGAAAACCCGAGTTCGAATTCCAGTTGAGTTCATTGCATTCACTAATAAATCTGTTCGCCCTTCATCTATGGGTTGAATTACAGGACAGATTGGGTTCTATAGCCTTAGTTGGCAACTAGTTTACCCCAGAAACAAATGGCAACCTACTGCAGAAAAATTTTCTGCCTAGTCGATCATGGATCGAAAGAGACGTGATTCCCCAAGCGTGTTTCACACATGACTCTTAACTGAAAGATCTGTATAATAGAACTGAATAGCAGGGCAGGTTGGGTTCTATAGACTTGGTTGACAACCAGTCTACCGGATGGAGAAAAGGCAACCTACTGCGGAAAATTCTTTTACCAGTCCCTCTTGGATCGAAGGAGACTTGATTGCTTTAGTGTGTACCAATCATGGCACTTAACTGACTGAAGACTGACACAGTATAAAAATGAGAACACTTAATATAACCACAAAAGACTTCTTCATTATAGGTATTTTTTTAAAATCCTTTCACCCCAAGCAAGGTATTCCACTGCCACTATTGCGCTTGGGGCTACATAGGGGAAGGTAAATACAAAGAGTGGTTAGATATAGGAAATGTCAGAAGGTGATAGGTAGTTGGGAGGATGGGAAGAGTGTTTGAAAGAATGGAAGCGAGTTATTGTGTTAGGAGGTGTCTATTGACCTTACATTTAAACTCCTGGAGATTGTAGCCGTCAGGGAAGCAGTCATGTGGAAGGGAATTCCACAGTCGGGAAGTACGAGAAAAACTGTTGGAGTAGAAGTTGCGGTTGCATTTTATCGGTTTCACTGTAAATGGGTGGGATCTAGTTACTAATCTAGTATCTCGTGCAAATTCGAACCTAGGGGGCACCAGTGATCTAAGTTCATTAGATAACTATGAAAATATAATGTTTGATTAAAGGCATATCAATTCCTTATGGAGCATTTAATACCGAAATTTAATTTTTTGTAACCGGGAGGATCACGTGTTTCTGCGAGTGGACAGCGAAGCCCGCTTTACTGAGTCCGAAAAAGCCACAGTGGTAGGTAAAGCGACCATTGAGAGGAGCAGCACGCTGACCAAATAAAATAAATTTTCAAATTCGAATTTCGGACTCGCCTACGTCTTTTATCAAGGAGACGATACATAAATAAAAATTTAGGATTAAAGAAAATTTAGACTTACTCAGAAAATACATTTCCACACAATGTTGTTTATAAACTCTATGGAATCCCAACCGTGGCAAACCGAAAACTATCAAACATAGCACCAAAATATGCAAAAAAAAAAAAAATCCCTGGTAAAGAGTTTTCATTTCTCGTTTCGAAAAAAATATAATGCCAGGAAATTTGGAATTTTAAATGTCCCAAATTTCTTTAACAATCATATATATATATATATATATATATATATATATTGTCATCTGCAGACATCTGTTTCGCTGTATCACAGTCATCAGTATGGTTAGACTCCGATTGCTACACAACCCAGGCTCGAAACCCGAATATATATGGCGTTGCTTAAAAAATGTAGGCGTGCATAGGGAACAGTCACACACAGACTCACAGATTGCTTTATATATATATATATATATATATATATATATATATATATATAAAGACTGTATATATACAGACTCACAGATTGCTTTATATATATATATATATAAAGCAATCTGTGAGTCTGTGTGTGACTGTTCCCTATGCACGCCTACATTTTTTAAGCAACGCCATTCAAACTTTCTAGGGACACATATCTACAGGGAAGCCAGGTCGACACATACTTTTTGAGTTTAAGTTCAGCAATTTTCCCTTTCGCACTTTTTGGCCAATGGTGCAGATTTTTTACATTTGCTCCGTAAAACATCTAAGATCTAAGATAGTTGCTAGATTACGTCACAGAAATCAAATCACACGTGTCAAACGCGACTAAAAAAACAATGAGCTTTTATATTTAAGTTTTATTCTGACATTTTAAAAATTCATTTGCTCAACAAAAAATGTGAATATTTTTCCACGTAATTTTGAAACAAGAAATATTTAAAAAAAAAAAATTCTGAACTGAGAGCGTGATAGTTTTTATATTTCTAATTTCAGTAAAACAAAATAGGTAAATTTTATTTTATTGTTAAATTCATTTAACCAACAAAAAATGTAAATATTGTCTCACGTAATTTTGAAATAAAAACAAATGCAATGTTGTTTACAATCTCACACAAAACATTAAATTACGTTTACGCAAAACAAAAGCAAATAGATTTTTAATGGAATTTTAGACCAATTTTTCAAGAACAATTTTCTTTATAATTATTTTTATATATAACCTAGTTGTACTACGAAAATGTTCTGAGTTGTACGAGCAACGCCGGGCTATGATGCTAGTATATATATATATATATATATATATATATATATATATATATATATATGAACTTATTTATAAATGGAACTTTGTCTGTGTGTGTGTCTGTGTGTCCGTTACCTATAGACTCCGAAACGGCTGAACCGATTTTCTTGAAAATTTACACAGTTGTACTTTAAGCGTCTGCGAGTGTTCTTAGCTCGGTTTTGTGTCGAGGTACCCCCGATAAATATCGAAAATCGATAATCGACAAAATTGGGTTATAGAAGGAGTTGTCCGATTTGAATCAAATTTGATACACTCATAGACAAGGACATAAGAAACGATATTCAAAAGTTTCAAGGTTGCAGTTCTTACAATGATGCAGAAAATCGATAATATATATATATATATATAAAAGGCAAGATGTTTGTGTGTGTGTCTGTTTATCTGCCTGTATGTCTGTATTTTTTAGCCCTTTTATTTTAGTTTTTGCTTTGGGTTTGGCTCTAAATAGGTATAATTGTAGTTCTTAGTCTCAGTCATGACACCATTTACTCAGAGGACTTATTTAGCCTTCAAAATTCAGTTTACGACGAAAAAAACTTATTTGATATCGATAGCAGGAAATCAAAATTTGACTTACATCCATTCATTTATCTTTCAGTCTATGGTTTCGCTTTAAATGGAAACAACTATTGCTTTTTAGTCTTTCGTGCCAACGTCTAATGAGTCTGAGCTTCAGGACCATGGATTAGTTTTAAAGCTTT
Organism: Ascarosepion bandense; assembly: GCA_037127315.1. Lineage (NCBI taxonomy): Eukaryota > Metazoa > Mollusca > Cephalopoda > Sepiida > Sepiidae > Ascarosepion > Ascarosepion bandense. Next base: position 2,325,324 of record JBBBDQ010000851.1, read on the forward strand.
CATTACACCCGAGTAACGCCGGGCCATACTGCTAGTATATATATATACGCGTTACTCCTTACCAATGAATTGAGTTCTTTCGGTGACTGGCGTGTGTATACACCGCTTATATAAAACACGTTAAAATTTTTCTCTGATACCATGCGCCTATGGCTTGAAGATTTTGTGGCATACTTTGCACCAGGTCTTCCAAAAAGTGGCTGGTTCTGCACGAACTTGGAAGACAATAATCACATGATATGTACGGTTAGTCTGACTGTTGGTCTTAAATATTACGATGCATAACCCTCATACATCTAAAACAACGGGAGAGTTTAATATACTATTATATGAATAGGAACGTATATGTTTGCGGCAATTAAAATGTGTCAATAAAACCCTTTGCTTAGCTTCAAATCTGCAACTGGGTCTCACCCATTCACAGTGAGATCAACCAAATGCAGACGACAATTCTACTGCTGCAGCTTCTTTTCTCGCACTTCCCGCCTGTGGAACTCGCTTCCATATTCTTGCTTTTCTGGTGGCTGCAACCTCCAGGAATTTAAATGCAATGTCAATACTCATCACTTAACCACTTGACTCTAGTTCTTTCTATACCACCCTGTATATCCTTTCCTTTCTCTCCACCTTTGCAACTGTCATCACACCTGTATTCCCATCCTTCTCTTGCTCCTTTCTAACTGGTTCGTCTTTCTTTTCACTCTCTGCTATCTAATATTTTTACTCTTATGTAGCCCCCGAATCTTTTTACTCTTATGTAGCCCCCTGCACATCATTGATGTTACCACCTTGCTCGGGGTGATACGATTAAAAAAAACGATAGAAAAACAGATTTCAGAACATCACAAATATCTGTAGGATAATCAAACTCATGTTAAAACATCGGTTTGGTTTTTCTATCATCGTAATAAATCCCATGATCAGATATGGTCATAGGAATGCTGTGCAGTCGAGTTTCTTTCCAATCTCCTCCATATATCTTCGTTCAAAACCGGAGAGGTGTAGCAATTCTTAGGAAAGTAAACATAGCATCACCAATCCCTCTCGAGGTCAAACTATAACCGATGTCTACAAACCTGAAAGCTCGCTTTGATCACGAACACGACCCTCACACCTGACTGTTTTTTTTTTCAGTTTAAGAAGTCCGTAACTTTTGTAACGCCTTGTGAAGTAACACTGGCTGCACAGCTGAGTTATGGTCCCCAGTCTACAGTATTGTGCTAAGTAGCCGTTGATCTTACAAGAATCTCACTCGCTTTTCGATGGGTCTTTTTAATCTTGCTGGTTATGTAGTCACCCTCTTTACTAGAAAATAGTGAGAGAATCTGTTTAATCACCGATGATCTGACCATGCAGCAGATAGTACTGGGTTACATAGCAGCAGGAACACTCGTAAAATTACCTGACATAAATATTTGATTTTGCGATTTTCTTTAAATAATTTTTTTTTAAAGGATGTGGATCGGTGATAGGATCACGAAATGATAACTCGAAACACGGTAGTAAGGTTAACAACATATATTAAGTCAAAAATAGATACAAGAGAAAAGAGTAAATATAAGCTTGGCTTACTAGTGACAGACAGATTGTTGAGCTGAACTGAAACTACGAGAGTGATTAACTCTCAGTTAATATACTGGTAGGAAGAGTCCATATTTAAGTGGGTAACGCCCCACAACACTAAGTAAAGCATCATCAGTCTATATTTCTGAGATTAGGTATTGCAACTCTTTACATTTACAGTCGCGTTTATGACGTTTCGACTATTGTAATCTCTGGCCGTCTTCAAATATCGAACAAATATCACTTGAAGAGTGGAAAAGCGTCCTACGGTAGAAACGTCGTGCATGTGACATATTGCTGCGAAAATATTTGTTTTTAATTAGCTAGAAATCTCTTTAACTGATTTTTAAATCAGCTAGAAATCCTTTTATCCGATTTTTAAATCAGCTAGAAATCTCTTTATCTGATTTTTTACAAAGTAATTCCAGGATGAGTGTACATGACAGCTTGATCCCAGTACTGGATTATTTTAAAATCTTTTCCAAACAGATTTAGTTTTCCTGCCTACCGTATGAAAATGTGCATAGTCTGATTTAGCACATGACTGGAAGATGGCTGATCCCGCAGCCAACACTTGGGTATTTTTCTGTATTGTAGAACTAAGATTGGAAATCTGTTGTTGATATTTACGGAATCCGTCTGGTTTCTTTGGGTCTCTACCCGGTTTCGCCGTATCCGCAGGCGTCTTGGGTGCTCCTGGAACCAGGCGTTGTGGATTAATTGTGCCCCACTAGACACGTCTTTCGCTGCGCTCACTGTCGATTATTTCGTTTTCACATTCTTTTCCTACCTTTACATCCAGGGTTCCCATACTTCACTCTGGTGAAATTTAACTCAACTAAGTCGGTGAATGGTCGGTTTGCTGACGGCAAGACTATCAAATCAAAATTGTCTATTTAGATTATTAAATTATTTCAAATATATTCAGTTTAAATACTGAAGAAGTCATATAATTATTTTCAAAGTGTAGAACTCTTTTCCTGTTACCTATAGATGTTCATTTTAATTTTATTCAAATTCAAATTGTGTGTATGTACGTTCCCATGTGTGTGTGTGTGGGGGGGGTGCACGTATATTTTAACTCAAATACAGTTTGAAAATATTTCTGCAGTTACATTAGTTACATTGTTCAGACTGTTGTCTTCATCTGTATTGCCATATTTACGACGTTTTCAACGTTGTACGCTCCGGCAATTTTAAACCGAATCCTTTATTTCGATTACTGGGGTAGATTGTTCTCGCTCCATCTGCGATGCCACCTCCGGATGCGATGTAGTTATCTTCCTTTAAGTCAACTCGCTAAGTTATTTGTTCACCACTGCGGGTAGCTAGGTATTGAACTCACAACTGTTGGGGTCAAATCACTGGAACTAACCAACATTTACATCTATTGGGCCATGGGATCAGTGTACGAATTTTTGGGACTTTTGAAACTATTTTACTTGAGCTTATATTGCAATCTTTGACACTAATGATTTTCTCCATATTACTGGTTCCCATATTGTATTCATTTCTCTGCATGCCTGGCATAGAAGATTTCTGTGTCCAAACATATGCACTGATTCCTTAAGTTTACGTAGTTTCCAATGGTGTTCTCCATCAAATATTTAAATTTCGTTCCATAGAAGGCGGTGATCGCCTTTCTCCCTTATCTGTGGTCAACCGAATGAGGATGGAGCATACTACGGCCGAAACGTTGTTAAATTGATGAGGACAACAATCCAAACAAAGTAAATATTATAAATACTACCTTATCTCAGAAGTATAGACAAATACTAACACTAATTAACCATTAGAAAGAGATTGAGATATTTTCCTTTCATCTACAGCTGGATTAACGAATGTCAAAGAAGATAGGATCAAATGAGTCAAATAAATATTATCACTTACCTGTCAGAGAGGCAGAACATAAATATTGGATCAGCCAGTGCAAATTAATAACCGTTCTTTTAATATTCTAGTTAATAGTGAAACATTTCTGATGCTGCCCGTTTTAATTTAAATTCTAGAATTCAGTATTCCATATTTTCTCTTCTCTGCAATTTGTTTTTTAACATTTAGCATTTTAGTGGTCCTTATCTTTATTGTCATGTTTCCGACATTTCGGCCGTTGTACGCTCCGGCCTTCTTCAGGTGCTAGAAATTTTGACCCCCCCAACTTTATTTCGATCATGGGGTATATCATTCTCAAAGACACATGACCCAGTAAATATAAGCATTGGTTACTTCTAGTGACTCGACCCAAAGAGTTCTGAGTTCAATACCTGGCTATGTGTCGAGTAATTCATTTTTTATAGCATAAAGTTTATATTAGTTATAAGCACATGTCCTAGAAGAATTTAAATCATTCTTTTTCAAAAAAAATAAAACCCGCAGTTCTAGAAAATCCTCTCTGAATCGTAAAAAATGCAATAAAACTTATATAATTAGAAAAGCTTTTAATTGCTTTTATGAACAAGATATATTATGGACAATACTGCCTTAAGAAAACATCTCATGAATAATCAAATATCACAAAAATTGTTTTCATTTATAAAAAAAATAATGAAAATAATTTATAATGTCTTAATTTTTCTAAATTCTGTATTAATTTATAGCGATTAAATGATAGTATTATTGAGTCAAACTTTGTCTAATACTAAAACTTATAATAATAAACAACTTGGGCATTAGGTAAAATGAGGCGGGAAAACTTCAGGAAAAAGAGTAAAAATCTAAGGACAGCTTATATGGATTAATGTAAAGCCTTTGATAGAGTTTCATATTTTTTGATCCTTAAAACTTTGAAAATGTACAAAGTCTCCACGATGATATTAAATTTCCTTAAATATAGGATGGAACAGTGGAAAATCACATTATACCTAAATCACTCCCAAGGCATTCCACTTCCAATTGTCTATCCAACGATCAATATTTCATAGGAGACACCCTGTCGCTTCTTCTCTTCTGCCTGTCCTTAATTTCACTTTCGAATGAACTAAACAGTGGCAACTGTGCATACAAAGTAAAAAACAGAAAGTGTTTAATCATCCATTCTACATGGATGATATTTAACAATTTATGCCTAAGACAACAATAAGTTAAAGGGAATATTCAATACTGTAATGTTTCTGGCCTGACATCAGTTTTCGGATTAGATAAATGTGCAAAAGTAACATTCAAGAAAAAGTGAATTACAGAAACACACTCAATAGATCAAGAATTTGGCACAAAAATTAGAACAGAAAAACAGAAATTAGAAAAGTGGGACCGGAAGAACCTAGGAATTATCGAAGAAGAATGCAGCATAATTAAATGAAGGAGAAAGTAAGAAAAAATACAACAGGCGAGTGCATCGGGTATGAAATAACAAGTTGGATTCACAAAACCATATCAGCCATAAAGAATTTTGCTGTTCCTGTGGTGCAATACAGTTTCATCAACCTTAACTAGACTATAGACGACATTAGACGAATGGACGCTAAACAGAGAAATATTTTTACTTGCCACCGCTTACAGCATTCTAAGACCGGTGTTGATCATCTGTATGTACCCAGATTCGAAAGAGGCAGAAGATTTATTCAGCTCGAACTGTCTTACAACAATCAGTCTTCAAAGTTACCAGGAAACTACAGAATACGAGATGAGATCTGTGTCAAATAACATGAAAGAAATAAGACAGTTTATTCAGTAACAAAGGAAGCCGACAAATTTAAAAATGAATGATAAAGCGCAAAGAAACAATAATACATAAATAAACAATCAGTTAAGTGCCAAACGTAATACATGCTTTGGGCGATCATGTCTCGAAAGAGACATGACTGACTAGGGCAGAACAATTATCCCGCAGTAGGTTGCCATTGCATTCTACGGTAAACTGGTTGCCAGCTAAGGCTATAGAACCCAATCTGTCCTATTATTTAACCCATAACTGGAGGAAAGAGACGGATTAATACCTTTCCCAAGGGTATTTGTGCGTAAGTGAATGCGAGTAATTAAACTGGAATTCGAACTCGGCTCCCCGATTTGTTGTTCCGAGTCGATATCCTCTGTACCGTAACGAACATCCTTAAATAAACAATTATAAACCTAAAAATAAAAGCAAAAGTAAATGAAATATACAAACTGCAGAACCGATAGCAAGATAAGCCTCTTAATGATCAATAATTTTCCAGTAGGTAGGGGTAGGGATCATATTGCGGATGTGCGTTGTGGTGCAGTGGATATCGACCCGGAACGAGAAATCGTGGAGCCGAGTTCGAATTCCAGCTGAGTTCATAGCATTCACTTACGCGCAAATACCCCTGGAAAAGGTATTAATCCGTATATTCCCTCCAAGTATGGGTTAAATAACAGGACAGGTTGGGGTCTATAGCCTTGGCTGTCAACGTGTCTACCGCAGAAAGCAATGGCAACTTACTGAGGGTATAATCTTCTGCCCAGTCATTCATGTCTCAAAAGAATGTATCACGTATGACACTTAACTGAATATAAAATTAATTTTTTTCTTTGCCTAATGAATTTCTTACTGAGCCTTCCGCTAACCTGTATTACAGAGAGATAGATATACCCTATAGAATTTGATTATTATATTTTTTATTGGCGTCAGTGGTCAACGTCAATTTATGATTTGATTGTCTTTTAATATGTGAAACTTATGCAATTTGAAATTACATTTTTCTTTTCTGTTTAATTGTATTTTATTTAAATACCTTTGACTTTATTATACTTTAATTTTGAAAAAATATATTTTTGTGATATTCACCTGACATATCATCTGGTAATAGCCATTGTTAACACTTAGTATACTCAATATCATTTTCATATATCTGCATGTTATCTCCCTGAATGCAAGAACTAGATGAAAAACTCTCGAACCCTGGACACCTGAATATAACTCTCGCCTATTTTATTTGTAGGACGAGTTCTTTAGTTTTGGTAGAGCTGGTATCTTGAACAAAATTATCCCTTGGAAGTCAAGAAAAAATCAACTCACTGCTTACAAACACTCATACCTGATCGGCCGCCATTCGGGTCAACTAATTCAGCGTCCCTCAGAGCGGAAGCAGGCTGTGGTCAAAAAATATGGCCCTGAAACAAACTCTTCCAATAACGATTAGACAGCTGGTCACCAAACCTGAACTATTTTTATCCTTGGAACAAGTAACTCGATAAAAAAATTTAATAAAAAGAGAGCAATCCCAACGGACTCGCAAAGAGTATCAACAAGTCATGGCATATTTTTACACCGCACTAGAAAATCCACAAATGAAAATCACGTGATCTGACATACCAAATATAGGGTCTTATTCCATGTCCTAACATATCTCAACCCCAAAATACTTGCTAATGTTTTCAGGAACATCGTGCAAAATAACAGACACTCAAATGCTGAAATAGATAAGATAAAACTAAATATGAAGCAGAATACAATATCCCATCACTCAAATAATAAAGAGGTGAGAGCGAAAATAAATGATATGAGAGAGGATGAGGTAAAAACTAAAATAAATGAGATACGAAATAATAATCACTCAAAAAAATAAAACTGAAGAATCTACCTGTGACATAATTATTCAGATTATGTCAGTGAAGATGATTCAAACGACATTAAGGCAGAATTCCTTGAAGACAACAGCGGTGAAATCACAGAAGCGAAAAACCACATTATTCAAGTATTCAGTAGAGTCACTCGCACGAAGAGGTCAGACATAGACCCGCCCCCAAAAATCATATGCGCAAAAGCTTTAAAGATTACTGGGAGGCATGGTACCAAGACAATGTAAAAATCATACAACAGACAAAAAGTGCCAGCTAAGAAGACAAAATGAAACCAAGAATCGGAGGCAATAACATGTGAGTCATCGATTGTTGACCATGTCCACCATAGTTTATGAATATAGAATACAGCGCAGTGCAAGCGTGCTGGGCCCATAACCTTTGTTGACCATGTCGACCATAGTTTATGAATATAGAATACAGTCCTTTACATAATCTGTTCAATGAAACAACATCAAAGATTAACACTCACGAGTCTGAATTAACACTCATTAACACTCATTAAGATTAACACTCACTCAACTGAATCTGATTATATCGCCAATACTCGGGAAAATATGGTCGCCTTTATACACGTCGCATTGAACATTTTGAGCCTTCTAATTGGTTAACCCTTCTATTGATGAACTATCAAATGAGTTAGCTCATGGCTGGCTCACTAGTATACAAGGGTATCCAAAAACTCCAACATCGATAGGAGATGGGATCTCGATAAATCTAATTGTTTCAACACATAAATACAGGAACATTGATCGGAAATATAACATTTTTACCAAATAAAATTTCATCAATGAAGCAAATACTAAAACAGGAACGGTCGTTAAAGGCACAAAGAACATGACGATACGAAATGGGTTGTTGGTTCTCCCGTCAAAAGAAAATATTCCAAAGGGAGCTTGAGAAAATTGCAGGGAAATTCATGTCGGACTTTTTGACAAAGTCCATCAAAGAATCTATAATGTAATTGATCCCGACTTGGTAGCTCAACTCTAGTCACGTTCTCACCGACGTAATGTGGTTTCTCTCTGTCTCTTCTACAAATATTTTCACGGCTTCTGGTTCCCCCACTGCATGAATTTACTCGAGCTACTAGACTAGCGGATAGGTCCCACACTTTTACAATGAAACCAATAAAATGTAACCGCAACTTCTACAGCTCAGCTTCTTTGCTCGCACTTCCCGCCTGTGGAATTTCCTTCCGTATACTTGCTTCCCTGACAGCTACAATCTCCAAGAATTTAAATGCAATATCAATTGCCATCACTTATCTTCTTGATTCACATCCTTTCCATGACAACCCTTGTGTCATGTTCTCCTTCCTTTCCACTCCACCCTCAGACATCCCACTTCGCACCTGTGTTCTCATCCTGCTCTTACTCATTCTCTGACTCCTCTGTAACTTGTTTCTCTTTCTCATCCTTCACTGTAGAATTCAAATAAGTTACCTTCTAACATGGCTGCCTTCTTTTTGTCCTCTTTTTGTTTACCTCTTTTATAGAAGAGTATCTAATGTAGCAAGTGGAGTAGTCCGCTTTACTTTAATGGACCTGCCCAACACATTTGCATTAGTGGATTCTATTCACTCATATATATCTCTCCATTAGATCACTCAAGTGCTTGGTCTTTCATTTGGACTGACTAAACCAATCTACTTGTGGGCCAAATCACTCGCTATTAACCAATATCCGACACTCAGCTCTACTGTTACCTACTGGACTTCAGCGGGAGTTCTACCTTGCTTAGGGTGAAATGATTAAAAAAAAAAATGGAAACGCAGTTATCGATGTCTGCAAATCATCAGCTAGTGAAAAGTGCAAAACTTTGGAGAAAATATTTGGAACAGCCCAAAGAAATATAACTCCATTTCAGAATGGATACAAGAAGAAGAAAAACAAATGGGGAAAATATAAACGAGATTAAATTGTTAGTCAAACTTAAACGCAATTTAAAAAAAAAACCCAAAAAAACCCAGGATGTCAAAAAATACTACATGTTTGGCTCTGTAATCTGTTCTCAATCCATGAAACACTTGCAGAAGAGGTCCTGGGTATGACGATAAACTGCAACCGGCAGCAAGGCCTCTGATTTGAAGGTTGTGAGGAGCTTGGAACCACCTCTTCATTGCTGTTGTTCCTAGTTTCACCCTGACCTCGAGTGGTAGCACCTGTTAGGGTCCCAGGTATGGGAAAATAGTTAACCCCCAAACTGGGATAAAAACAATATAAAAGTATAAAAATACACTTTTACAGAAATATATACATAAAAATAGACTTTCATAGAAAAATATATATTTTCGAAGAAAAAAATTATTACCATTGCACATTTTTGAAAAAAAATTTTGCCAACATACATCTTTGAAGGAAAAAAATATTGAATACAAAACTAGAAGACATCTTCTGTTTTTTTAAATAAAATAAAAATAAAATTTTTCATTAAAATCTGACTAAATCAACCTTCTTTCTATATTGTTAAAAGTAAGTCATGATTTTGTTTTTATTTATTTATTTATTTTTGTTTAATTTTAACCGTTTCATGGTTATTTGAACGAGTGGTTTTTTTTTTGTCTTTTTTCAAAGAAATTTCTTTGACCGGTGGACCCTTTCACTTCCCGCCTGTGGAACTCGCTCCCATATTCTTGCTTTCCTGACGGCTACAACCTCCAGGAATTTAAATGCAATGTCAATACTCATCTAGTAACCACTTGACTCTAGTTCTTTCCCCACCCCGTATATCCTTTCCTTTCTTTCCACTTTTGAAACTATCATCACATCTGTTTTCCCATCCTTCTATTGCTCCTTTTTAACTGGTTCTGCTTCCTCTTCTAATTAATCTTTTTCACTTATGTAGCCCCCTGCACATCAGTGACATTACCGCCTTGCTCGGTGTGATACGATTAAAAAAATAACCGAACATTAAAAAAATATCTTAAAACTCTACTATTTTGGCATTAGATAACCCACAGAGCTTGATATGCTGTTAAAGAAAACACAAACACAAAACCTTACAGAAGCATTATTAATGTTTATTTAAAATCTAATTGATGTCACAGAACGGATCACTGAAGCTATTATATATCTCCTACCAAAAATGGGAGAAAGAGATAATCTGAAAATTATAGACAAATAACATGTCTGTCCACGGTGTATAAATTAATCAGGTCTGTCATGACGAATTGTACTTACTCTTTTCCCAAAGAAAACAAGGTTTCTTCCCCTGGAATAGAAGAGGTGTCGGAAGGATTTATATGGTTGCAAAGATCAACTATTGTTAAACAAAATGATCCTGGAAAATTGCAAGAAAAGATGTAGAAATCTCAGTACAGTATTGATAGACTACCGTCAAATCACAAAGCTTAAAAAGTGTATAAACTCTCCTTGGTACAATATATTTCCTCAAACATAGCATCAGAATGTAGAAAACCATATTATACCTTAATTGTACCACAGGTACTGAAACTTTCAAAAGCCTGAATATCCAACGAGGAATCTTCCCTGACACCTCTTCTATTTTGTCTGTCCTTAATCCTTCATACCCACGAACTAAACAATGATAACTATTGATACGAAGTAAATAAGAAATTATTCAATGACGTACTTGATATGGATGATCTCAAACTCTTTTCGAAAAACGACAATAAGTTGAAGGGTCTCCACAATAGTGTCAAACACTTCCGTGTCGGCATAGGTAGGCATTTCGGATGAAACAAATGCGCAAAAGCAGCATTTAAGAGATGGAGAATTACAGAAAATTATTCAATAGGCCGTAAATTTTATCACAAAGATAAGAGAACTGGAACAAGGAGAAGCCTATAGATACACAGGAATTAGCGAAGAAGATGGAATATTGCATAACCAAATGATGGAGATAGTTAGTAAAGAATACTCCAGACGTATCTATCTGGTACTAAATACCGAGTTCAATTCGAAAACAGAATATCAATCATAAACACATTGGCTGTCTCCATGGTGCAATACATTTTCAATCTCCTTAGCTGGACCACAGCAGACATTAAGCAAATGGACGTTAAAATGAGAAAGCTTATCACCTGCCTCCACATGCATCATCACACGGCTGATCGTCTGTGTGTGCTCTAACCCGAAGTGGGTAGATGTTTAGTTTGGGTAAGACTGTCTTCCAAAACTATCACAGTTGGTCTTCAAAGTTACCTGGAAACCACAGAGAACTAGATGATGGTCCGTATTAAAAGCTACGAAAGAATTAAAAAGTTTATTCAGTAAAAAAGGAAGTTATTAAGTTCAAAATGGAGTTTCAAGAAGGCGAAGAAATGCAAGTAAAATAAAATACACATACTGTAGTTGCAAAAACCTTAAAAAAAGAAGGCAAATCGACTAGATACAAAAATTACAGCAAGACAAACCCGTTTTTAATAGTCAATATTCTGCTCGTACCAAACAAGCTAATGCAGACAAAATCCGGCATTCCACAGTCAGTCAGTCAGTCAGTCAGTTAAGTGCCATTCATGAACCACCCATAGGCGATCATGTCTTGAAAGAGACATGACTGACTGGACAGAAGATTATCCCAACTATGTAGGATGCCATTACTTCTGTAGAAGACTGGTAGCCAGCCAAGGCTAAAGAACACAGACTATCCTCTTATTTAACCCATAACTGGAGGGAAGTGACGGATGAATACCTTTTCCAAGGTTATTTGCGCGTAAGTGAATGCAAGGAATTCAAATGGAATTCCAACTACTGGATTGAAGCTTTTATTCTTTCTGTACACAACCAATGCTTGCTTAGTAGAAATTACCAAACACATATAATAATAATATAATAAAAAAAGAAAAATGTTAACTCAAAATGCAGATTCTCTAATCATTGTCCAGAAACAATTGGCCATCTTGTATCAAGTTACACGGTATTGTCACCCGCTGAATATAAAACCCGGCATGCAAATGTGGGCTAATAGCTGCAAGAAATTGGTCTGAACATCACCAGGCCCGGTTATAAGGATAAACGGAAACAATTTTATGAGACTTTACAATACACACTAAAAAATACAGCCAAAATTCATACATCGTGATCTGAGAACGGAAAAAATGTGCCTTTTAATTGACACAACAGTCCCTGCAGACTGTAATTGTGGAGATCTTCAAAAAGTATCAAGATACACGGATGCTGAAGTAGAAATTTAAAAAATGTAGCACATGAGGACATCAATAATTCCAGTTAGAGTTAGAGCACTCGGATTGACTGGATAAGTTTCCAGTGGACTCATTAAACAGGTTTCTTATAGCTCATGCCTTAAGTAATACTTAAGTAATTATACTCACGAAGAGCATTATTTTTATAAATATGTGTGTTTCTAGGTTTTTTACTAAGAAATGCTCAGCGGAAAATACCATGATGCCATTTCGGGTTGAAGCCCGGAAAGAAATTAGTATGGACCAGAAATAATAATAATAATAATAATAATAATAATAATAATAATAATAATAAGAAGAAGAAGAAGAAGAAGAAGAAGAAAATAAGCCATCTATTTAACATGGATGACTGAAAGTTGTATGCTAAGATCGATAATGAGCTGGAAGGTCTTCTGCAAACTGTAAAATGCTTCAGTGAAGACATTGGAATGAAATTCAATTTGAATAAATGTGCTAAAGCTACAGTTTTACGAGGATCGCTACAACAAACATCAATTAGCTTAGACCCTGCTGTAACAATAAAAGATTTAGAACCAGAAGAAGCTTATAAATACCTAGGTCGAAGTAAGAGTGAAAAAATTCACCATAAAAATGAAAGAAATAATGCGTAAGGAGTAATATAGAAGGCAACGACTTATATTAAAAACTGAATTGAATTCTCAGAATAGAATTATGGCAATTAATACCCTTGACATCCCAGTGGTCCAATATAGATTTAACATCTTGAACTGGACTCTAAACGACATCAGACGAATGGATTCTAAGACAAGAAATCTTCCTTCTAAGTATATGATGCATCATACAAAGGCTGATGTAGACCGTCTATACATACCCCGTAAAGAAGGTGGAAGAGGTCTTATTTAGATAGAATTGTCACACAAGACAACAATTATTGACTTACTAACACACATAGAAACAACAAAGAACTAGATGATACAGTTGGTCAAATAAATAAAAACAAAGAAAAAATATTTAATGATGAAAGAAGGCAGTAAATACAAACAAAATTTACATTTAGTAGATTCTGTAGAAAAGCAAAACAGAAGCCAAGAACCAACCAAAAAATATGAAAAAGAAAGCCAAGGATATGGCTCTTGAACAGATAAAACAACGCTGGCAAGACAAACCTCTGCATGACCAATATCCAGAACGTGCTAATAAACCCAATGTTGATAAAGTTAATACTCATCGGTGGTGACGCGCATCTGGATTAAAGTCTGAAACTGAAGGCTTTATTCTTGCAGCGCAAGACAAAAGTCTTTTCACTGGGAACTTTTAGGCAAATATTATACATAATAATGTGGATCCAAAATGCAGGTTCTGTCATGAATACCAAGAAACAATAGACCATCTAATCTCAGGATGTTCTGTACTTTCCCCAAATGAATATAAAAATCGTCACGATAGAGTGGGGCAATATTTACACTGGACAATGTGAAAACATTATGGAAAATATGTAAGCAAACACTGGTATGAACATCACCCAGCACCGGTTACAGAAATAGAAGATGTCACCATTCTATGGGATTACACCATCTATAGAGACAGGAAAATTGAAGCAAATAAGCCCAACATTATTGTTAAAAACCAAAAAAAAAAAACTTGCTTATTAATTGATATGGTTTGTCTAGCGGATTGTAACATAGAAACCAAGGAATTCGAATAACTGTCAAAATATAAAGACCTGGAAATTGAAATAGAAAAAATGTGGAAATTGAAAACAAGTATCGTACCAGTGATAGTCGGTGCACTTGGAATGATAAAAAAATGGAACAAAACAACACATTGAAAGAATCCCTGGAAACCCCAGTTTAAGAGATATACAAAAAATTGTCTTGTTAATTACAGCCCACACACTAAGGAGAACTTTGTCTATGTTACGCTAGGGATGTTAGGAAGATATAAAAAAATATGAAATGGAACCATAACAACACGCCACGATCTGACTTAGGTCTTCCCGCAGACTTGGTAGGTAGTGCGACCAGAGCAGAAATAGAATTATGCTAAAAAATGACAACATAATAATAATACGCGGTTATAATTCTAACGAGATTGATGTGTTTTTTCGAAGTTCATAAAAAATTGAAAATGTAACTTTTTTTTATCTACATAAAATTTGGTTACTTTTACAATTATTTCAACGTAAGAATACATTTTCCTTCGTATTATTGTTGTTATTATGTCATTTATCGATTTCTCCTTTAAATATCCTGATTGATTAATCAACTACTTTTCTTATTATTCATACATCACTTAATTTTCTATATTTAGAAAGATTTTTTAAAACTACGTTATTTTTCTTAGAAAAAACAAAACAATACGAGAGATGGGGTGGGGGGGACAATACGATACAATTTTTACGGTACTCTTTCATAGAAAGACTACGTTTATTTTTAGTTGTCGATAACGCTATTTTCGATTAGTTTTATGAATAACTGAATATACAGATGGGCGAACAAATGACTGAATTTAGTTTATATATATATATATATATATATATATATATATATATATATATATATACTAGCAGTATAGCCCGGCGTTGCACGGGTGTAATGAAAGCTTTAAAACTAATCCATAGTCCGGAAGCTCAGACTCTTTGGACGTTGGCACGAAAGACTAAAAAGCAATAGTTGTTTCCAGTTAAAAAGAAACCGTAGAATGAAAGAAAAATGAATGGATGTAAGTCAAATTTTGATTTCCTGCTATCGATATCAAACAGATTTGTTTCGTCGTAAACTGAATTTTGAAGGCTAAATAAATCCTCTGAGAAAATGGTATCATGGCTGAGACTAAGAACTACAATTATACCTACTGAGATCCAAACCCGAAGCAAAAGCAAAAGTAAAAAGGCTGAAAAAATACAGATATACAGGCAGATAAACAGACAGACACATAAACATCTTGCCTTTTATATATATATTGTCGATTTTTTGCACTATTGTAAGAACTGCAACCTTGAAACTTCTGAATATCGTTTCTTATATCTTTGTCTATGAGTGTATCAAATTTGATTAAAATCGGATAACTCCTGCTATAACCCGATTTTTTCGATTATCGATTTTCGATATTAATTGGGTGTACCTAGACACAAAACCTAGCTAAGAACACTCGCAGAAGCTTATAGTACAACTGGCCGTTTCGGAGTCTATAGGTAACGAATACACACACACACACACAGAGACAAAGTTCCATTTATAAATAAGTATATATATATATATATATATATATAGTCAGACAGATGTTTTGCTGTATGACAGCTCATCAGTACGGTTAGACATCCGATTGCTTTCACCCAGGATTGAAGCCCGACCGAATTGGCGTCAGTCTGTGGTTCTACCTCTAAGCTACTATGGGCACTCGGTAGAAGGAGGCAGACTTTTAGCGTGTGATATACGATATACATACGCTAGAAGTTAGAGAGTTCTAATTCATTACTGAATGAGCGATGCGTAGATGGTAGTGTAGCTACTGTTTTTTCAAAGCCTTCCATTCTTCCAGAGTGCTCAATCAGAGTGTGAGAGAGTAAATAGTCATCCGCAGACAGATCTGTTTCACTGTATCACAGCTCATCAGTACAATAGACATCCAATTGCTTTTACCCAGAATTGAAATCCAACCGAATTGGCGTCAGTCGGCGATTCTACTTAAGGGCGCGAAGTTGGAAGGAGGCAGACTTTATATATATATATATATATATATATATATATATATGCAAACAAATAAGTTGTCAATAATCCTGTATTTTAAAAATATACTTTGATAAATATTATTGCTGCTTTCCTAAAAGGAATTAATAAATAAAACATTTTATTTTTGAAAACTGTCTGTTTCACTTAATCTCAATATGCTAAAAAATAGTAAAAAACATTATCATTATTCTTAAATTTCGTAGCACTAATAAACTTAATTGAACAAATGTTAACTTTTTCTTTTCAAATAAGTTTTTGACGATTATTTTGGTTAGAATTACTGGTGATGGCAGCGACAATTTTTTAAAATTAATTAACAACTCATATGATGAAGAAGAAAAAAAGAAGAAAAAATTACGTTCTCTATATTTTTCCCGCACTTTTTTAACATAATACTCTAGTGTAGCGATGTTTTGTTCCGTTGAATGTCTGTGTCTTCCAGATTTTTTTTCTTTTTTTTTTTACCAGCGTCTATCTCTAAGAATTTCAATTGCGTCTCTGTCTACTGTCGTTTGCCAAACCATTCAGAAGAACGAAAACTCCGAACAACAACCCGTAGCTCAAGGTGTTAATCGCGCCGAGGAGTGAATGGTTACTGAGTTATAAAGTCACGAACGATCCCCCAAAGGCTTCGGAACCCTGTTTGTAAAAGACCATTATCCAACGTGCCGAGCAACTTTAGGCAAACTTTTGAACCAGTGCGTCACTCGTGAGAATTATATGAGAATCTAAACTTATTTATAAATGGAACTTTGTCTGTGTGTGTGTGTCTCTGTGTGTGTGTGTCCGTTACCTATAGACTCCGAAACGGCTGAACCGATTTTCTTGAAAATTTACACAGTTGTACTATAAGCGTCTTCGAGTGTTCGTAGCTAGGTTTTGTATCGCGGTGCTCCCGATAAATATCAAAAATCGATAATCGGAAACATCGGGTTATAGAAGGAGTGGTCCGATTTTAATCAAATTTGATACACCCATCGACTAAGACCTAAGAAACGATATTCAGAAATTTCAAGGTTGCAGTTCTTACAATAGTGCAGAAAATTTGATATCGATTCCAGGAAATCAAAATTTCACTTACATCCATTCATTTTTTTTTCAGTTTACGGTTTCGCTTTAACTGGAAACAACTATTGCTTTTTAGTGTTTCGTGCCAACGTCCAAAGAGTCTGAACTTCAGGACCATGGATTATTTTGAAAGCTTTCATTACATCCGAGCAACGCCGAGCTATACTGCTAGTTAAAAATAGAAACAAAAAGTCCAGTATGGCTCTTCCAGTAAATAAACAGGGAGTCCGTCCTTCATGAGGGAACCTACCTTAGGTCGAAAAATATGCCATAGAAACAAACTTCTACACAAAGGATGAATCTTCAAGGCCCAATGATGGCCCTGCAAATTCTTTATCTAGATACATAACTACACATTAAAAAAATGTTCTCGTCAGGAGTTTAAATTCCTTATGATTGCTTTCCATGAAGCGTTACTGAAACCTCAAAAAAAAAAAAAGCGTCACGCACCAAACATAAGACATTTGGCAAGAAAAGGTTAGACAAACAACAAGAAAGTACAGAGATAAAAGTAAACTAGCCAGTGTAAGAAGATACATTTTGCGAAATAACCGATTGACAAAGGCTGAAATTTAAAAAAAAGGGTTTAAACTAGAATAGATGAATCGACAAAACATGAAAGGGAACCGGAATTGGAAAAAGTATATATATCACAAAAGCCACAGATCATAATAAAGAAACTGAAATACACACAAATTACTGTGAAGTTAATGCTGAAGTTTAAAAGTGTTAGAAAGGTGTGATCTTAGTCGGTCACAGGATGGCAACGAAACCAGTTCAAAATGATCTTAGTCGCTCACAGGATTGCAACAAAACCAGTTCAAAATGATCTTAGTGGTCACAAGATGGCAACGAAACCAGTTCAAAATGATCTTAGTCGGTCACAGGATTGCAACGAAACCAGTTCAAAATGATCTTAGTAGGTCACTGGATGGCAACGAAACCAGTTCAAAATGATTTTAGTCGGTCACAGGATGGCAACGAAACCAGTTCAAAATGATCTTAGTCGGACACAGGATGGCAACGAAACCAGTTCAAAATGATCTTAGTCGAACACAGAATGGCAACGAAAACCAGTTCAAAATGATCGTAGTCGGTCACAGGATGGCAACGAAACCAGTTCAAAATGACCTTAGTCGGACACAGGATGGCAAAGAAACCAGTTCAAAATGATTTTAGTAGGTCACAGGATGGCAACGAAACCAGTTCAAAATGATCTTAGTCGGTCACAGGATGGCAACGAAACCAGTTCAAAATGATCTTAGTCGGTCACATGATGGCAACGAAACCAGTTCAAAATGATCTTAGTAGGTCACTGGACGGCAACGAAACCAGTTCAAAATGATCTTAGTCGGTCACAGGATGGCAACGAAACCAGTTCAAAATGATCTTAGTCGGTCACAGGATGGCAACGAAACCAGTTCAAAATGATCTTAGTAGGTCACAGGATGGCAACGAAACCAGTTCAAAATGATCTTAGTCGGTCACAGGATGGCAACGAAACCAGTTCAAAATGATCTTAGTCGGTCACAGGATGGCAACGAAACCAGTTCAAAATGATCTTAGTCGGTCACAGGATGGCAACGAAACCAGTTCAAAATGATCTTAGTCGGTCACAGGATGGCAACGAAACCAGTTCAAAATGATCTTAGTCGGTCACAGGATGGTAACGAAACCAGTTTGAAAATGATCTTAGTCGGTCACAGGATGGCAACGAAATCAGTTCAAAATGATCTTAGTCGGACACAGAATGGCAACGAAACCAGTTCAAAATGATCTTAGGCGGTCACAGGATGGCAACGAAACCAGTTCAAAATGATCTTAGTCGGTCACAGGATTGCAACGAAACCAGTTCAAAATGATCTTAGTAGGTCACTGGATGGCAACGAAACTAGTTCAAAATGATTTTAGTCGGTCACAGGATGGCAACGAAACCAGTTCAAAATGATCTTAGTCGGACACAGGATGGCAACGAAACCAGTTCAAAATGATCTTAGTCGAACACAGAATGGCAACGAAAACCAGTTCAAAATGATCGTAGTCGGTCACAGGATGGCAACGAAACCAGTTCAAAATGACCTTAGTCGGACACAGGATGGCAAAGAAACCAGTTCAAAATGATTTTAGTAGGTCACAGGATGGCAACGAAACCAGTTCAAAATGATCTTAGTCGGTCACAGGATGGCAACGAAACCAGTTCAAAATGATCTTAGTCGGTCACATGATGGCAACGAAACCAGTTCAAAATGATCTTAGTAGGTCACTGGACGGCAACGAAACCAGTTCAAAATGATCTTAGTCGGTCACAGGATGGCAACGAAACCAGTTCAAAATGATCTTAGTCGGACACAGAATGGCAACGAAACCAGTTCAAAATAATCTTAGTAGGTCACAGGATGGCAACGAAACCAGTTCAAAATGATCTTAGTCGGTCACAGGATGGCAACGAAACCAGTTCAAAATGATCTTAGTCGGTCACAGGATGGCAACGAAACCAGTTCAAAATGATCTTAGTCGGTCACAGGATGGCAACGAAACCAGTTCAAAATGATCTTAGTCGGTCACAGGATGGCAACGAAACCAGTTCAAAATGATCTTAGTCGGTCACAGGATGGTAACGAAACCAGTTTGAAAATGATCTTAGTCGGTCACAGGATGGCAACGAAATCAGTTCAAAATGATCTTAGTCGGACACAGAATGGCAACGAAACCAGTTCAAAATGATCTTAGGCGGTCACAGGATGGCAACGAAACCAGTTCAAAATGATCTTAGTCGGTCACATGATGGCAACGAAACCAGTTCAAAATGATCTTAGTCGGACACAGGATGGTAACGAAACCAGTTTAAAATGATCTTAGTCGGTCACATGATGGCAACGAAACCAGTTCAAAATGATCTTAGTCGGTCACAGGATGGCAACGAAACCAGTTCAAAATGATCTTAGTCGGTCACATGATGGCAACGAAACCAGTTCAAAATGATCTTAGTCGGACACATGATGGCAACGAAACCAGTTCAAAATGATCTTAGTCGGTCACATGATGGCAACGAAACCAGTTCAAAATGATCTTAGTCGGACACAGAATGGCAACGAAACCAGTTCAAAATGATCTTAGTCGGTCACATGATGGCAACGAAACCAGTTCAAAATGATTTTAGTCGGTCACATGATGGCAACGAAACCAGTTCAAAATGATCTTAGTCGGTCACAGGATGGCAACGAAACCAGTTCAAAATGATCTTAGTCGGTCACAGGATGGTAACGAAACCAGTTTGAAAATGATCTTAGTCGGTCACAGGATGGCAACGAAATCAGTTCAAAATGATCTTAGTCGGACACAGAATGGCAACGAAACCAGTTCAAAATGATCTTAGTCGGTCACAGGATGGCATCGAAACCAGTTCAAAATGATCTTAGTCGGTCACAGGATGGCAACGAAACCAGTTCAAAATGATCTTAGTCGGACACAGGATCGCAACGAAACCAGTTCAAAATGATCTTAGTCGGTCATAGGATGGCAACGAAACCAGTTCAAAATGAACTTAGTAGGTCACAGGATGGCAACGAAACCAGTTCAAAATGATCTTAGTCGGTCACAGGATGGCAACAAAACCAGTTCAAAATGATCTTAGTCGGTCACAGGATGGCAACGAAACCAGTTCAAAATGATCTTAGTCGGTCACAGGATGGCAACGAAACCAGTTCAAAATGATCTTAGTCGGTCACAGGATGGCAACGAAACCAGTTCAAAATTATCTTAGTCGGACACAGAATGGCAACGAGACCAGTTCAAAATGATCTTAGTAGGTGACAGGATGGCAACGAAACCATTTCAAAATGATCTTAGTCGGTCACAGGATGGCAACGAAACCAGTTCAAAATACATTGAGCAGAATTATTTTACGGAAAACTAGTATATCATACAATAATCCACTGACGAAATCATGAGCCATCTAAGTCAGACACAACATATTGCAATGTAGAAACGAGAACAATTCCCAAAATGACAACCAAAAACCATCTCAAAACTATTAAGCTCTACAATGCAGTACTCAAATTAATTCCGATTGAAGAAGACACTCATATAAATCTCAATGATGCGATATATGAATCGGCAATAGCAGCAACAAAAGATTGAACGTCAAAGTAAAAAAATGGAGTCTCACAGACATCAAGATCCATCTAGGAAAAAAATAGAAAAAGAAATCGAACAACTTAGAAGTGAATTATCAGTACTCGATGAACTGGTAAGAGAAACAAATGTAAGAACTAGAAAAGGCAGAAATTTTAAAAGAAAATACAATATTAGAAATGAAAATGAAGTTCTATCAACTAAGAAACAATAAAACAAACAATACAACTGAAGGCTCAAAGAATGAGACGCTATAAAAATGATCAGGATTCTACAGACAGAACAAGAACTTTTAAACCGAAGCAAATAAATTTTAGAAGAATATAGTTAAACAAAGAATTAAAGTGACTATCCTCGGCCAAATAGAAGAGGTTATACAGTTCTGGAAAAAATATGGGTTTGCCCTAAAGAACATAACAAAGAAGCAGATTGGATTTAGCAAGAGATAGAACGGATGAAAAATAAACCACAACAAAATGGGCTAGAATCACAGAAGTGGATGTTGGATGTGCATGGAAATAAGTAAACAACAAAAAAATTGCCAGGAATCGATTAAATTTGCAACTTTTGGTTATATTATTTAAATACAGTGCACAAAATATAGCCAAAAATCTTCAAGAAATGGTTAACGATCTTACTAAACTTCTGGCATGGACGACCAAAAAAGTAATGACTTTTTTCTACCCAAGAATGGTGACACGAATTTCCCGAATAACTACAGACCAATTACATGTCTCCCAACAACTTATAAACTATTTACATCTATTTAAAAATATATTTCTTTTTGGAAAGAAATAAAAATAATACCACTTGAACAAAAAGGGTGAAAACGTGACTTTTACTGATGTAAAGACAAATTAATTATTAATAGGATGACCTTGGAAAACTGCTTCAATGCGAAGGAAAATCTTAGTACTGCCTGGATAGATGATCGTTAGGCATTCGATAGTGTACCACATTCGTGGGTCTTAAAGTTTTTAAATATATACAAGGTATCACCCGTTTTCGTCAATTACAACAAACAATGTACGTCGATATGGAAAACAACACTTTACCTCAATCGTATAAATGAAACCCATAAGTTTGGTGAAATAAACATTAACAGAGGAATAGTGAAAGGTGATTCTTTGTTTCCCTTACTATTTTGTATATCATGAATAGCATTAACCAACTTAACAAGACGGCACGTGATTATAAAATAGCTCAAAAGAAAATAAGCCATCTATTTTACATTGATGATTTAAAGTTGTTGTATGCTTGGAAAGACAGTGAGCTCGAAGGTCTTCTGCAAACTGTATGCTTCTAGTGGTGAGCTCGATACTTGGACTTGATAGTGAGAGTACCAAATTCCAACATGAAAGAACAATAATTGATTTCACAGGATATTTCGCAATAATCAACATCAGCCAATCTATGGACACCTGATGATGACCAGAGGGTACTTGGTCGAAATGTTGTGTCTTTTATCACGCCTATATCAGCCAAGATGAGAACAAAAGTCCGAAATAATTCCAATATTACACCGGAAGCTGTAGTCAATTTATGTCGCCAGTCGTTTGCGATGCCTGAAATCGATTGATGGATGTACTTGATTTCAAGAAACACACTCTTTCGTTTTCTCGTGTTCTCTCGCTCGTTCGTTCGTTTGACATCACGCCAACTAAAGTTTTTTTGTTTATCCTGCTGTCAACCTCACAGAATCGCTTTTTATACCTGCGTCGGGGGGAACTAATATTTGCATACGTGACTCAATTCTCGTTCGCGAGGGACTTCTTATTTTATAAATTCCAGCTGGTTTGAATGCTCATGTTTTCATTGTAACATCTGCACGCGAGACCACGGAAGTCGGAATAATCCATTTCACTTTTAATGGTGGTCATGATCTTTCAACAAAACCTGACACAACAAGCAAATTTGCAGGAGGTAAGTCTCGTTCCTCACAGACACTCTTGTGGGTCGGGAAGCGGGAACAATCTCCCTGTTGACAACCGACGTAAAAACACGTTAATATATCGGTGTCAGCAAGAAGACGATGAGAGAGGCTCTTGAAATTTTGGCAAAGCGGTCGAGTTCCATGTGGGACGTGCTTCTCTTAACAAAGAATAAAGCAAAGTTATTGGTAGGCATTCTTCTAACGATGTAAAACGTCAGGCTTCAAACAGAGTACATGGGCATCTATCGAACTCTGATTATCGTCCAGGTGTGCCCCTGGATATTGAAAGCGTCCATGTGGGAGGTTTTGGCCCAGTTTGGATCTGTTGAAGAGGTGTCACGTGTCGTGAGCTAAGTAAGGGTACCAGCAGAAGACTTTTATTTGCAGGTTACTCTAAACCGTGAAGAATTCATGAAAATCCCCCACGTATAAATGTGCCGAGGAAGAAAGACGTTTGTCATGGTAGAGGGTGACGGCACCGGTTACACCAGAAGCACGGTTGGCTGCAAAATCAACGACAGGTAATGAGCCAGTAGTCGTGGCATAAAAATCTAGCCCACAACCAGTAACTGAATGGACTGAGGTGGTGAAGAGAAGCAAAATATCAACCTCCTCTTTTTTTCTCAGTCACATCAAAATCGGTGGTATTTTCCAGAACAGATGCATTACTTCCGAAATTGAGAGGCATTTTTGGACAATCTGTCTGGGTCCTGAGAGATTTCCGAAAAATGTCTATTAAGTGAGCAAGCTTGAATGCAAGGGGGTTAGAGATCAAAGTAAGGTTGCTCGTCTGCTTTGTTATCTCTTACTCTTCGGGGTAAATGTGGCTGTGATCAAGGAGTCACATTTTGCTTGCGAAGTTGATGATCGTGTGCTGTCGTACGACTATTCAGCATACGAGGTCCAGTAGGCGAGAGGTGTTTTCTTGTTAGTTAAATATACGCTAGGTGCGAAGATGGACCTTGTCTATGTCTACGAGGGGAACCGGTTGATCGTGGCCGATATTGCCGTGCACAGTAGTTCGTTTTGGAATGTTGTGATTTAGGCACCTCAAGTCCAGACGGAACGTGTCTCTTTTTTTCCGGTCAGTTAGGTGTCCTTCTTGGTGTATTCTTAGCGCCTAGTTTTAATGGGGGACTGGAATACTATCCCGAACTCCAGAATAGACAGGTGGAGGAGCGCTAGCGAGAGGTCGGGCGATCTTAACCTGGTTAATCTAATCGGCGAATTGGTCTCGTCGATAGATACCGGATCGATCTCTCTAAAAAGGAGATATGTGGACGTGCGCACTTAATTGGCCATATACCCAGGTAGATAGCTACCAGGATAGAAGGATCGATCTATATTTGCTATATTGTTTCACGTTCTACTGGTTGACTATTCAGATCACAGCTGAACACTAGAAGTTCAACTCGTCTTTATTGGAAAAACGTGACTTTTTGCAACAACTAACTAAACTAGTGGATCGGGAAATAGTGGGGCGGTTACTGGGAATAGGTGGTGGGAGAGGCTTATAGATAGCCTTAGGCCTTTCACCGCCAACTATGGTCATCGACTCGCCCTAGGTAAGGTTAACTAAGTGAAAACGCTTAAGGATAGTCTATTCCGGGCGGAGCTGAGAGGATCCCGGAGAGACAACATTAGCTTGGTAGGTCCTGGACCGTTTGGTTAGCAAGCGATATCTTTGTCAGGTAGTTAGGAATAGGTTAAGATGTGAGAATGGGCCGCAGAATTGCGGAAGGAAGAAATCCATCTAGGTGGCGATCAATCTATTCGGGAAATCAAAACCCCGAGTGTAGGGGGCGTACTCTGACCAAAGATACGTGGGAAGTGTTTTGGCAGCATTTAGAGGGCCACTTTTCCAAGAGACCTGGTCTCTGTGACGAAGAGTTTCGAAGCTATTTGGCTGACTTTCCTTGGATTGCGCAGACTGAAGCGGCTAGCTGTGAGAGTAAGATCACGGAGCGCAAAGTTCACTTGGATTTGTAGAGGGTCCGCAGTGGCAAGTCTCTTATGAATTATACTTGAAGCTTTTGCACACCTTTGTGACTATTTTGACGGTGGTCTTCAACGAATGGTTCCCGCAGGGGTCCACCCCCAACCGGATCTACAGGGGTGTGATCATACTGTTGAAGAAGGTCAAAAGTGTTGGGAGGAATTTAGACGATTACAGGCTTATAAAACATAAGAAACACAGAGTTAAGGATTTTGGGCAAGATTATGACGGAGCGTTTGCAGTCAGGTGCCGGGATTCTGTTGGAATTCGAGCAGAATAATGCTGTAAAGAGCCGAACAATTCAGAGAAACCTGCATCTGATCTTCACGAGCCTAAAGGGCGTAAAAGAATACGATCAAGTCACGCTGATCAATTTGGATCAGTCCAAGGTTTCTGATTGGGTTGACCACCGATATCTGGTTGCTGTCCTGCAGGCCCGTGGATTCAAACTCGACTTCTGCAAGTGGATCAGTCTGCTGCATCACTTCTTCAGTGCTGGAGTATAGGTAAACGGAAAGCGGCCGGGTACCGTCTCGGTCGGTTCCTCAGTGTTGCCTACTGTCGCTCCTGGATTACGCTTTGGATTTGAAGCCCCTCTTTTGCCGGTTAAGAGACAGGGCGTGCAGTCCGTCCATACGCAGAATCGCTGTTCTTGGTGAGGTTCGAGCCATAGTTTCTGTGTACATCTATGACCTATCCATTTTAGTGTCGTGCTGCAGCGACATTGAAGTGGCACAGAGGGCGCTTGAGTGGTACGCGAAGTTAACGGGGGACAATATTAACAGCAACAAGTCTACTGCTTGCAGTTAGGCGCCTGGAAGAGGGTCACGCTTCCGGAGCTCCTCAGTCAGACTGACGGACCTGTTCGGATTCTTGGAGTGTGGGTCGGGCCAGATCTACAGCTGATTAAGAAATGGTCGGTCGGAGCGATGGTCCAAACTTATCTTCGACAGCGGCTGTTCGTGAAGGGTAGAGATGAAGCGTGTATCTTTCCCCTCATCCTTTACCAGTTGTAGGTACTCCCTTTCTGTAGAAACCCTAAAAAGGCGATCGTGGGTGAACGCATGCATCACATCAAGAGAGATAACTGCACGAAAAGTACGTGTAGGTAGGCAGCTGGTGAGTCACCTACACGTCTCGAGGTTAGCTTTTCTATGCCGAGAGTTGACAGGAAATTCGATTTTGGAGATGAGTGTTAGGGATGCTTTCACTAGTCTTACCATCATTCTTCCCGTTTCTAGCGTAGGCTCTGGAATCAATCGGAATTCTTACTCGAGTGCCGAGCAACCTTGCGGATCATTTCTCGGTTCACTGACCTTTCTCGGCCTTGAAAGCACTTTTATCATTTATTAGTGGAGGGCGTGGCGACGAAGGATCTTCTCCGTGATCGGCTCGAGTTGTCAGCGACCGATACTTTTGGTTTTGGGTACCAGCTGCGAATTACCTCAGTAACCTTGTGTTTCGCTTACCTGACGATTGATTCGGAATTAGATATCTCTCAGTGACATGACCTTCAGATGGGGCGCGGCGCATCTGACCAACTGTCATCGGTGTGACTTTGGTTTGGAGGAAACTGCCTAGCATGCCTTTTTCCATTTTTCTCGGATGAGCCCTTTTTGGGACCATGTCAGCGAGTTGATATTTCTTATAGCTCCTGAACAGTGTGTAGTAATGTAACGCATTCTGGAGTGAAACGGGTGATGTTTTTCACGTTTCTAGCCGTAGCAAGAATGGTAATTTGGACGTCATGAATGGAGGGGTTCTTGTGATATAAATGTTATTCTTATGAGAATCTGATTAGATTCTTTGAGTATCAGCTCAGGATGACTATCAAATCTCATAGAAAACGTTTTGATATCGACAGATTTCAGCAAAAGATAGTTAACTGTACCAAGTCTGGTTCTTGTGTATTGATTTTCTTTTTTTTAAATTTCTAATGTCACAACGGGTCGGTTTCCTGCGAACCGTCCCCTGATTAAGTTATACTCTCTTTGTGTACATAGTTAATGTAAGTGAAGTTCCTAGCGTTTCCCATGCGTTCTCTTTTGTTGCGATCTACGTCAAGGTTCCCAACATCCCAAGTTTGTTTTGGCCCCCTTTTTCATCTTGAATGAATCAATCTTTGATTTTTACCATTTCATTTTTATCTTTTCCCTCGCCGTTAGTGAGCGTGCTACTAGATTCAACCGTTTGGCGGAATATAGAGTCTCTTTGATTTTGTGTAGAGTGTGGGCGGATCTTACTAACATTTGTTTATTTTAAGACTGAATGTTTTGTTATATTTTAGTTTGTTTTGGCCTATTCATTCACTCCCTTTTTTATTTTCATATTAATTTTGTAAATATATTTTATAAAATATTGTATATAAAATAAAAGTTTTATGTCATGGGTTTTGTTAATGTTCTTTAGGTTTCTTTGCGAATATGTGGTATTATGGTATATGGTGGATTGGGAAATACTGGGCGAGGTTTTGTGGTGGATGAAAAAATTGTAATTAGTGATTGGGTCGTGAATCTGATTAGCAAGGGATAGGAGAGAAAGTGAAGACCAGCTTCAACACTTTCTACTGTTGGTTTTGAGCCACACTTGTTGCATTTATACGATAGTAAACATTTCGCCCATACGAAGTGCTGCCCGATTGACCTTCAGTCCGAAGCTCCCCAATTGGCCGTTTCCACACTCCGTTACGAAACATACACGCCACTCTACCCCTTTTTGGGTCTTCGATGTAAGTCTCCGCTACAGAGATCAAGTAACAGGAATTAGCATATATCCAATCAGGCGTCGGTATTTGAACCGAATCTCGTAACACTGTCGTAATAATGGGTTTAACGGTGTCGTGATACCGACCGAGCAAAAACGAGGGACCGGATGTTTGCTCTGTAGCGGCCGGAAAGCAAATAAACAAAAATCGTCTCTGCGCAGGTGTATTCGCGCAGATGTTCCGGTTGAAAAATAAAAATTAATCAAATATCAAATTTCCATTTCGCGAGCCTACGCAAATTTTATTTACCAGCCAATGGGAATCAAATACAAGTATGAAAATCTCAAACGAGTTTCTTTTGATCCAAAAAGCAGATATAAAAAACGGAGACACAAAGCATCGTCAGACAGACTGACGCAGAGACCAAGGAGAAGAATGTAATTAATATCCCCTTGACTTAAGTCGAGCGGCTACTACATTCGCCTCCCCTCACCGCGCATCACGTCTTCACTGTCTCAAAAGTACTTACTGACCTCAGGAGTGACTACTTGAAAGACTGTTTCCTCACAAACCAACTTACTGACGTACGGACCCTAGAAGTGGCAACTTCAAAATGAACATCCCTTCCACATTCTTAAGCCTTTTATCTCTTTCAGCTCATTATTTGCCATGAACATTCTAACCTCCGTTGGACCTTTATTTCAAGTATGGCTTTAATTGAAAAACATCAATTGATATGTGTATATATAAATTTTATTTTATACTCAAATTGCCTTTCTTGATTTTATAACCATTTTATGACTTATAGTGGGCTATCTACCACAAGGCCAAATTCCGTTAATCTGCAACAATATACAATTACCCTTCGCTAGAACGGAATCCTACTACTAACAGAAAAAGAATAGATAAGCAACCTGCTATAACGGTTCTTAAGAATGTCTGTTCTAATTGTTTTACGAAACTCATCCGGTTTGTTCCAAATTTGCTTATGATGTGTGTAATTGCTGTCGTCATATCTTTCCCTTTTTCTTAATTTTCAGGTATTTTTTACAATAACAATAATTGTTATGTATATATATATATAATTTTCATAGTATTGTGTGTTATTTAATCGGTTAAGTGTCATACGTAAGAGACACTTAAGCGATTATGTCTTGAAAGAGACATGACTGACTGGGCAGAAGATTTTCTAACAATAGATTGCCTATGGCTACAGAACCCAATCTATCCTGTTATTTAACCCGTAGCTGTAGGGAAGAAACTGATTGATATTTTTCCCAAGGGTATTTGTAAATAAATACAAAGTATTCAACTAAATAAACTAAACGTACGAATATGTACACTCGGTTGAAATATATTTAATCCTGTTTTAAGCAATGAACGTGGTAGTGCAGTGGATATCGGTTCGAAATGAGAAACCGAAGAGCTGGGTTCGAATTCAAGTTGAATACCGTTTCGTTCACTTACGCGCAAATATCTGTGGGAAATGGTATTAATCCAACTACTCCTCAAGTGTGAGTTAAATAGTTGGACAGATTGGGTTCTATAGCCTTGGTTGAAGACCTGTCTGTCGCAGAAAGAAATGGTAACCTACTGCAGGAAAATCTTCTGCCCAGTCAGTCATGTCTCTTTCGAGATATGATCGCCTAAGTTTCTATCACGTATGACACTGAACTGGTTAAAAGCTATACACTTGGACCTATTTTGTTACTTTGTTACTTTGTTGCTCCTACTGTCAAAAATCGAGGATTAAATCCAAGAATAGAAATGTAATTATTTTATAAAGCGATAATTTAAAAATTTTAATTCCAGTGGTTTAGGAGACCTCATAATTATTAATTTCAGTGAAAAACACCGTGGAATTTCCGAGTTATTATTATTAGTATTGCAACTACTAAAACTACTTCAACTATTTATTAGTCTTTGTAAGCATTCAGTAGTTTCTCGTTAATGTTTTTTGGTAGTTACAATATATAACACATCTGCGTATATCATCCGCAGGTGTTCCACTTGGGATATGAGTTGAATTTTGTAGCAATGACGCTCCAATGTCTAGTTTTCCGTTGAGTTTTAAACTTAACCAATTCGTGCTTTCCGCAAAGTCATGAGATTGATTTATTCGACCAAGGTAGTATAGTTGCTCGAAAACTGTATCCACTCGCGTAAATATATTCGGAAACCAAGTGGAGAGAGGCTGGGGGCTGGAGGCGAGACGGATTTGCAATTATTTAATCAAAGTCATATAAACGATAAGGAGTAGAATGATACTCAAAGAGGCCTGAAATATCTATCTATAGCCACACACACACACAGACACGCACACACACACACACACACACACACACACATATATATATATATATATATATAGATAGAAAAGTATAGAAAATAGATTGAAGATAAAAGCGTTTAAAGTTTTAAGGGTCATTCAATAAATAAGGTGAATTGTTCAGTAAAAGGACTTCTACGAGGGTCATTCAATAAATAAGGTGAATTATTCGGTATAAGGACTTCTACGAGGGTCATTCAATAAATAAGGTGAATTATTCGGTATAAGGACTTCTACGAGGGTCATTCAATAAATAAGGTGAATTTTTTGGTATAAGGACTTCTACGAGGGTCATTCAATAAATAAGGTGAATTGTTCAGTAAAAGGACTTCTACGAGGGTCATTCAATAAATAAGGTGAATTATTCGGTATAAGGACTTCTACGAGGGTAATTCAATAAATAAGGTGAATTATTCGGTATAAGGACTTCTACGAGGGTCATTCAATAAAGAAGGTGAATTTTTCGGTATAAGGACTTCTACGAGGGTCATTCAATAAATAAGGTGAATTTTTTGGTATAAGGACTTCTACGAGTGTCATTCAATAAATAAGGTGAATTGTTCAGTAAAAGGACTTCTACGAGTGTCATTCAATAAATAAGGTGAATTGTTCAGTAAAAGGACTTCTACGAGGGTCATTCAATAAATAAGGTGAATTGTTCAGTAAAAGGACTTCTACGAGGGTCATTCAATAAATAAGGTGAATTATTCGGTATAAGGACTTCTACGAGGGTCATTCAATAAATAAGGTGAATTATTCGGTATAAGGACTTCTACGAGGGTCATTCAATAAATAAGGTGAATTATTCGGTATAAGGACTTCTACGAGGGTAATTCAATAAATAAGGTGAATTATTCGGTATAAGGACTTCTACGAGGGTCATTCAATAAAGAAGGTGAATTTTTCGGTATAAGGACTTCTACGAGGGTCATTCAATAAATAAGGTGAATTATTCGGTATAAGGACTTCTACGAGGGTAATTCAATAAATAAGGTGAATTATTCGGTATAAGGACTTCTACGAGGGTCATTCAATAAAGAAGGTGAATTTTTCGGTATAAGGACTTCTAATACAAATGAAGCTTACTTTTTTTATTTTTCAACGTAGTCTCCCATTAGTGTTACACACTTTTCCCATCTGTGCACAAGTTTCCGTATTCCCTCAGCGTAAAAATCTTTAGACTGATATCTCAGCCAATCGTTCACAGCACTTTTAACTTCATCGTCACTTTCAAACTTCGTGCCTCTTGTGAATGCTTTCAAGGGACCAAACAGGTAAAAGGGACAAGGTCTAGGCTGTAAGGAGAATGAGGGAGCAGTCCCCAGTGCAGCTTGATGATGGTCTGCACACTTTGGGCTGCTGTGTGAGGCCATGCATGAGTAGGCAAGGTCATCATGGACAATTTTGTGTCCTGTCCCAACAGATAGACGCAAAGTCCTTGCAATGTCATCCACTGTCATCCTTCTGTCAGACTGAATGAGGTCATTGACTGATTTGATCACCTCAGGAGACGTCACTTCTGTAGGCCTCCCAGGCCTGTCTTCATTCTCAACACTGCTCCGTCCTTCTTTAAACAATTTAGCCCACTTGTAGACATTTTTTTGGCTGAAACATGTGGCACCATTTGACATTCTCCTATGAATTTCAACTGGTTTGCACCGTTCAGCAACCAAAGTCTTGATAACTGACCTCTGTTCAATCCTAGAGTTTGATTCTTGGTCGGCCAGTTTTGTTAATCTCCAAAACTCTCAAAGATTTTTTTTAATCAGCAAAAAATTAAATCCCTTTGAAAAAGCAGTGAAGGAAAAATTTTTAAAAAAGTAAGCTTCTATCTGTATTAGAAGTCTTTATACCGAAAAGCGCACCTTATTTATTGAATGACCCTCGTATATGTATATATTATTTTTTTCATTTTAAACATTATTTATATTGAATAGTCGCATTTGAGTGAATAATCTGTTTGTTTTGGTTTTTTTTTATATTTAAACGGTATATTTATTTATATCTACCGATCTGATTAATACATAATTTTTGTTAGTGCAAAATATGCGTCCTCCGGCAGTGGAAACCGTAAATTAATCTGATGTATCTTAAACCACTCGACCACAAAGGACTTACAGTCGAACAAAGCCAGAAATAATGTTTTTAAACACGCGTTTTTCTGATTTTTTGTAGAATTCATATTTGCTCTGTTTTTGTATTAATATATAAACAATTTATTTATTATTTACGGAATTTTACAAAATCAGTACTTTTAATTAAAAATATTTGTACTTGAGTGAGAATGTTCCGACATGTTTTAACTTCTACTTTGCGATGTAGAACAGAGGTGTCATTTATGGCTGAGCTGTAGCGAAACTTGTAAGTGTTCATATTATACAGTTGGCGTTTAATGAGTGACCGTAACAGTTGATTAGCATCAACCTTTGCTAAATGTGCTAATGAAACGTAAGCAGTTTTAATAAGGGCTCTTGATAAATATATGAAGAAATAGAAACTTTTTTGAGTAGTATTAGCAGTTCTAGGAAGGGTAGAGCCATCCGCACAGTGGCATAAAATCTGCACCAAAAATTTCAAAGAACGACTGAAAATATTAACAGACTGCGAACCTCAGAGCCATCAGATCCAAGATTAAGGGTTTGAGTGGTAACAGAAGAATTAAGGGTTTGAGTGGTAACAGAAGAATTAAGGGTTTGAGTGGTAACAGAAGAACTAAAGACGAATAAAGGAATAGTGCGGCTGATTCTGACAGTGGATTTGGGAATACGAAATATTTCGCCAAAGATAACGCTTTCTCCCGCTTCTCTTGCACACGATGTGTTAACGCTTATTGTAAAAGTGTCTCTGAAGCACGAGATAAGAACGGTAAAACTCGTACTGCTGCCTTAGATATCTCGAAGGCGTTTAACAGGGATTGGCATAACAGCTTATGGTGTTTCTGGCCGAACTTTTTACTGGACTCAATCTTTCTTAGTAAATGTAGATGTGAGAGTTGTCTGAACGAGCATCCTTCCAGATCATTTACAATAATGCTGATGTCCCCAAGGGCTCTATCCTTGGACTTTTTTCTAATAGTCATCAACAACACTCGCAATACCATCAATAGTCGACAGTATATATATATATATATATATATATATATAAGAGGTTTAAACTAATAGATAGATATTCCACAGTTTAATATTTTATAAAGTGCTCAATACAGATGTAGAGTATTATAGTTATTATTACTGCGAAAATAATAGGATATATATATATATATATATATATATATATATATATATGGTATTATTATAAAATAAATATATGTTATAATAGTAGAAAATGTGTGTACTTAGGCAGCAATTTTTTAGGCATGTCAGATTAAATATATTGCAATATTCATTAAAGAACTTAAGCCGTCTATTTATAGGAACAGCTATGAATACTGTAGTAATGTTATAAAATGTTTATAAAAAGAACACTTTTCATGCTTTAACGCGAGCATGGACATGACATTACAACATAAAAAAGTTCCATTTTGGATAATTTTCACGTTATAATGAACGCTAAGCAATTTGTCAACCTTTATATTTGAAGCAAAAAGAAAATTTACATCACAGTTTCGCGGTTATTTTTTGTTACCACAACTTATACCTCTGAAAATTATCTCAGAGGGAGATTGAAAGTACTTGGGAAAATCGAGAAATCAATAATAAAATCAACTGTCAAAGTTAAAGCTCATTTCTTACATCTTTCAATTATAATATGCGAAAAATTATCCGTGATTATGAACGGATTTTATTGAAAATAAGCAGGTACAATATTTGCAAGTTATATATATATATAATTTCGAAATGATTTATTTCCTAAACCTAGTTTTCAACCTTTAGGTATGTTCAAACGAGTTACAATAACTATATTTATTGTTGTAAATCGCCTGAAGATACCGAAAGGATTGAAAACTAGGTTGCAAAAATAACTCATTTTAAATGAAAAATATTCAAATCTTGTACAATATAAATGTATCGGACACTTTTTAATACACCGTGTACTGGTCTAATTTTGTTATGACTTTAAATTATATATATATAAGAGAATTCAAAGCAGACACGTTATTTCATGGTAAATCGATTTCCGTCTTTATTGTACAAAAGGTTTTACACCAATGAATCTATCTATCTATCTATCTATCTATCTATCTATCTATTATAATAGCATTATATATATATATATATATATATATATATATATATATATATATAGTGCGAGGGTTGGTTAAATTAAGTTCACAGGCTGATTATGATAGAGTGAGAGAAGTGAAATCTTTTATGTATTAATTTTAATTATTCCTGTTACTAATTGCATTGTTTCTTTTCAGGTACGAAGGTGCGCTAAAGTTTTCATAGGCCTTCTATTAAGAAAGATAGATACTAAAGCTGTGAAATATGGCTTGCATTAATTTCATTCTATTTATTAATAACTGCTATGTTTATTTCTAGACAAACTGACATTTGACTTTTCAAAGAAGACTTCAAAGTACGAATAACGACTGCTGTTGAAAATGAACAAAGTTTGATATTGTGGTGTTATCAAGAACCTGCAGAAAGAAGACTTAACTCACAGAGACAGTCATGCTGGCATGTCTGCTACATTAAGAGATGATGTCTCAGCTTTATCAATTGTGCAAAAATGGGCAGTTGAATTCAGCAGGAGGAGATAATCTTCAAGCTGAGCCTAGGTTTGGACGACTTTCAGTTGCTCCCACTGAAGGGCACATTGATCGTGTTCAAAACATGGTGATGGATGACAAACGATTAACTGTAAATCAAATAGATTATGACGTCATATATGCTGTTGTTGATTTTTGTTTACCAACAGGATGAACGGTTTTAGTGTTTTTTATTTCAGTTTATCTAGAAACAAACACTGAACTTATCAATAAGATGTGTTGAAATTATTGCATGCAATATTTTACAACTCTAGCGTCACTCCTTGATAGCCAGCCTATGATCTTTTCAGCCCATCCTCGTCCATCCTAGTGAAGTGGTTGACAAGGAATCTCATTGTTCTTTGGACTAGTTTATTGGGTTCAGACGAGGCCGTCGCTATATATGGTAATATATAGCGACGGCCTCGGTTCAGATGTCACTTGAACAGCACACAATATCGGCTTACTTCGGCAGAAGGTGCTTAAAAGCTGGACTCTGTCTTTGATTTACATTATACTCTATAACGTAATATAGAAAGCTATTGTAACTAAAACAATCACACGAAAAATGATCATCGGTGCTACAAAAATGTTTAACGAAAGATATAATCACAAAATATCATTCAAAAGAAAAAATACATAAACAATACAATCCTATTAAAGTATATACAGAACCCAAAAAGAAACAATATATCCGCCAAAATTAAATGGAAAATCATTCGAAGAGAAGGACCATACATTATTAACCGTAAAAAATGTAAATTATGCTTAGAAGAAAAATGACCAAAACTTAGTTTTAAAAACAAGAAAACAGAAAACGAGTAAATATAAGCATATAAATAAATACTTAATTTGCCATTTAAGGACTAATTAAAATTTAAAAAAATAAATGAAATAAATTTAATACAAACTCAATAAAAACAATTATTAACTGTTGTAGAGGAACATCCTATCCCACCACGTAATGGAGATGGTCTAGTCTATAAAAGACTGTGACTGTGGGCTTACGTCAGCACACGTCACTAAACAGGCCACGCACGCAGTTGACGGCTTTGTGTACTGTCAAGCCCTCTGCCTTCGGGCGGAGAGCGTTGACCCAGTCGTGACTCCGCCGAAGGGTGGAGTCACGACTGGGGTAAATTAGCCAGAAATTTTTGGCCGGGCTATACGGCCCGGGGAATCACACTTTAAAAAGGTCTTGTGCCGCATTTTTCCTTGAGTGGGAAGGCGAATAAATATTCATACGTCACTAGACGGAAGCACACGTCACTAGACGGAAGGATACGTCACTAGACGGACGCATACGTCATAGGCGGAGACATTTTCTACTTGATCGTTATTCCTGTTACTATTCGTTGATTGTTCTTGTATGTCTATTGGTTTATTGTACTGTTGTATATAATAAATCTCTTCTAATCTATCTTCAGTGTTACGTATTATTCTTACACTATTCTTTTCCCTGATAGTCCTACCCGGGATATATCATTAACAAATAAACAAATATTAAAAATACGCGTGCTTAGGCATATAAATACACAAACAAATACCTAGATTTTCTAGATTTTTACCTTGTCATCAGGCAATGATAATAATTATAATACAAATTTTTAAATATTTGTATTTAATTATTAAAAATTTAAATATCTATTTAATCATTATTCTTTCATAATATAAAACAAATTAACAAATATCTATAAATTAATAAATATTTTTTCTGAAGAACTATTTTAACCATATTCTAAGGCGAACATTTTGCAATGTTTACATATTACATTCATTTCACAGATTTTTATGTTTAAGAAATTTAATAATATAGAGTTTTTCATATAGACACAAATATATATAATCATCTGCATACAGGTCTGTTTTGAGGTATCACAGCCCATTAGTGCGGCCAGATAAGAAGCTTGTTTCAAATTGGGATCTTACTTCTAAGCTACCGTTGCATGGCAGAGAAAGGTATAATTCATAACATGTTATTAACAAAATGTAAATATTCTTGGTGAATTTGGATGTTCTTTTCAGGAGCATTTTGCTAACTCTACTTCTGTATTTTTTTAAAAAATTTAGTAATCAGTGTTGTGGGTCGTTTGTAAAATTATGTTTACGGTCTTTAACTGTGATAAATGTCTGTTGCTTTTGCAAAATTGGGCCTGTCATCTATTTTACGATGAATTTGTTGTCTTCCCTGTTTATACTAGTTTCCTAGTTACTAGACGCCTTTTTGTAGTTTTTGTTAATTTCATGCAGATTGGCCTTGTGGCATGTTTCCACGTTAATAAAATGTTGGCTCGTCTTGTTTGATATAATAATAATTTTATCAGATTTATCGAACATCGACATGTCCATCGGCATTGTTTTTTTTATAGCTTGTTAGTGTTCTGAGTTTGAGTTCTGTTTAACGGCATATCAACCTCTGTGGGTTATTTAATGCCAAAAAGGTGGGGTTTTAAAGGTTTTTTTTAAAAAATTTTATAATGTTCGGTTATAGTGGAAAGGTTGATTCAGTCAGATTTTAAAGAAGTTTATTTGTTTTTATTCTTTTTTATTTTAGAAAACTGAAAATGTCTTCTAGTTTTGAATTCAAAAATGTTTTGCTGAGAATATTTTTTTATTTTTCTTACAAAATGTGTTATGTTAATAATTTTTCCTCCAAAAATGTATATTTTTCTATAAAACTCTATTTTTATGTATATAGTTCTATAAAAGTGTATTTGTATACTTTCATAGTGTTTTGACCTCAGTTTGGGGGTTAACTATTTGCCCATAGTTGGGACCCTAACAGGTGCTACCACTCCGGGTCAGGGTGAACCTGAGAACAACAGCAATTAAGAGGTGGTTCCATGCTCCTCACAACCTCCCAATCAGAGGCCTTGCTGCTGGATGCAGTTTACCGTCATACCCAGGACCAAGCTCGTTAGTGATATTTAGAAATTTTTGTTAATTATAGCAAACAAATCGTTCTCAAATTTTAATAATTGCTAGTCAAATTGTTTTTTTTTTTTTTAGATTTAAATCCATAGAAATCTGTGTTCTCCTGGATGGGTGAATCCTTGTTATTTTCAGAGGAGTAGAGTTTTTTATCACATCCGGTTTAAGGCACTTTAATTTTGCGTAAAAGTGCCAGTGTGTAATAATTATCGTGGAGTTTGTGGTGCAGTGGATATCGGCTCGGAACGAAAAATGGGGGTGCCGAGTTCAAATTCCAGTTGAATTCCTTGCATTAACTTACTCGCAAATACCCTGGGAAAAGGTATTAATCCGTTTCTTTCCTCCAGTTATGGATTGAATAACAGGACAGATTGGATTCTGTAGCCTTGGTCGGCAACCAGTCTACTGCAGAAAGCAATGGCAACCTACTGCGAGATAATCTCCTGCCCAGTCAGTCATGTCTTTTTCGAGACATGATTGCCAAAGCTTGTATCACGCATGCCACTTAATTTAAATTAATAGGCTCCATATTTCGGCAATAAGTAGGAAATAAGTTTTAAGTGGTATTACACCTTAGAAAAATGTTCAACTGTAAGGGACGAAGTGTTGTTGTATAAATTAATATACATACATATGACGGTACACGCATGTATAATATTATTTTTCAGGTGTTAATAAAACAGTGCGAAATATAAGAATTTTCTATATACATTACCGAGACGTCGGATTGATAATCCTCCGTAAAACTAGTCGACAAAAAATGGACAGACCTAGAAAGAAGTTTATCAAATTTTTAAAAGACCCCAATTTTAATATAACTACCATCACTAGCACTAAAGTTATATATTTCTTAGATGTTACCTTCGACCGGAGCAATGTTCTGTATAAAGCGTACACTTAGGACTCACATAATCAGAAATACATCAATAAGGAGTCAAATCAATACCATAGAATCATCAACAACCCACATAAATCAATTCAATTTCGTTTAAGTACCAATTTAAGCAATAAAATGTTTTTGACATTTCCAGAATTAAATACATTAATATTTTAGAAAAAAAGTCAACTCAACGCTGTTTTAAAATACTTTTAAATATACTTAAATACAAAGTCGGCAGAAATAAGCACAAATCACGTAAACGTAACATTATTTGGTTTAACTCATCCTGCAGCCGTAATGTCCAAACAAACATCGGTGAATTCTTCCTAAATTTAATTCACAAACATTTCTAGCATTTACCCAAACTAACAAAAAAATACCAAAAATAAAAAATAAATAAATGAAAAAAAAAAAAAAAATTAGCCAAAACAATGTTGAAGTCAGTGATAGTTGCTTTAAGAACATAACTAAATATATTATTCGTCGATTTTTGTCGAGCCTTTAGCTGTCAGTGAATTTGTGAACAAATTTTCGGCGCTCTACCGTGACCTTCGCTATATTGTTATTATAGCGAAGGTCACAGCTCTACGCCCTCGTCAGTTTAAATACTGAAGTTCTCGAG
Source organism: Ascarosepion bandense (assembly GCA_037127315.1). Lineage (NCBI taxonomy): Eukaryota > Metazoa > Mollusca > Cephalopoda > Sepiida > Sepiidae > Ascarosepion > Ascarosepion bandense. Next base: position 2,364,571 of record JBBBDQ010000851.1, read on the forward strand.
TGATATTTCGCCCTTTCTGCCGGTTTGCTTCGATGCGTCTTCGTTTTGCAGTGTGTCTCCTTTTAACAGTTTTGTTTTTGTTTACGTTGCCAGAGACACTTTTTCCCCCTTTCCTTTCTCAACGAACGATATTTTAAAGTTTGCTTCTTTTCCGTTGTTGGCTTTGGGTGGGAATCCGAAGTATCTTGATTCATATAGTTTCGGTTGTGCAGTAGTGGGATGTAAAATCTTTGTTACTTCCTCTTTTTAGTCGGTCGCGACTGGTTGAGAGCGAGAAAAACCCAAACAAATAAAGAAGTAGTTGTTAACGCGTCCATTTCGTTGTTGTTGATGTTTTCTTTGGCGGCGTGGTGTGAACATGAAGAAACGGACGTTGGAAAAAGAAGTCGAATGAAACCGTGGCGTGCCCTAAGTCCGGGTCGGCGTGGAGTGAAAAAGAGAAAAAGAAAATTTCCAATGAGAGTGAGTCAGCTTGAAGTTTCTTCTTTACATGGTGAGATGCTATCAGCTACTGCTTCCAACTGCCTGTCTTTGACAGGTTAGCGTTGTGGTTTAAATAGTGAAACTTCTCATGATGCCGGCTCTAGCGAAGCTTTTTACAGCTAAATGTGAAAATACGTCATATATGAATTTGCTGTTTTTAATCCAATCAGGATTCAGAAGTTGCTTTTCGGATTGACTTGTGAATTTTTCTTAGTTGGTTTTTTCCAAAGTCGTTTGAATCTCCTTTTACGGGTGGGCAATTTAACTTTGGGTTTTTCCCAAACGCTTTTAGTCGTTTGAATCCGATTTTGTGGGTGTGCAATTTATTTTGTGTTTTTTTTTAGTTGGTTGATGGATGATATAGGTTTTGTATCCTATACCCTTTAAAAAATAATCGCAAATGCCGAAAAATAAGACCTGCCCAATAAATGACCAATGTATGTCAGAAAGTATTATTTATATTGCTTGAATTCATTCAGTTGATAATGATGTTAAGAGGTGGAAGGCCATGATCACCTACGTCCAGAAAGGACACGTCACATACAAGAAGAAGAAGAAGAAGCAATAAACGGAAGAAGAGTGATAGTGCTGTACTGGAATATAATGCTGCCTTTCAGGTACAGTAGGATAGATGAGTCCCATTTCTTATATGAGAGTCATAGCTACTGATTAGCGAGGAGTTTATGTAATAGGGTATATTGTATTGCGGTAGACTAATCTCTCAGTGACAATCACGCACAAAATAACCCGGTGAACTCTACGACATCCGCATTTGGTACTTCCCACTTCGGTGCACAATTTGGTATTGTCCCTTTCTCAAGGATACTACTAACAGATAGATAGAAACAAATGTGTGTGCGTATATATATATATATATATATATATATATTCAGAAATGATAACATAAATATGTTATAATATCACTACAAAAGTAGCTATTTGGTTTCGACACTATTCGTGTCTTATCAAGTGATGAGGTTTAGTTCAAGTTGAAGAGTTTTAAAAGGTTATAAACAGACCAAACGCCCCTAACCAGGGAGGCATTGTTGCAGAGACAGTGTAGACCAATCAAAATAAAGAAACTTGAAATTTGAAGAAAATGAGAACAGTCTCAAAAAACAATTTTTGGGGGCATCAATATTAATATTTAATTAAAATGTGATCAGCGTTATTAATCGACTATTAGATTCACTTTATTTTTATTGCGAATTTTAAATTCCAACTTTGACAAATCCTTAGATTTATAATGATATATGAGTGTGTGTGTGTGTGTGTGTGTGTGTGTGTGTGTGTGTGTGTGTGTGTGTGTGTGTACAGTGAGCGAGAAAGAGAGTGAGACAGAAAAACAGGCTGAGATAAATAAAAAGATAGATTGATTGATAGAAGCAAGTTAATATAGTTTATTTTCTAAGCCCCGCTTAGTTGTGCCACAAAGCCGAATGTATGGGGTACCCAATGGGGAATCGAATTCATTACTCAGTTATAATAGGTTTTAGCAAGACAAGCTTGCAAATCAATACACCACGCCAAGGTGCCCAAGAAAACAAGCTAATATAGATTGCTAGAGAGACAGGAAAAAATGAAGAAAGAAATTCGTTTTAAATAGACAGAAAAAAAAACAGAAGAACCGAATGACACAGATAGAGAGTTAGATAGAAAAAAATTGTTTTACAACAATGTTCCCCCCCCCTAACAAGGCTAATTCGAAGCAGAGGATGACAGACTATGAAGTACAGTTTATGAGGATACGAAGATAACCATTAACTAGACACTTGAACTAGTAAGATTGTTGGGATTATGGAAGCATCCTCTTAGGAGTCGATTTTACAAATCAGCGGTTTGTGGAAAAAGTGATTTGAATAGTAATTGCATCTTGCCAAAAGAATACAAAAAGAATGATGATAGTCCGAACAATGAGCGTGTCATGTCCGATTTTATCCGTGGAGGTGAGAACTAAAGAATGCAATTTGTCTGAAAAAATATATAAGGAAATAGCGATAGTGTGGCAACAGACTTGCAACGTCTTTCGTCTGTGAGAAAGGGGTTTTAAGATGGAAACTATTTTATCACCCACAATTCTGCGGAGAGGCTTTTGGACTCTACACAAACTGGAAAATGAAAACTGAGCACCTTTATATATATATATATATATATATATATATATATATATATAGTTACATTTATGATATTATTTATATATTATATATGCTCAGTACTTATTTGAAAGCGCTCAATATCAGTGATAGAGCTAACATATTCATTTAGATACGTGTGAGTTTGTGACCCTGGGTTTCACGCTCTTGCGATCGGCAGACAAAAGTTTTTGGGCGATCGCAAAAGCGTGAAACCCAGAGTCACAAACTCACACCTATCTAACTGAATATATATATATATATATATATATATATATATATATATATATATATTATAAATTATGTTTTAAAACATGTACATTATTTTTTAATATATGTCCTCGACAAACATGTTTGTTTCAACGTTGGTCACCCAACGTTTCCCGAAGTAATATTCATATATATGAATATTACTTTTAATTTTCTTTAAGTAAATAAATAAAAAAATTGTCGGTTAATTTCATTTCGTAACTTTCCGTAACATTTCGTAAAATAGAATTTTTTTTATATTTGATTATAGTAGAACACGAAAACAAAGCCGATATGAATATTCCGAAAAATCATACATTGACGTATTTATAAGGCTTAATTAGACTTACTTTGTGTGATTAATCAATTGGCAGCTTCCCTCATGTCTGCAGGTGTTTCAGCTTCGAATCCTGCTTGAAATGCATATTTTTAATAAGATTTCTCGAATATTCAGGAGGATATACCGTCCTGAATATATATATATATATATATATATATATATATATAAATGGATGAGAACGAAGGATATAAATGCAATGTTCAAAACATTAATTTAAAACAGTGCTCAATAAAAAATACAGCAATGAATATTTTTTATGAATTATTACTTTAGAACATATACAAACTACAAACTACTAAAAAATTGGAGATTTTGTTTTGACATTGAAAAAAAAATGACTCATCAGGTAGTTAATAATGATGGTCATGAAAAAAAAAGTTAAAAACCGATTTCCTTTAATTTGGAATTATTTTTTATTTTGTACGAGGTAAGCGGTGTTATGAATAATGTGGAGTAGTGGTATGTGTTATGTACCGAACACGGTAAGCATGCTGTTACCATGTTCGTGGTTGATGTTAATGTGTTGTTTTTTTGTTTTTGTTTTTGTTTTTAGTAATAAGGCCACCATAATTTTTAGTCTTCTTTAATTAATTATTTATTTTTTTTATTGCATGTAGATATAAATAATGCTATATTTGTGTTGTCAACAAGTAAGTTTCGGATAGGGTCTTGTAGGTTTCCGCTTGTGTTAAATAAGATCGATTTGAGCTCCGTGGAGAAAGATGTAGCGTCAGTCTTCGAGTTAGTTTCGTAGCCCGATATAATTCTTTACGAAAGATCAAGAACGCAGTTCTTCAAAGGACATAATATAAAATAACGTAGCTAATTTTGGTTCGTTGTAGTTTTGATCTCGCGGGTGAATTCTTGTTTTTGATGATGTGGTTAGCCGCTTTAAATTTAGTGTAATAGATAATTAAATTAACTTTTTTAAGTCGATGGGATTTGCATATTTTCAAATGTTTCGTAGTGAAGATTCGTCCTGTTTATAATTACTTTGTAGAAGATATTAATGTTGTTATTATTATTATCAGTGTGTTTACTGTCGTTGTTACTCAAGTTTGAAAGAGAAAGTCTAATGTGGTAGTTAACCTAATAATTTGGAAATCCGTTGGTAACGAGTGTTTGCTTGGCGTTATGGAGTTCTTCGAATAATAGTGATCAAGGGGATGACTTCTTGTGGACTCTCGTGAAGAAATTTTTAATGACGCCGATTTTATATCTAAGAGGACATTGACTAAAAAAGGTGACAAAATTTTTACTGTTTTTTTTATATATAGAGAGAAAAGTAATGAAAGTATTATTACGAGAACCCATGAGGACGTCTAAGAACGGAATATTATTTTTTGGCTAAGCTAATATGTAAAGTTGAGGACAGAATTTTTTCGGATGTCGATTTAAGATTTTCTATTTAGTTGTTGTGCTGAGCAAGTATGAAAATATCATCTACATAGTGAATGCATATTATGGGTTTCTTTAAAGTGTGTTTTTTACGTGGGATATGTCAAAGTTAGAGAAGTATGGACCCAGAGGATTTCCCATACTTGCGCCGTTAATTCGGGTCATAAAATGGAGCCTGGTTAGAATAAGCCAGGAGGAATTTTTTTAGAGTGTGGAGATTGATAGCTGGTGGTGATACTGTAGTATGTTTTTGTACGGAGTTAATAATTATGTCAATTTTTTCAGCACCAGGGACAATAGTGAATAAGTCTTTTTGCGTCAAAGGATGCGAGGGTGCCTTGGTTAGGGTTTGTGAATTTAGGAAATTGAAGAAATTTGTGGGTTGACTTGATGCTATAATTGGTAGGTAGGTGTTAGGGCGCCGTCCCTATTGGACTACATAATGGACTGTTCCCATTGCTATATTTAGCAATGGTGGATTCTCTACGAGAGAGGTAGGGAGAGTCGTACGGGTTCGTAGAGAGTCAGTGCGAGAGATAGACACACTTCCGGTGGCGTACCGGAAGTAATCAGGTATACACACGTCTTACGACGGATTGGACTATTATATCTCTTCTATTGTAAATGCTACTAATTCACTTCTGTACTTACTAACCGTCTTTCCGCGGAATACAACTTATATTCTGATTCTGTTGTTGAGTTATTCATTTACACTTGGAGACATAACAGTAGGTATGGGACGATAGTATCATTTAGAAATTTAGACAATTGGTATATGGGGGTAGGGACCTGGGATATTATTGGGTCGTAAGGGGTATCCAGGTTTATGTATTTTGATACTATCATATATATATATCCGGGTTTATAATCGCCAAAGGTTTTGTTGATTTTCAAGAATCCTATCATGGCATTATGAGAAGCTATGAGTTTTTTAACATACGTTTGAAAAGATTCGTTGAGGGTCCTGTTTAGTCGTGCAAATTTTGATCGATCTTCTAGGAGGTGCTGTAATTCTTCTGGTAATCTAATTTATCCCAAAATAACATAAATGTTGGATTCATCAGCTCATCGGATGACAATGTTGGGGTTAAGTTTTAGTTGTTTATCAGCATTTTTGTGTTTTGTTTTGTAGGAATATGTTTATGGATGTTATGTAGAGAACGGTCTTTTAGACGTTTAGCCTTGAGGAAATTTTTTTTATAATCGTTTCACTCCGAGCAAGGCATTTCACTGCCAGTATTGGGCAGGGGGTTACATAGGGGGGAAAGTGATGAAAAATGATGGTTAGATATAGGAAATATCAGAAGGAGGGTGATAGACGGGTAAGGATACCGAGAATGAGGGTTGGGTAGATGGTGAGAGTGTTGGGAGAATAGATGCAAGTTAGTGTGATAGGAGGTGTCTATTGACCTCTTATATTTAAACTCCTGGAGATTGTAGCTGTCGGGAAAGCAGACATGGGGAAGGGAATTCCACAGGCGGGAAGCGCGAGTAAAAGAAGCTGTTGGAGTAAAAATTACGACTGCATCTTATCTGTTTAACTGTAAAAGGGTGGGACCTAGTTGCCAATCTAGTATCTCTGAGATTGGTATTTACCGTTATTAGTTTGTCATTTACTAGTTGAAGTAATGACTGGTGAAACATTTTGATTTCATTATTATTTTTGATGAGGTTTAATTTTGGTTGCAAATGACAATTAGGACCGAGGTTTAGGAATAGCTTCTGGTCTTCTGTTAATGTATGGCTGGACAGGTTTATTTGTCAGTGCTGTTGGAAGTAGGATATTTCCCTGGTATAGGTGGCAGAGCTTAATGTGAAAGTTTGTCGGTGTTTGTGCATACACTACCGGCCATAATTATTAGGAGACCCCAGTTTATTCAAAAGAAATGAAGTATTTCATACTATTTTTAGCATCTATTGCCAAATGATAATGGAATGGTTCTTTTGTTATTATTACACTGCAAAATTTTACAAGACAAGGAAGCAAAAGTGAACTCGTCCGAATCACCCTAAATTTTCTTTATTTTTTCATAGATGAAACTGCAATATAGGTAATTATTAAATATTTATAAATTAATTTGATTTACATGTTATTGTGCAGCATTAACAAAAGAGCCATTCCATTTTCATTTACAATTATTCACTTGGCAATAAATACTAAAAAATAGTATGAAATACATAATTTTTTTTAAAACACTGGGGTGACCTAATAATTATGGCTGGTAGTGTGCATATATATATATATATATATATATATATAAACTTATTTATAAATGGAACAATCTGTGTGTGTATGTGTGTGTCAGTGTCTGTGTCCGTTACCTATAGACTCCGAAACGGCTGAACCGATTTTCTTGAAAATTTACACAGTTGTACTGTAAGCGTCTGCGATTGTTCTTAGCTCGGTTTTGTGTCGAAGTACCCCCAATAAATATTGAAAATCAATAATCGAAAAAATCTGGTTATAGAAGGAGTGGTCCGATTTTCATCAAATTTGATACACTCATAGACAAAGACATAAGAAACAATATTCAGAAGTTTCAAGATTGTAGTTATTACAATAGTACAGAAAATCGATAATATATATATATATATATATATATATATATATATATATATATGTATGTATATAAAAGGGAAGATGTTTGTGCGTGTGTCTGTTTATCTGCCTTTACATATTTTTTCAGCCCTTTTATTTTAGTTTTTGTTTCAGGTTTGGCTCTAAGTAGGTATAATTGTAATTCTTAGTCTCAGGCATGATACCATTTACTCAGAGGACTTAGTTAGCTTTCAAAATTCAGTTTACGACGAAAAAAACATATTTGATATCGATAACAGATAATCGAAATTTGACTTACATCCATTCATTTTTCTTTCAGTCTACGGTTTCACTTTAACTGGAGACAACTATTGCTTTTTAGTCTTTCATGTCAACGTCCAAAGAGTGTGAGCTCCAGGACCATGGATTAGTTTTAAAGCTTTCATTACACCTGAGCAACGTCGGGCTATACTGCTAGTATATATATATATATATATATATATATATATATATATATATATATATATATATATGGATAGATAAGAACAGACTGAGATATATAGATAGAAAGAGGATACATTTGAAGACAGATAAATAGAGACTGATATAGTGCGGTATTGAACGGAATAGAATAGATAGCCATCCAGTGCTGGCGTCATCTGACCGAAATGAGACAAAAATTGATGAAGGATGAAGAAAAGCAATAAAGAATCTCTATCAGATGCTGTGATGTAATATTTGTCGATTCTCGCACATTGAGCATTAACAATCAAGTGGATTTGAAATTTAGTTCAGTCAAGAAAAAATATTCAAACTGTATGGAAACTGGAAAGTAAAGAATGGGCCACTTGATTCATAGATAGACATTGAACAGCTCGAGCAAAATGCGGGCATTGACAATTAGATCGACAAGAAATGCATTAACAAGTGAAAAATAACAGCGATTTTAAGAAAAGAGACTAAAAAGAAAAAAATCGCCCGAACAAATATTATATAGTACGGACACTTGTCGTAGAGATCGATATGAAGAGATTGTAATCTACCTGAGACATTATCCACGGATTTAGATTCTCAGGGTATTTAGAGACATTGAATCAGAACAATCACTTCAAAAGATTAAAGTAAACAATCACTTGCAAAGATTAAAGAAAACAATCACTTGCAAAGATTAAAGTAAACAATCACTTGCAAAGATTAAAGAAAACAATCACTTGCAAAGATTAAAGAAAACAATCACTTGCAAAGATTAAAGAAAACAATCACTTGCAAAGATTAAAGAAACAATCACTTGCAAAGATTAAAGAAAACAATCACTTGCAAAGATTAAAGAAAACAATCACTTGCAAAGATTAAAGAAAACAATCACTTGCAAAGATTAAAGTAAACAATCACTTGCAAAGATTAAAGTAAACAATCACTTGCAAAGATTAAAGAAAACAATCACTTGCAAAGATTAAAGAAAACAATCACTTGCAAAGATTAAAGAAAACAATCACTTGCAAAGATTAAAGCAAACAATCGCAAAGATTAAAGAAAACAATCACTTGCAAAGATTAAAGTAAACAATCACTTGCAAAGATTAAAGAAAACAATCACTTGCAAAGATTAAAGTAAACAATCACTTGCAAAGATTAAAGTAAACAATCACTTGCAAAGATTAAAGTAAACAATCACTTGCAAAGATTAAAGAAAACAATCACTTGCAAAGATTAAAGAAAACAATCACTTGCAAAGATTAAAGAAAACAATCACTTGCAAAGATTAAAGCAAACAATCACTTGCAAAGATTAAAGAAAACAATCACTTGCAAAGATTAAAGAAAACAATCACTTGCAAAGATTAAAGAAAACAATCACTTGCAAAGATTAAAGCAAACAATCACTTGCAAAGATTAAAGCAAACAATCACTTGCAAAGATTAAAGAAAACAATCACTTGCAAAGATTAAAGAAAACAATCACTTGCAAAGATTAAAGAAAACAATCACTTGCAAAGATTAAAGAAAACAATCACTTGCAAAGATTAAAGAAAACAATCACTTGCAAAGATTAAAGAAAACAATCACTTGCAAAGATTAAAGAAAACAATCACTTGCAAAGATTAAAGTAAACAATCACTTGCAAAGATTAAAGTAAACAATCACTTGCAAAGATTAAAGTAAACAATCACTTGCAAAGATTAAAGTAAACAATCACTTGCAAAGATTAAAGAAAACAATCACTTGCAAAGATTAAAGTAAACAATCACTTGCAAAGATTAAAGAAAACAATCACTTGCAAAGATTAAAGTAAACAATCACTTGAAAGATTAAAGAAAACAATCACTTGCAAAGATTAAAGTAAACAATCACTTGCAAAGATTAAAGAAAACAATCACTTGCAAAGATTAAAGAAAACAATCACTTGCAAAGATTAAAGTAAACAATCACTTGCAAAGATTAAAGTAAACAATCACTTGCAAAGATTAAAGTAAACAATCACTTGCAAAGATTAAAGAAAACAATCACTTGCAAAGATTAAAGAAAACAATCACTTGCAAAGATTAAAGTAAACAATCTCTTGCAAAGATTAAAGAAAACAATCACTTGCAAAGATTAAAGCAAACAATCACTTGCAAAGATTAAAGTAAACAATCACTTGCAAAGATTAAAGTAAACAATCACTTGCAAAGATTAAAGAAAACAATCACTTGCAAAGATTAAAGAAAACAATCACTTGCAAAGATTAAAGAAAACAATCACTTGCAAAGATTAAAGAAAACAATCACTTGCAAAGATTAAAGAAAACAATCACTTGCAAAGATTAAAGAAAACAATCACTTGCAAAGATTAAAGAAAACAATCACTTGCAAAGATTAAACAAGAACAGTTGCCTTTCAAATTCAGCAGTTTTTTATTGACCAAAAATTTAAGATGTCTTAACTTTCTCACGTTTTAAAGCCATGCATTTATGCGTTCTCTAATAAAATCTCATGTTAAATTTTTTCAGAGCTAGATTTAAAATTTTCAAGAAAATAGTAGACTGCTTGTGTTGCCATTAATCATTTATTTATCAAAGCATGGATAAAAGAGAAGGCCAGACAGTGCGCTCAAACCTTAGTTAGACATCTAGTCTAGCAGTAAATGTCTGAATCCAAAGATCGGGAAAAAAACCAACAGCAATTTATTCCAATATTTTCCAAATAAATAGTATGAAAAATTCACGGATATTAAAGAAAAATTTAAAGCTGTAGAAAAAACGGAGATGACATCATTTTTTTTCTTCACTTAAAAAACTTACAGAATTTGAAATTCTTTACAAGATTCTTTTATGATTATGAATAAGTTTTCGCTATTTTGCAACAATTGACGTTCTCAGAAATGCGGGCGTATAGCCATGGGAAAGTTGTCATATTGAGTTGGGTGATGATTTGCTTTTGTCTATAGTCAAGAGTCAGCGTTATTGTGGTAGGAATGATTAATCCAGTCAATGAATTCAAGCCAATCAATTGTTTCCCGTCAATTGTAACAAGTTAACAATTGCCATGTTTCCCGTCAATTGTAACAAGTTAACAAATGCAACGGCATCTTCTCTCTTCTTGGATCCTGTTCGTTTTTTTGTTCTTTCCTCAATTCTCCCTATTCTTAGTATGCTTTTTCTCTTTCACTTCCTGAAAGGATTAAAAGCATCAGTTGTAGTCAATACCAATCTTCCGTGATTGTTTCAGTCGGTTTGTCTCTAATACTTTGTCTTCAGGCTTTGTCGTTTACTAAGAGCGTTCTTTATTTTCAGCGTCAGAATCCTCATTTTTGAAGCATCTAATCCAATCTCTGCATGTTGTTTCCGAGAGACCATGGTCACCGTAAATCTCAATAAGAATTCTGTTCTTTTTTCAGCTGCAGATTTCTTTTGAATAAAGCAGTGCAGTAAAATGTTACATTGCGACGAAATAACATACACTGAATATCAGGCTTCCTTATAGATGCGTTACCATCTGAAACTACACGAAAGCAGTTCTGGAAACTTTATCTGTTTATAAACAGCGAGAACATATTCAAAGTTCTAATAGAATACTGTAAACAATTTTAAATTATTTAAGTTGTTTTCGTTGAGAAAAAATAATGTCATCTCCGTTTTTTTTTTCCACAGCTACGTTTTCCTATATAATATATGTAAATTCATACTATTTATGAGAAAAATATTAGAATGATTAAAAAAATTATTCTATTTTAGGCAATGCATATCTACCTGCAAGCTTATAGTTTATTCATATTCAGCTTACTAGTCATTATATTGGGACCTACATTCTCTTTTCAAACAGCAACATTTATGATTTATTCAATTGCAAAAAAAAAATATATAAAATCACACCAGTTTTTGAGATCCGTGTGTTTAATTTTAATATCCTGAATATCATAAAAATTGCGTTCGCCGGGGATTCAGATCAATAAACCACAGGTAAGTGAAATCTTCATGTTTACTTGCAGTAAGCATGACGATTTTTAAAATATGGTTCTAATCAGAAAATAAAGGCTTACGGCCACATCACCTCAAAACACGGGTTCTCGAACGATCACCGAAGTTAAATATCATTGAGCCTGGTAAGTAGCTAGAGAGGGGAACACTAGGTGCTATAATCTTGGAGATGTGGTTGGTGTAACAGTTAATAGCCTAGAACTATTAATTGTTGGACTTTTTGTGTCCATTGTATACAATATTTATTCATATATATAAAATTATACATATAACTTGTGGCACAAGGCCGAAATGGGAGGGAACCTAGCTAAACACTATCACGACCCAAATACTCAGTACAATTTGCGCATTCACCACAAGAACCTTCCATCACCTCCCAATCATTCACAAACCATAATGCCACAAACTTACAAGGGGCACCTAAAAAAGTGGGGAAAATAACCCATGACAATAAAAATATATTTATATCCAATATAAAATAAATGTACAATATAATATAATATGTACAATAGTATAAAACATTTAATGAAAAATGAAATGATGGCAGCAGAATGAACCCAAAAATAAACTGAAAATACAACAAATTTTTAATTAAAATAATAATCAATGTTAGTAAGAACCGTCCATCCCAAAAAATATTTACAAGGGACACCTAAACACTGGGAAAAACCAATAACAATGAAAAATTATTTATATACAATATAATATATAATTAAAACATTTACTGAAAAATCAAATGATAGGAGGGAAATGAACCCAAAAACAAACTCAAATACAACATAATTTTTTCAAACTAAAATAAAATAAATGTTATTAAGATACGTCCATCCCAGAAAAAGAATGGCCGCTGTATTCTGCCAAACGGCGGAATCAAGAAGCGCACTAGCTAAGGGAGTGTGAGGAGGTAAAATAATTAATGAAATGGGAAAATCAAAGTCTGACGCAGTCGAGATAAAAAGAGACTAAAACAAACTGGGGAGGTTGGGAATCTCGACTTGGATCATAACAAAAGAGAAGGCCGGATACAGGCTAGAAACACATTCATTCACATTAACTAGATACACAAAAGAGAACTACCTTAACCAGGGAAGGGTTTCAAAGGAATCCACCCCGAGGCAACCGGCAGATCTAAAAGAGAAAATCAAGACTAGCCTCGTTCACGGGAACCAGACTTGCCACATTTATCCACCTTTTGCTGAAGGCTATCGAAGTCAAACGTTTCCAATCAGTTCTAATCCTCATTTTGAGCTGGTGCTCAAAATATCGGATCAAATCCAGATGTGAAAGACGCTGACCTCGCAAGACTTCATCCTTTCGCGTCGTCCAAATCACCATTCGAGCCGTGGCTAGCAGTGACAGAAACGCCATACGCTTCATCCCAGAGAACTGCGGTGACACATTATCACAAGCAAATGCACGATCAATGAGCACAAACTCGCGGCGCGATACGAGCAGTCAACTCTCGCCGACCCGGTCCCATAGAGGGCGAACCCGCGAACAATGGTAGAAAGCGTGCGAAGCCGTTTCTTCCAAGCCTAGGTTGCAGCGTTCACAATCTGGCAAATCCACCAGGCCCCATATGAAGGTCTTGTCATTGAGAGACAAACGATTCAGAACCAATCGCCAGGTGAGCGAAAACTCAGAGTTGCTGAGATAATCGGTACCTGGCGCCCTAGACCAGAACGAGCGATACTCACCCTCCGACAAGTGGAGCACATCACGTAATGAATCATTCGCGACACCCTCCACTATCCCACGATAGATGACTCTCCTAGGCTGTGAAAGATCACTAGACCGTGGAATGGTCCGAAAGGCCGCCAGACATTCGAGGAGAAAACTCGATCGCCCTCGAGGCTTACGGCACCGCCTCGAGATGGGAGGAGTGATCCCCGCCAGCAATGAGTTTTCTAAAATCACACGCCTGAGAAAAACCAACCTTGACGTAACCTTGTGGCCCATCAGGTACGGCATTCCCAGATCCCCATGACACGAACGTTGGTAACAAACACGTTTGTCGACGTAATGTTTGCGTCATCTCCACAGAAGGGAGAAGAGAACACGCTCAAACGCCTTCCTACTCCGTTTACAAAGTGGAAGTACTGACAAGCGGTAAAGGATAATGGGAAAGATGTATGTAACACACGCCTCTGTCAAACTCTTTAAGGACAACCTCCTTCGACGCCAAATCTCGACTGACGCGTCGACCTTTGCCAGTACTTATGACCAATTTTTCTCCAGTTGGAGGTCGGGCCCAAACCACACTCTAAGAATGCGGACAGGGCTGTCCGTCCAGTCGAAGGGTCCCGGGAGGGTAACACCCTTCCAGGCACTTAACTGCAGGCTGAACAACTTGTTGCGGTTAATCTTGGCCCCTGTCACCTGTTCGTACCCTTCAAGCACCTTCTGTACCACTTCGATGACACTCCGGGAGGACACGAAAGTAGTGACATCATCAGCGTACGCGGAAACCCTGCCTCGAGCCCCACTAGGGACAGCGATTCCACGTAAGACCGGACTGCACGCCCTGTCGCTTAGCCGGCAAAGAAGAGGCTCCAACGCCAAAGCATAAAGTAGGGGCGACAGTGGACAACCCTGTCGGACCGTCCTAGACAGCGCCAGAACGCCCGACAACTTTCCGTTCACCTGTAACACAGCCGTGAGGGATTGATACAGGAGGCTAATCCAGCGGCGGAAGTTGATTTCGAGTTCAGCGGCCTGCAGGACAGCCACCAGGTAACGATGGTCAACCCTATCAAATGCCTTGGACTGCTTCAAATTGATCAGCGCGGCCTTTCCGTCGTCTTTTCCCCTCTATATTCGTGCGTATCAGATTCAGATTGCTCTGAATTGTTCGGCCTTTCACAGCGCAAGTCTGCTCTGGTCCCAACAGAGACTCGGCAACTAGTTGCAAACGATTTGACAAGATCTTGGCCAAAATCTTTAATTCTGTGTTTTGCAAAGTTATGGGCCGGCAACCCTCTAACACCTTCCAAACATCCTTGCCTTTTCTCAACAGCGTGATCATACCCCTGGTGAAACGGTTGGGGATAGACCCCTTCCTGAACCAGTTGTTGAACACGACAGTCAAAATCGGGACAAAGATGTGCGACAGCCTCAAGTACAATTCATAGGACAAGCCACTGAGACCTGGCTATTTGCCTCTGCCGACCTTCTTCAAAGCCGCGTAGACTTCGCCCTCCGTAGTTTCTCTCTCGCAGTTAGCTGCACCAGCCGTCAAAAGCTGGGAGAAGTCAGTCAAAAAGCTGCGAAACTCCGCATCTCAGAGACCAGGCTCATTGGTAAACAGGATCGCAAAATGCTGGCGAAACGCCTCGCACATGTCGTCAGTCGACCAAAGAGTATGTCCCTCCGGGTTGCGAACCTCTCGAATGTACCGGTCGCCGCCTCGGCGAATCTCTTCCTTGTGCAGTTGTTCACAATCTCTTCCTGCGCCCATGTTCACAGCTTCGGAAGACATCTTGCTTAACCTATGTCTAAGTACTTGACCCATGTAACGCTCGATAGTCGAACGCTCCAGCTAAGGCTACCTCTAGGGGATTCTCATCAGCCTCCGCCCGGAAGTAATTAGCTCCAAGCGTCTTCACCTTGGCAGCCTTATTTAGTTTAAGCCGTTGGCTAAATTCGGTGGTGAAAGACCTAATCCTATTCTTAAGATTCTCCCACCACTTATTTCCAATGCCTCCCCCAGTTAACTCTCGCTGCACTACGTTAATTAGCTGGCGCCGAAAGTCCCACCTGTCCAGTAAGGACACGTTGAACTTCCTGTAACCAGCCATTCGAGGCCTATTTTCTAAATCTACCTGGGCACAAACGAGTTTGTGGTCCGAGTACCCTAACCAGTGAAACGTGGAACAATATAAAACATCTACGTCGGCTTCACGAACTAACATTCTGTCCAGGTAGTTAGCTACCCGAGTAGAAGGCGAACTATTAGCCCACGTCCACATTCTCCCACCCTTGTGATCGACTCGGTATCTATCGACGAGCCCGTATTCCTCGATGAGATCAACCAAGCTACGATAACGTGGCTTCCCGATAGCTTCCTGCCCTCTATCCAGGATGGTATTCCAGTCCCCTACTAAGATGAGTCGCGTTGAATCCACCAGGAAGGGTTCCAACCGCCGAAAAAACGAGACTTGCTCCTCTCGGTCGTTGGGCGCATAAACCACAACCAGTCGAAACGCATTGCTTTTCACTGCAATATCGGCCACAATCAGCCAGCCGTCGGCACCGACTTGGACAAGATCAACCTTTGCGTCCAGAGTACGCTTAACCAGCAAAGAAACTCCTCTGGCCAGCCGGTTCCCATATGCTGAATAGTCGCCAGACAGTACACAAGCATCAGCGTGGCAAACAAAGTGAGTCTCTTGGATCGCGGCGACATCCACGCCGAAGAACAAGAGGTCCAGAAGCAGGCGGGCAGCCTTACTCAGATCCCTCAGGCCCCTCGCATTCAAGCTGGCTAACTTAATTACCATCTTTTAAATCTGAAAAAAAGCAAGAGAAAAATTACTTCTGGTCACATACAGGACGGAAATCTATGCAGTAAGGACCCCGACGGATTGTCCTAGGCATCCTGTTCCGATATCGGTCGTAATTCTTCCGTCCTGAACAATGCTGCCGACGTCCGTGGGAAAAGTTAGCTTTATGGCCCTATAAAGAGAGGGGTGGAGGATAACAGGGACCCTCCCCGCACAATATTTTGACAATTTATGCAATTTTTCAGTGCCAATCTGGGCCATGGTGATTTTAGGGAATGTGGCGATTGTCCCAGACCTTTAAATGCCCTCCCGTGTTCCGTAGTCAGTTTGAACAATGGCCTTAGGAGGGCCTTCCTCTGCGAGTTAAGGTAGCACTATAAGGCCGGTCTGTTTATTTTGCAGACCTCAAACTTGGTGAAGGGATTTACCCTTTTCTTTTTTCCCTTCCCCTTCGGAACAGATTGACTGGGAAGACAGACCCATATTGTCCTTGTCTCCCCGCAAGACGACACAAACAAAACGAGTTCAATCAAAATGTAACAGAAGACGAACACAACATCAAAACAGACGTACGTACAAAATTCAAACAACAAATCAAAATTCCGTGTACTCACTGACAACGATTCCAAGTGACAAAGAGATGCGGTACATATCTATACCGTTGTTTCTATTGTATACTGTGCTGATACCCATGGGCTAACCCATTTTATAGTTCACCAATAGAAGGCTTAACCAATCAGGAAGCTCAAAATATTCAATGCGACTTGTATAAAAGGCGGCAATATTTTCCCGTTTATTGGAGATCAAATCCGATTTAGGAGAGTGTCTAATAATCTTTGACGTTGATTCATTGAACAGATTACGTGCTGCGTGGATACTTTATATCCATATACTATGAGGACATGGTCAACAGATGCGAAGAGGATACTCTATATACAGGAACGTTGTCAACATTACCTTCAATGCCCTACTTTGTGACCATCATGGACTGTTGTTGCTATATAATATACATTCAAGAGATTGATTCTTTATTATAATCAATACATAAACTGATCCCTTACTTTGTGACCATCATGGACTGTTGTTGCTATATAATATACATTCAAGAGATTGATTCTTTATTATAATCAATACATAAACTGATCCCTTACTTTATGACCATCATGGACTGTTGTTGCTATATATATATACATCAGGAGATTGATTCTTTATTATAATCAATACATAAACTGATCCCTTACTTTGTGACCATCATGGACTGTTGTTGCTATATAATGGACGTTCAGGAGATTGATTCTCTATTATAATCAATACATAAACTGATCCCTTAATTTGTGACCATCATGAACTGTTGTTGCTATATAATATACATTCAGGAGATTGATTCTTTATTATAATCAATACATAAACTGATCCCTTACTTTGTGACCATCATGGACTGTTGTTGCTATATAATGGACGTTCAGGAGATTGATTCTCTATTATAATCAATACATAAACTGATCCCTGACTTTGTGACCACCATGGACTGTTGTTGCTATATAATATACATTCGGGAGATTGATTCTCTATTATAATCAATACATAAACTGATCCCTTACTTTGTGACCAACATGGACTGTTGTTGCTATATAATATACATTCGAGAGATTGATTCTCTATTATAATCAATACATAAACTGATCCCTTACTTTGTGACCAACATGGACTGTTGTTGCTATATAATATACATTCGGGAGATTTATTCTTTATTATAATCAATACATAAACTGATCCCTTACTTTGTGACCATCATGGACTGTTGTTGCTATATAATATACATTCGGGTGATTGATTCTCTATTATAATCAATGCATAAACTGATCCCTTACTTTGTGACCAACATGGACTGTTGTTGCTATATAATATACATTCGGGAGATTTATTCTTTATTATAATCAATACATAAACTGATCCCTTACTTTGTGACCATCATGGACTGTTGTTGCTATATAATATACATTCGGGTGATTGATTCTCTATTATAATCAATACATAAACTGATCCCTTACTTTGTGACCAACATGGACTGTTGTTGCTATATAATATACATTCGGGAGATTTATTCTTTATTATAATCAATACATAAACTGATCCCTTACTTTGTGACCATCATGGACTGTTGTTGCTATATAATATACATTCGGGTGATTGATTCTCTATTATAATCAATACATAAACTGATCCCTTACTTTGTGACCAACATGGACTGTTGTTGCTATATAATATACATTCGGGAGATTTATTCTTTATTATAATCAATACATAAACTGATCCCTTACTTTGTGACCGTCATGGACTGTTGTTGCTATATAATATACATTCGGGTGATTGATTCTCTATTATAATCAATACATAAACTGATCCCTTACTTTGTGACCAACATGGACTGTTGTTGCTATATAATATACATTCGGGAGATTTATTCTTTATTATAATCAATACATAAACTGATCCCTTACTTTGTGACCGTCATGGACTGTTGTTGCTATATAATATACATTCGGGAGACTGATTCTCTATTATAATCAATACATAAACTGATCCCTTACTTTGTGTCCATCATGGATTGTTGTTGCTATATAATATACATTCGGGTGATTGATTCTCTATTATAATCAATACATAAACTGATCCCTTACTTTGTGACCGTCATGGATTGTTGTTGCTATATAATATACATTCGGGTGATTGATTCTCTATTATAATCAATACATAAACTGATCCCTTACTTTGTGACCATCATGGACTGTTGTTGCTATATAATATACATTCGGGTGATTGATTCTCTATTATAATCAATACATAAACTGATCCCTTACTTTGTGACCGTCATGG
This sequence comes from Ascarosepion bandense, assembly GCA_037127315.1. NCBI lineage: Eukaryota > Metazoa > Mollusca > Cephalopoda > Sepiida > Sepiidae > Ascarosepion > Ascarosepion bandense. The sequence goes on from JBBBDQ010000851.1 coordinate 2,383,544, forward strand.
ACTGTTGTTGCTATATAATATACATTCGGGTGATTGATTCTCTATTATAATCAATACATAAACTGATCCCTTACTTTGTGACCGTCATGGATTGTTGTTGCTATATAATATACATTCGGGAGATTTATTCTTTATTATAATCAATACATAAACTGATCCCTTACTTTGTGACCGTCATGGACTGTTGTTGCTATATAATATACATTCGGGTGATTGATTCTCTATTATAATCAATACATAAACTGATCCCTTACTTTGTGACCATCATGGACTGTTGTTGCTATATAATATACATTCGGGTGATTGATTCTCTATTATAATCAATACATAAACTGATCCCTTACTTTGTGACCGTCATGGACTGTTGTTGCTATATAATATACATTCGGGTGATTGATTCTCTATTATAATCAATACATAAACTGATCCCTTACTTTGTGACCATCATGGACTGTTGTTGCTATATAATATACATTCGGGTGATTGATTCTCTATTATAATCAATACATAAACTGATCCCTTACTTTGTGACCATCATGGACTGTTGTTGCTATATAATATACATTCGGGTGATTGATTCTCTATTATAATCAATACATAAACTGATCCCTGCGCTTTATCCATAAATTATTGCAAATTTGACTAACATTAATCACGGAGCCGAGTTCCAATTTCAGTTGGGTTCGTTATATTCACCTACACGGAAACATCATTGGAAACGGTACGAATCAACAACTTGTCCCCCAGCTATGGGATAATTAGTAAGACATCTACCACTAAACAATTATTATCTTTCAAAAATAAAATAAAAATTTGCTTACAAAATATTTAGATTTCTGTATGAGGGGTCGATATGAAAAGACACCGAACTGACCAAACGCCCAGATATAAAATGGGTTCAACTGTTGCCTTAATTGCGTTGAAATGGTGCATTTCTTGCAGACTGGACAATTAAGCGGAGAAGATGATCACAAACCTTTTGGCTACCACTTCAACATACAGAAGACAAGATATTTTCCTCCGATCGTTTTTCCTTTTGCAGTTTGGAACGGGATCACAAGAGGATGTTTCGCTGATCACTGCAATCTTAACAGCTACAAATCGATGGCGAACTATTATCTATCCTACATATCTTCATAAGGTGCAACCATTGCCCCCTCCCTGTATGTCATTACAGTATCTTAATTTAAAATCTAAAAACTCACTATCTTGGGTGGCTCTTGAGCATTGTATTTGGTGAATAATAGAGAAAGACTTAATAATAAATACATATTTTTAAAAAGTCCCCATCTGTTGAAAATATATGCACAATATTATGTATTTATATTAATCTCGATAACTGGCCAGTGTATTCTTGTATATATTATGGCTTATTTAATTCGGAAAAATGATATAACCCCACTCATCACTAAATTAATTTTAGCATTCTGAATTTCATAAAATTTGCGTTCCACTGGGTTCGAGCACATATGACATTGTCATGACATCGCACGTGTTCACCAATAGAAGGCTTAACCAATCAGGAAGCTCAAAATATTCAATGCGACGTGTATAAAAGGCGGCCATATTTTTCCGTGGTTTGAAACGGTGCTTAAACGAGTACAATTGACGCTCGTTTGGGTGGTTGGGATACAAGCTGTTTCATTGTGCTAGTTTTCAGGTCAGTGCATCAAAGTCGCAATGGAACTCAAATCTTTTTATTTGGAGAAAATTTTCCTTGTAGTAATAAAGAACACAAAACATGAGCTATCTTAGATACTTTTTATTGACCTCCGCCATTAGGTAGATTTTTGATTAGTCAATTCATGGTCCTATAAAAGAGTCGGCCACATACTTCTTTTCTTTTTCTCTTGCGGGATTCAGCCAAATATAAGTCAGGTGACATCGTAGTCTTCCTGTTTGTGTATAAGGCGTGTATACCAAATCTTGTCGAACGCCGTCGGGATATTTAGAGCCACATCTCGAGCGTTGTCGTTCTTATCTGAAACTTGAGAAATGACCGCAGAGATGATCGTTAACACTTCGGCGGTAGTATGGTGAATCGGAAGCTATATAGTCTGTCCAAAAGAGGGTCGCACAGTGTAAGATTATTAACGACTTCGGCATTGATGAGGACCCCGAATACTTTGCCGAAAAGATGTAAGAAACTAACAGGACGATAAGTTGAGGAGTAAGAGGGTTCCCCACAGCTCTTTAAAAATGACCTACTGTGAAGGAATTTAAAAAAAAACAAACTAGAAAGCAGTAAAAAGCGAGGCATTTGATGCAAAGTCTGACAAGAACAGGAGCCAGTTCAGGAAAACATTTATTTAGAACGACGACCGTGATCTGGTCAGATTAATCTTGTCGCAGACTAATTTAAAGACCAATGGCAGGGTTATGTGGATGTCACTCAGTAAAGCTTTCGTTCTTGAGAGGGGGAATCTAGCAGAGGTACTCCTGATGAGTTAGCAGTATAACTTCAGGGTAAGGTACTCTACCTTACCTGCAGCAGATGTCAGTATTTAAAATTGCTTGAATACAGAAGGGATCGAGAATTTATTGTCAATACACTATTGCAGAGAGTGACATTGTTTCTTTGATGACACGTTTGCATTCATTACGAGCAATGACAAAGAAAAGTTTGTGACAATCAGACTTGTCGCTGTGAGTTTCTTGTGGTCTATAGCGGTTCAGCAGACAGATGATAACCGGAGATGATCGTCGTTTCACTTGATATTTTTGAACTGAAACGAAAGTTCGATACCAGTTTGGTAATGGGAGGTTCCTGACTGGTAGGAGAGCGGAAATATATATCTATAGCCAAAGTTTTCTACGAACTCATCTTTGTTTGCCTTCGAGCGGATAGGAACCCAGGCAAGGCTATGCTGAAAGGTGGATTCTCTTCTGGGGAAAAGCAGACAAGAGCCGGACCCCGCTTATGCGGGAAGGCTCTAGTAAATATCTACACCAACGCAGGATCTGAATTCCTAAGAGGACAAAAATGCAGAGAACGACAGAAGCCCGGGATGGAGATAAAGAAGAGATCAATTACTGAGGGAACGTGTGGGGAAGTGTAATATTACTCTTAGAGACTTCGTAATAGAGAAGTTCAAGATCTTGATCTTATTTTTTTTTCTTTTTGTTAATACTTAGTCTTGGATTATTCACCTTTTGCTAAATGTTTCGCCCATATATTTATGCTTGTGTTAGACTTGTTGCGGGTGGTTACTGGTTCGCAAGCAGATACTGAATGACGGAAAACAACAATAAAACGAACAAAAACTTGATATTGTTTTCCCATTCTTTATTCCTATATTTACGACATTTTGACAATTGTACATTCCAGCCTTCTTCAGGATCTAGGAATTTTGAACCGGATCTTATATCTGGGGTATATTATTCTCATTCCGTGTGCGATTCCTTTTCCGGATGCCATCTCCTTTAACTCACCTAAGTTGTTGTAGACATATATTGAACTCATAACTCTTTGTGTCAAGTCACCTAAACTAACCAACGCCTATATTTATTGGGCCATGTGTTACTGATGGTTCAGTTCGAAATTCCTAGAAGAAGGCTGACGCATACAACGGCTGAAATGGCGTGTCGTAAACATGGCAATAAAGAAAGCTAAATACATGAACAAAATAACTCTGCAAGTTCATGTAGAAGGGGAGAAGAGCGTTGTCCTGAAAGGGACACTTTATTGCATCTCATTGCTGCAGATAAGGACGGCTGCAAAAAGAAAATCTGTTGAATCTGTCTGCACTAACAGGAAGAGAATGTCTAGTGGAGATGTCTGGGGTGACAGCCAATAGTAAACTGGAAGTGATGATAGCTGGCAAGCTGGAACTGTTGCTGATCTCTACACTTCGTGTGGACGGGACCAAACTTGATTTTCTTTTAAAGTTTTCTTAGTGGCAACAGACGCTTTCCTGTTGAACCTTTCTTAGCTAAAGATAGACCCTTTTTGTTTGCCTAGTTAATGTGAGTAATCGCCTGTACCGGCGGGTTCCCGGTATTCTCTTTTGTTATAATCTAAGTCGAAATTCCCAACCTCCCCAATTTGTTTTTGTCGTAATTTTAATAACTCGACTGGGTCAGTTTTTGACTTTTCATCTTTATTTATTTATTTTATCCTTCCCTCTTTGTTAGTGAGTGTGACTATCGATTCTGTTTGAAGAGTGGATACAACGCCCACTCACATTTTTTGTGAGGTGGATGGGTCCTACTAACATCTGTTAGTTTTAATTTAAATATTTTATATCTTAATTTTATTTTTTGTTCATCCCTACCTTCGTATTTCATATCATTATATTTGTAGACGTAATTTTGTAATACAACCATAAAAATTTACATTTGTTCATATAGCAGTTTTTATATCAGTTTCCAGCGAATGTGTGGAATAATAATAATAATAATAATAATAATAATAATATATAACAATCATTCGCTTACTTTACAATGTTGCAGACTGTAAATAAACATGAGATATTTATTCCCATGTTAATTTTATGAGATATGTTGGCTCAAAATATGTTGGAAAAAAGCGTTCAGAAGATTTTCCCGCGGTAGCTTTAAATTTATCTTTGCAGTAGACTGGTTGCCAACCAAGCTATAAAACCTAATCTGTCTTGATATTCAATCCATAGCTGGAGGGGGAAGAGATGGATTCATATATTTCCCAAGGGAATTTACGCGAAATTGATTGCAACGAATTCAAGTGGAATTCGAACTCAGCTCTCCGATTTCTCATTCCGAGTCGATATCCATTGCACCACAAATCACATCATGATATATGAGTATTTACCTCGTCTCACTATTAAGACGGGCGTGATATGACGCAAAGTCGAGTTTATCCTAGGGAACCCAAGCACTTAAGCTCGAACCAGGGCCAGGGCCAGAGCCAAAAATTGCCCAGCCCCGCAACTGTCGGTCGCGCTGGACTTGGTGGCGACCACCGACCCAAACCTCTAGTGCAATGGATTGGTTTAGTTTTAGGGATCTGTTCCCTGGGACCGAGCACCTGACAGTTTTTATTTTTCTCAGAAGCGTATCTGTTTTCGGACAGAGACCCAACGGAGATGTACTCTGCCCGAGTACAAAGAAAAAACTGAGGGATGATGATCCCTATCTGGTATTGTGATATATGTAAGACTGAATTGTGATGGATGAGTTTTAACGTTAAATGAGCTAATTGTAACAGAGTAATGAGTAGTGCTAGCTCGGTCTAGGATAGTTAATGTTGACCTGCCATTTGCCACTTTCCCTTTGGCTTTGCGCCAAAATTGTCCCTTTTCAGAACAATAAATATATACTTTCCATGTTATCAGTCGGCTATTTTTTTGTGAAAAGGTGGCAATGTTTTCTGTAACTTAAAGTCAGTGCTATTGCTTTCATTTCCTCGGCCTGACCGGTCTCTATTCATACAGGGGCACTTTCACTAAAGTATTTTGGTATCTTCTAGGGTTTTGAGAAATATCATTAACTTTCAAATCGTTCTTCAGATGAAATAATATATTTTCTCATAGAAATCAAATAAGTAAAGGCCATGAACAACAAATATATTTGCTGAATTTTTATTAGTTGCTAATACAGTATATTTTATTAGGTTGTCCCAAAAGTTTGTAAACACTTGCAAAACATTGAAATTTTACTCGCCAAGTAATCTAAGGTTACCAGAAAACACTTACAAAAAACTGAAATTTTACTCGCAAAAACAACAAAAATTATTGATCCAAATAAAAACCATCATTTCGAAGACTTTCTGCCATCTATCTGCAAGCCTTCGGATCTGGTCACAGTACCATTCAGCCGGTTTCGAATCAAAGAATTCTTGACACGCTTCCTCGACTTCATCAAACGTGTCGAATCGGCGGCCCTTCAGAAAGTGTTACATCGAGCGGAAAAGGCCGTAATCTGATGGAGTACAGTCAGTACTGTAGGATGGATGTGGCAGAACCTCCACGCCGTCCAGCTCTTCAAACATGTCTTTGGTCTTCCTGGCGGTGTGTGGCTTGGCATTGTCCTGCTGCATCAAAGCGCGCTTTCAGTTGATCAGAGCCGGGTACTTTTGCTTCAACTTTTCGTAGACCCGCTCAAGTTGTTGACAGTAAAAAAATTCAATTTTTCGCAAGTGTTTATGAACTTTTGAGACAACCAAATATATTCATGAATTAAAATCTTTTAATTTTTCATCAACGCTTGCAACGCTACCCTAAGTATAAAACTGATATTTATTTTTTAATCCAAGAAAATGTGGCACAAGGTTAAAAATGATGATGAGTAGGCTGGTCTTCATCTGTCTTAAAATAAATGAGCTAGCCACATTCACTGGCCCAAGCAAGCTATACAATATTCCTTGTACCAAAATAATCACATTCTTGCTTACCATTCTTACACCATAATACCTCAGAGACTCGATGAAACCCTAACTTGTTCCATATATACAATTTGTCTGTGGGGAGTGGGGAATGAATGAACAACTTTAAAAATGAACTCTCACTGCTGATGAATATTTACACAATGCATAATAATATTTATATAAAACTAAACAAAATGGTGTTAGTAATAAAAAAGAAAAAAAACACTATCTTTTACTCTGACAGTGATTCGACCACACATACACACAATTACATACTCATCAAGACACGACAACAAATACGAAACAAAATCACTCGAAAGACAAAAAGTACCCCGCATCCACGTTGTTCTTCTTCATGTGTTCTTTTCTGATTGGTCAGAGATAACATTCCACTACTCTCAAAAATTTGAATATTTAAAGTCTTTTAAAATACAAAGTTTCGATTGGAAATTTGAAAAAAGTGTCATGTCTCCAATACTTTTGCATAGGGTAATTTTGAACTTTGATAAAAAAAAAAAATGGATTCAACCATGAGTTTTTAATTTTCCTTCCACATACAACTAAAACAACTTTACGAGATATTACTTACTAAATATCAGACAAAATAGCGAACATAAACTAGAGTTATAACAGAAAGTAATATGTATCCAATACTTATGCGTGTCCCAGTATATATATATATATATATATATATATATATATATATATATATATGTGTGTGTGTGTGTGTGTGTGTGTGTGTGTATGTGTGTAGATGGTACTCTGTTGATGGTAGATATACAAGAAAAACTGAAAGTACTATTACACATAGTAGTTTACGAAAGCAAGAAGAAAGGACTATTTAATAACTGTAACAAGACAATGCATGGATCTCAGTAAAAGTGGCACCTTAAAATATGAGTTACCAAAAGTAGAAATTTAATCCTCTGGGTACATGTGACATAGAAAACCAAAAATAAATAGGAACAGCAAATAGTGCTTTCCAGAAACTAAGAAAGGTATAAAAAGGATAAAAAAGAAAATGTCTTTTTGAAACAAAGAAAGGCTCACTGCAATGCCAAGTGATATCTAATATCCTATATGACAGTAAATGCTGGACAATTTCATAATAGGTGAAGGAAAGACAGAAATATAGTTCTACTGAAAAATGTTGGTAGTACTATAACCCAGTGGTCACTAAACATTTTGACCCTTTCTACCATAGGTCATCCCACTACCCACACTTTAAAAAATTGTCCGAATCAAAAGTGCATTTCAAATAATATCCATATATCACTAAACATTTTCATTCTTCTTCATATTAGTACATTTACATGGATCATTTTTATAGAGATTATTTTTTACTCATGATGGGCTTCAACTGTAAAACAAAAAAGTAAAATATTTTCCCTCCCCACCCTTAAAATATGAAATTTAACCCTGTTTGAGAATCTCTATTCTAGTTAATGAATACAGACTCCCGTGACAACGGAAACCTTGTGAGTTGCAGAAAGAAACGGGTGACAAGAGATAGATACACCCACTGCGCAGTGTGGAAATGGGCAGTAACACTCAGGCATCGCAAGAGAGAATATAATATATATATATCTTGTTTTTCCTATTTCAAAAGTCGATTATAAATCAAATGTAATACTTGTATTTAAGAAAATATAATTATGTGCAAGACCATTCTTTGTGAAGAATGCCTTACTTTCGGTTTTTCTTGATTTCACTCACCTCTAGCAACGAGGATTTTAAGAAACATAGAAACTAGAAAAAACAACTCAAACTTAAAATCAAGGAAAGACGGTTGAAATTATGAAAAATTCACATATTATGAGGAAGGACGTTTTGGAAAATTTAATATTTGCAGAATATATTTAGAGAAAGAGAGGTTAGATGGAAAGAATGAGCAAGTTGCCAAGTTGCAAGTTAACAAATGGCAGAACAGGGAGAAAGATGGATTGCTAAGAACCAAATGTTGCTTAGATTTACAAGGAACTGGAAGTTGTAGAGAGCCATGAAAGGAACATAAATAATAATGATGGCCTACATAACTATGAAAAGCAAATTACGAAACTTAATCACTAGTTCCCATCGTCTCCTTCGAATTAACATGTGTAAAGCGATTTCATAAATAGCATTTCTTTGTACTGTAGACTGTGTGGCGACTCACAAACGTAAGATATTTTGATTTACTTCTACGCCACATTGTAAAAGATTACCGCTTTCGAGTTATATGCGTAAATGTTGTTGAGGTATAAAAATCTGAATTTATGCTATTGCTTCTGAAAATCCGAAAATTGAAAATTATTCTTGATATTCTAATCGTTGTGTCCAAGAGTTTAAGTCATATAGATATTTACTAAGCTGAGCAAAGTCTAGCACCGCGTCACCCTAGTGAGAGACTTCGTCATTAAAACTGTAAATTGCGTAATTAGTTTCAGAGCCATCGCTTCACGTACATTCACCCAATGTTCCAAAGTTTTGTTTGGGTTTGAGTTTTGTTTAACGGCATCTCAACATCTGTGGATTATTTAATGCCAAAAAGGTGGTGTTTAAAGGCATTTTTTAAATGTTCGGTTATAGTGAGAAGGTTGATTTAGTAAGATTTTAATGAAAATGTTTTGTTTTTAATTTTTATTCTAGAAAACTGAATTTTTTTTTCCTTCAAAAATTCAAAAATATGTTATGGTAATAATTTTTCTTCAAAAATGTATTGTTGGGAATATTTTTCTTTCAAAAATGTATATTTTTCTATAAAAGCCTATTTTTATGCATATATTTCTATAAAAGTGTATTTTAATCTTTCATAGTTTTTTGATTCAGTTTGGAGGTTAACTATTTGCCCATAGCTGGGACCCTAACAGGTACTACCACTCCAGGTCAGGGTGAACCTGGGAACAACATCAATTAAGAGGTGGTTCCATGCTCTTCACAACCTCCCAATCAGAGGCCTTGCTGCCGGATGCAGTTTATCGTCATGCCCAAGACCCCCAATTTTTTTATTGAAAGAAAACCTTGATTTGAGTTCTTATGCTAATCTTCAACCAATGAAAAGCCCAAGAGCCACACAAGGTAGCTTGACTAAATTAAGTGGTTGTAAAAGCACAAGAAATGAAAAGTGCATATCATGAGGATATGAAGGATAGATAATAGAAGAACTTAAATTTGAATAGTTCAAGATCGGTGTGATTAGTGAAGGGTTCTTTTGGGAGGTTTTTTCATAAATAGCAGTTTTTTTTTAAAACATCGATCTGAGTGGTGCATCCTCCTTACCAATAGAATACGAGGAGAATGAGGCTGAGTCGGTCCTGTGGATTTGGCATGGCAGGTCGTAGATGCAAAAGTCTGAACTGGCGAAGCAAAATATGATAGCTTATTTAAAAAGTTGCAATGAAGAACTTGGTCCTTGTACAGAGTGAACAGTATTGTAAAAGAAAATCTTGTTTCTACCTACCTACCTACCTACCTACCTACCTACCTACCTTAGCATCTATCTATCTATCTATCTATCTATCTATCTATCTATCTATCTCAACCTATTCTATCTATCTATCTATCTATCTCAACCTATTCTATCTATCTATCTATCTCTTTGCGTATTTATCTATGTCAATCAGTCCATATCTATCTATCTATCTATCTATCTATCTATCTATCTATCTATCTATCTATCTATCTATCTGTTGATTTCAGTTAATCTATCTATCTATCTATCTATCTATCTATCTATCTATCTATCTATCTATCTATGTCTGTTAATGTCTATCTCTTCATACCTAAATATTCTTATTTACCTCTCTGTTCATAACTATGTTTTCAGGGCTCTCTCTCTATCTTTTTCAGCCCGTTTCAATCTATGAACAACGAAATATTAACGTTTCGTTCGTGGGAAAGGGGTTGTAAAATGGAAAATAATTCTTGTCTCACAAGGTTGCGCAAATGCTTTTGAACTTCACCAAGACTGAAAAGGGTGGATTCTGTAGCTCTAGTTCTGATATCGATTACATTGTCATTTATCTTTTGGAATTGTGTCTTAATAAAAAGTCATGGAAAATGATTTCTATTTTCATTGAACGATTGTAGATTTCTCGGTCACAAAACGTGTATTGTTCAAAAATACGTGGACATTAGGCAAACTAATTATGAATAATCTCTATGCAGCAATATTTGAACGTTTGAACTGCTATATATGATTGGTATTTGGGGTAAACATATATATGGTGATCGATCAAAAAATGAGTTCCTGTTCTAATTTAATAAGGAATCTGGATTGTCATTGGCCATGGATTAATGGATTAATGGATTAATGTAAACGGGTCTGGCAGAAAAGAGCTATAATATATAATAACAAAATAAAAAAATACATTATTTTCATTGTACGGACTGTTGTCCTCATCTTTATTGCCATGTTTACGACATTTCAGATGCTAGGAATCTCAAAGCGAACTCTTCATTTCGATCACTGGGATACGTCATTCTCATTCCATGTGTGATGCCACTTCCTGATACCATGTAGTTATCTCCCCTTAACTCAACTCTTCAAGGTATTTGTTCACCACGGCGCGGTTTGAAATTCGTAGCACCTGAAGAAGGCTGGAAAGTACACTGGCTGAAACGTCGTAAACATGGCAATAAAGATGAGGACAACGGTTCGAACAATGTAAATACTATCTTATCTCAGAAGTACAGATAAAAAAGTATTTCATCGAATGAGAAGCAGTGCAATTTACGTCATTTATTTATCACAGAACGTAACTTTTAGTTAAAAGTTATAAAATAAAACAGTTTGAAAGAATAGATTTCTTATGCCAACCGTTGCCGCTTTTTTATGGTTGATGTGGGTTTCCTTCCAAACTATTTGTTTAACTTAGTATAGATTGTCAATATTCGAGGTACATGTGACATACATTGTTCTTGCGGCTTCAAGTGATGTGTGTTTTTTATGAGTTTTTGTGATTCTGTAGTACTAAATCTGATTGTCATTTATATATATATATATATATATATATATATATATATATATATATATATAAAAGGCAAGATGTTTGCGTGTATCTGTCTTTCTTTCTGTCTGTATGTCCTTTATATAAATCCACAATTTTTATCCGATTCTTACCAAACTTCACACAAATAATTTTAGGCTCCCGGTCAGGCTAATTATTTTTTCCGATTTCCTCCCGATATCGAAAGTCGATACCCCGATATCCGATCAGGTCTGATCAAGATCAGGATTTCAGCACTTTTATCGTGGTTCTTGCTGCAGAATTTGCTCTAACTTAGTAAAATTATAGTTTTTAGTCTCAAACATTAGTAGATTTTCTCCGATGACACATTTTCCCCGATATCGGAAATCGATACCCCACGATATTCTACCGAATCTGATCAAAAACCGATATTCAGCCATCAATATGGCTTATTTTCTCAAATTTTACTCCCGATGGGTACGATAAGTTTTCATGGACTTACTTAGGTTACTTAATCCTTGGATGACTTATTTGACTCCGATACTGGAAATTAATACCCTGATATCCTATCAGATCTGATCAAAATCAGGTTTTCAGCCCTTTTATTTTGTTTTCTGCTTCGGGTTTTGCTCTTAGTAGGTATAATTGTAGTTCTTAGTCTCAGCCATGATACCATTTACTCAGAGGACTTATTTCGCCTTCAAAATTCAGTTGGCGACAGAAAACTTATTTGACATCGATACCGGAAATCAAAATGTGACTTCCATCCATTGATTTTAGTAAGTTCTACGGCTTCGAGATCAACCTTTGGACAACCTATGTTTTTCGCGCCAACGTCCAAAGAGTCTGAGCTCCAGGACCATGGATTAGTTTTAAAGCTTTCATTACACCCGAGCAATGCCAGGCTATACTGCTTGTATATGAATAAAGTGTCACTGCCTACATTTGAGTTTGAACATAGATCGCCAGAGAACAAACATAGTTGACTTAGTTAGGATGTAATTAGAGGAATCGTGCTGCTGGTATCACGTGTCGTTGCAAAAATAATATATATATGGGTACATAATAAGTATTAGGAAGAGCAAAGAAAAAGGTCTGACATTATTCTTCGAAGGCCATATTTCTAATATAAGTGAATTTAAAAATTTGATAAATGATTGTCTTAAGACTTCTAAGATTCATTAGCTTTACAGAGCAATTAGGGATTAAAAATTATATTAAAAACACTACCCAAAATTTTATAAATCCGAGAAACTTACTATTTTGTTTTTTAATGAATTATTTTCTTTATTAGATATTCGTGTGGTGTAGCGGTTATCAGTGCCGAAAATAGTTTCTGCGCGCCTAGTTCCGATTCTGAACAAGTCTGTTTCATTTTCTTTCGCCAATGAAAAGGCCTTGAATATTTTTTTTTCGGTTATGAATTAAACAGCAAGGTCGATTGAGATTGCCTGCATTGATTGACAGATAACACTGAATTCGAATCCCATATATAAGGCTTATTAAGCTCAAATACCTTGGTAGTGCAACAACTCATGAGAAGAGCAACTCTTAAAACGTATTTAGTCTAAAGTCGGGTGTGCTCCATCAAGATTATCTTGCACTAGATACACACACTGTTGTTATAGATGCAGTGCATGCGGCGCCTATAAAGTCTTATTGGGTCATGGCATTTGTAATCGTGAGCTTCGTATAAAACTCCAATCTATTCAAACATGTTTCGAAATGTTCGTTGTTCCAATCAAAACATTACGGCCTCTGTACGCAGTGGATTTTTGTAGATTAACATCCTATACGGTATAACAACAACAACAATAATAATAATAATAATAATAATAATAATAATAATAATAATAATAATAAATGGAACAAAACAACACATTGAAAGAATCCCTGGAAACCCCAGCTTAAGAGATATGCAGAAAATTGTCTTTTTAAGTACAGCCCCCACACTAAGGAGAACTTTGTCTATGTAACGTTAGGGATGTTAGGGGAGTTAGATAAAACATGAACTGAAGCCATAACAACACACGACGATGTGCCTTTGGTCTTCCTGCAGACTTGGTAGGTAGTACGACCATAGTAGAAATCAAATTCTAATGAAAAATTGACATAATGATAATAAAGAAAATGCAGTAACGATGACAAGATAAGCCACGTCATAGTCAATACTCATGACAGAAATAATTCTAGTTAAAGTCGAAGTCCTCGGATTGATTGGAAAAGGTTTCGATGTGCCTGGTAAACAATGCCTGAAACAATACAAAAGATTGTCCTCAAAAGTACAGTTCACGCATAATGAAATAAAACCTATGGTCATCAGCAAAAGATACAACCCAAAATGCCAAATACAAGTGGAGGATAACAGAATCAAACAAGTACAAGAATTTAAGTACCTAGGAAGTGTTCTAACAGAAGATGGAAAGAGCGACACGGAGATCCGAAGGCGAATTGGCATGGCAAAGGACGCGTTCCAGAAGATGAGCAAAATACTAACACACAGGAAAATCTCAATAGAAACGAAGAAAAGAGTTCTAGACTGCTACGTGATGTCAGTTCTTCAATACGGCCGCGAATGCTGGACAATATCATCGAAAATGAGGATAAAACTGGAAGCGGCCGAAAAGTAGTTCTACAGAAGGATGCTAAGGATATCGTGGACTGAGCATACAAGCAACGACGAGATCTTAGAAAGAATGGCAACAAAAAGGAAATTGATGCTGAGCATCAGGAAGAGACAACTGAAGTTCCTGGGACATGCAATGAGGAAGGAGAGCCTGGAGAACCTGATACTGACTGGACAGATAGAAGGAAGGAGAGACAGAGGAAGGCAGCGGATAACATATTTGCAGGGCCTGATCAGGTGGATGACGGAACGGGGGTTGCCAGGAGCAACAGGAGCAAACATACTAAGAGCCACAAGGGATAGGGAGACGTAGAGAGCCATGATCGCCTACGTCCTGAAGGGACAGGGCACATAGAAGAAGAAGAAGAAGAAGAAGAGGATTCTGAGGATATCATCGGCTGAATATGTGAACAACGACGAAATTTTATAGGAAACAAAAACAAATAGGAAACATATACATAATTTCTAGGGCACAAAATGAGAAAAGATGGATTGGAAAATTCGATACTCACAAGACAGGTTGAAGACAATAGGGACGAAGATAAACAACGCATAGCATGCTTAGTGAATTTGACTCAATAATGGCGAGACAGAGTTTGGAAGAAATAACAAAAAAGACAAAAGGTCGAAGGACGGAAGAAAAAAAAACACCTGAAACTACAAAAGACATGTCTCTGATTGCCTTTGACTCTAATCAACTACAGGTGTTATTTTCTTCATGTTTTGTCTTCGAGAACAAAGATAGGATACATTAACATAGATTTAATTGCGGTTAACTGAACTTAACCACTTGCACTTATCCGCTAGGGGCCGGCGTGCTGTGCATCTCTTCATAAACGTGGGGAGTGAGAGACGTCATGAGGAGGGGGTTGTTGTTCTAACTTTTGAGAGATGAGGCAATCAAGGCGACTTGTAGATCCCATTTAGATTCTTGGGATATACTCAATCGAAGACCGGCGGACTGGGTTATGCGATCTGAAGGTATTTCTAACAGGGTCCCCATATGTAAGATTATGCGCTGATCTTATCAAAACCGATCATGTAACAACTATTTGACTTTGCTGCATGTGTCTGATATACTTATTATCTGTCATGATGAATATATTAGTCTTCATATATTTTATACACCAGCGTCACTTTGTTGGTGTGCTGCTCTCTCTGTCTCTCTGCCTCTCTCTCTCTCTCTGTCTCTCAATAAAAATAATTTATTTCCTCAATGAATTAATCGTTCTGGGTATGACAATAAATTACATCCGACAGCAAGGCCTCTGATCGGGAGACTGGAGATTTTGAGGAGCGTAGAACCACCTCTTAAATGATCTTGTTGCCAAGTCTACCCAGATTCAGAGGGGTAGCACCTGTGAGGGTCCCAGCTATAGGCAAATAGAGATCCCCCAAACAAAAACCAGGAGCAAGTTTTTATAATAAAATTAGCAACAATACATTTTATAGTAAAAGGACAATCAAAGCAACACTAAATATAGAAATACATTTTTATAGCAAAACTACCAACAATACATTTTATGATCTACAAACTATATATCTAAAACAACATATCTTTTCGTTGAATGTATAAAATTACTAGCAGTATATCCCGGCGTTGCTCGGGTGTAATGAAAGCTTTAAAACTAATCCATGGTCCTGGAGCTCAGAATCTTTGGACGTTGGCACGGAAGACTAAAAAGCAATAGTGGTTTCCAGTTAAAGCGAAACCGTAGACTGAAAAATGAATGGATATAAGTCAAAGTTTGATTTCCTGGTATCGATATCAAATAAGTGTTTTCGTCCTAAACTGAATTTTGATAGGTAAATAAGTCCTCTGAGTATATATATATATATATATATATATATATATATATATATATATATATATATATTATCGATTTTCTGCACTATTGTAAGAACTGCAACCTTGAAACTTCTGAATATTGTTTCTTATGTCTTTGTCTATAAGTGTATCAGATTTGATTAACATCGGACACACACAAATACACACACACGCACACAAAGTTCCATTTAAAAATAAGTTTAGATAGATTAGATAGATGTAGATGAAAGCTTAAATTACATACAAAATATTTACATTTCGGTATTAAATAGCCAATAGTGGTTGATTTGCCGCCAAACAATGGATAAAACATCATTGTGAAGGAAACAGATAAATATTCCATACCAAAAAATAGAAGCTAATCCTATTTAAAGGGATTTTAAACATAAGAATGAAACAATTAAACAAGATCCTGAAGAAATATCCCATTATGGCCATTACTCATTCAGAATTAACAATGCGAGTGTAAGTAAAGAGAACAAATATTAGTGGTTGATGAGCGCAGGGCTAAAAGTAGAAACGGAAGCGTTTATAACAGCTACACACGACAAAACCTATTTATCAAAAAGGATTAATCAAAAAGGACTAACCAAACATACACAATATACAGATTTCATGAACAAAAAGTTGAGATTATTAACCTCGAATGATAAAACTGGGCTGTTTCTTCACATGTATATACTACATGATGAAATATGTTAAGGCCCTCAACCTGAACTAGTCAGAGGAATCCAAGAGGTCACTATTCTTTGAAGCTTTATTTGTCATATTGACAGACATATAAAAACTAACAGACCGGCCATTGTAATTAAACAGAAATTAGATAATACAAAGAAAAATAGTTTCTCCGAGATATTGAGGTGCCATCAGATAAAATATATATTTTATGAAAGAATATGACAAAATAAAGAAATATAAAGATAAAATTAAACTTGAATAAACAGCAACTTAAAACTATTGCTAGACTTATTTTAATTGGAACCCTGTGTTTGATAAAAATACACAGACAAGAATATTAACAAAAGCCATGGTAACCCCCTGTTTATAAGACTTAAAAATGTACGATGTGGAACGACTCATCTATTAAGAAGAATATTATCAATGCAACAAATGTATTATCAATGTTGAGCCTCACTTAACTTCTCAATTTATTCAAACGGCAAAAGGTTGTATAATGTAAGTTCGCCGGATTTTAGTGCGTTGTGGTACAGTGGATATCGGCTCGGAATGAGAAACCGGGGAGCCGAGTTCGAATTCCAGTTGAATCCATTGTATTCACTTACGCGCAAATACCCTTGGGAAAGGTATTAATCCGTCTCTTCCTTCCAGTTATGGGTTAAATAGCAGGACAGACTGGGTTCTATAGCCTTGGTCGGCAACCAGTCTACTGCAGAAAGCAATGGCAACCTACTGCGGGTTAATCTTCTGCCCAGTCAGTCATGTCTCTTTCGAGACATGATCGCCCAAGCGTGTATCACGTATGGCATTTAACTGACTGACTTCTTTTTCTGAGGAGATCTAGAGAATTCATATTTTGTTTTTAATTACTGTATCCCTACTTTTAAGCCCTATATATTTACGACCTTGTTTCGCCTTAGTCTCGGAAAACGATTTGTATGAAACAGAAAGCAGCAGCAGCAGCATCATTTGAAGAAGAAGATTATGATGATGATGATGGTCGCGTGGCCGTGTTGTGAAAACGTTAGCAGTGCGACCATGAAATCCTGGTTCGAATCTATAGCCAGCCTTATCATTTACTAGCAGTATAGCCCGGCGTTGCTCGGGTGTAATGAAAGCTTTAAAACTAATCCATGGCCCTGGAGCTCAGACTCTTTGGACGTTGGCACGAAAGACTAAAAATCAATAGTTGTTTCCAGTTAAAGCGAAACCGTAGACTGAAAGAAAAATGAATGGATGTAAATCAAATGTTGGTTTCCTGGTATCGATATAAGATATTCTGCACTACTGTAAGAACTGCAACCTTGAAACTTCTGAATATCTTTTCTTATGTCTTTGTCTATGAGTGTATCAAATTTGATTAAAATCAGACCAATCCTTCTATAACCTGATTTTTTCGATTATCGATATTTATCAGGGGTACGTTGACACAAAACCTAGCCAAGAACACTCGCAGACGCTTATAGTACAACTGTGTAAATTTTCAAGAAAATTGGTTCAGCCGTTTCGGAGTCTATAGGCAACGGACACACACACACACACACACACACACACACACACAAATTCCATTTATAAATAAGTTTAGATAGATTTAGATAGATAGATTTTCGACTTGTTGATCATATCGGCTTGTGGAGGCGATCCCAGCGCATGAGACCGCTGAGAAGAGCCTGAAAACTAAATTGTTAACACAAAACTTGCAAGTGAAACCGAACTGTTCGAAACCTATCGACGTTTGCGTCAGCACGAATTCCCAAGTCATCGTGATGGAACTTTTAATTGTACTGGCCTTCTTCAAAACTATCGATCATACCAGATTGTAGGCCCTCTCCTAGGATCTGTAGTTAAAATTCACTCAGCATACTTGCATTTTAAGATTGGCTCAGTATGTGATAAAAAAAAAACAATTTGTGTCTGATCGGGCGTCTGCAAATTCATTTTTGTTGAGTCTCCTAGCAAATTGGAGTAGATAGATCTATCTATCGCCCAGTTCACACTCCACCCATGTCTATTGAACAGGTTAAGAGGCTCATCCCTTGTTCCCTGTTTAGGATGTGGTTTCCGGCTTTCTCTTTTCCAATCTTCTCACCTTCACCGTGTTTTTTTTTCAATTGGAGTAGATAGATCTGACTATCGCCCGGTTCACACTCCACCCACGTCTATTGAACAGGTTAAGAGGCTCATCCCTTGTTCCCTGTTTAGGATGTGGTTTCCGGCGTTCTCTTTTCCAATCTTCTCACCTTGTTTTTTTTTTTCAATTGGAGTAGATATATCTATAGCCCGGTTCACACTCCACCCACGTCTATTGAACAGGTTAAGAGGCTCATCCCTTGTTCCCTGTTTAGGATGTGGTTTTCGGCTTTCTCTTTTCCCAATCTTTTCACTATTACGTAGCCCCCTGCACATCAGTGGCGTTACCGCCTTGCTCGGGGTGATGCGATTATATAAATAAATAAATATACTCGAAAAAACCAGTGATTCATATCCTTTATTACTCGCCAACCTTCTAATAATTATTTCACATCTCAGGAAATTACACAAAAATGAACAGGTTAAGAGGCTCATCCCTTGTTCCCTGTTTACGATGTGGTTTCCGGCTTTCTCTTTTCCAATCTTCTCACCTTGTTTTTTTTTTCAATTGGAGTAGATAGATCTATCTATAGCCCGGTTCACACTCCACCCACGTCTATTGAACAGGTTAAGAGGCTCATCCCTTGTTCCCTGTTTAGGATGTGGTTTTCGGTTTTCTCTTTTCCAATCTTTTCACTATTACGTAGCCCCCTGCACATCAGTGGCGTTACCGCCTTGCTCGGGGTGATGCGATTAAATAAATAAATAAATATACTCGAAAAAACCAGTGATTCATATCCTTTATTACTCGCCAACCTTCTAATAATTATTTCACATCTCAGGAAATTACACAAAAATAAACAGGTTAAGAGGCTCATCCCTTGTTCCCTGTTTACGATGTGGTTTCCGGCTTTCTCTTTTCCAATCTTCTCACCTTGTTTTTTTTTTCAATTGGAGTAGATAGATCTATCTATAGCCCGGTTCACACTCCACCCACGTCTATTGAACAGGTTAAGAGGCTCATCCCTTGTTCCCTGTTTAGGATGTGGTTTTCGGTTTTCTCTTTTCCAATCTTTTCACTATTACGTAGCCCCCTGCACATCAGTGGCGTTACCGCCTTGCTCGGGGTGATGCGATTAAATAAATAAATAAATATACTCGAAAAAACCAGTGATTCATATCCTTTATTACTCGCCAACCTTCTAATAATTATTTCACATCTCAGGAAATTACACAAAAATGAACAGGTTAAGAGGCTCATCCCTTGTTCCCTGTTTACGATGTGGTTTCCGGCTTTCTCTTTTCCAATCTTCTCACCTTGTTTTTTTTTTCAATTGGAGTAGATAGATCTATCTATAGCCCGGTTCACACTCCACCCACGTCTATTGAACAGGTTAAGAGGCTCATCCCTTGTTCCCTGTTTAGGATGTGGTTTTCGGTTTTCTCTTTTCCAATCTTTTCACTATTACGTAGCCCCCTGCACATCAGTGGCGTTACCGCCTTGCTCGGGGTGATGCGATTAAATAAATAAATAAATATACTCGAAAAAACCAGTGATTCATATCCTTTATTACTCGCCAACCTTCTAATAATTATTTCACATCTCAGGAAATTACACAAAAATATAAATTAATCTACCTAGTGTGACGGTCACTCTCGGTCGATCGTTTAAATTACCCAATCCCCGCGGCTTGATCGATAAGCTACACCCCGCCCTATTCGACGCTATGTTTTAGTTGATCATCAGAGTGGTAAAACCGAGCAGCCTTCAGGAATTGCTGTAATGGATCGATCCAGGCCGAGCAAAAGACGAAAGATATAAAAAAAATATCTTCATGGAATTAAAAGCTTTTATATCTTCCTTTTTTTTTATACCATACTTGGTTATTTCAACAGTCAGCATCTTTCTGTTTTCATGCTGACGCTTATCGACCCAACCTACGTTTTTAGGCGAATATAACACTTCAGCTGATTTTTTTTTAATCAACTCACCCCAAGCAAAGCATTCTACTGCCACTGTTGCGCAGGGGTTTACATAGGGGAAAGTGATGAGAAAGAGGGGTTAGTTACAGAAAAAGTCAAGAGGAGGGTAACAGACGGATGAAAATACCGATGATGGAGGTGGAGTAGATGAAATATATAGTCCACTAGCGCTGAATTATGTTACACTTGAATATGAAATATATTTTCAACCATTAGATTTACCGTTTAATCTCAAAATAAGATTAATGCTTTTGTAACAAAACCGTAAATTCTATTCCAACAGCTTCTTTTCTCGCGCTTCCCGCCTGTGGAACTCCCTTCCACAAGTCTGCTTTCCCGACACTTACAATCTCCAGGTGTTTAAATGTAGGGTCAATAGACACCTCCTATCACACTAACACCCAACTATTCTCACAACACTCTCATCTACCCAACCCTCATACTCGGTATCCTCACCCGCCTATCACCCACCCTCTGTTATTTCCTATATTTAATCAGCCTTTCTCCACTCTACGTAGCCCCCTGCACAGTAGTGGCAGTGACATGCCTTGCTCGGGGTGAAACGCTTATAAAAAAAAAAAATATCATGGATTTAACAAGTTGAACCATTTCTTTAATAAATGGAACAGAAAAGACAATTACGCGTAGCAGTAGAAAGAGACAGTTCATTTTGAAGAAAGATGGCTTGAAAAATTTGGCAACTGATAATTTTTCTTTCAATCATTTCACCCCAAGCACGGCATTCTACTTCCACTGTTGTGCAGGGGTTTACATAGGGGAAAGTGATGAGAAAGAGGGGTTAGTTACAGAAAAAGTCAAGAGGAGGGTAATAGACGGATGAGAATACAGAGGATAGGAGTGGAGTAGATGAAAAAAGAGCGTGAGAGAATGGATGCGAGTTAGTGTGATAGGAGATGTCTGTTGAGTTTACATTTAAATTCCTGAAGATCGTAGCTGTCGGGGAAGCAACTATATGGAAGCAAATTCCACAGTGAGTGAAAAGAAGATGTTAGAGTAGAAATTGCGGTTACATTTTATCGGTTTCACTGTAAAAGGTTCGGACCTAGTTGCTAATCTAGTAGCTCGTGTAAATTCATAAATAGCAGAACCAATGATGTAAGTTCACTGAGCAGAATCCGCGAAAGTATTTATAAAAGAGGTCACAGGGAAGCCACGTCACGCCGGTGAGATAGCGGCTGCAGCCGAGCTGCCAAGACGTTATCGATCACATTACAGGTTCTCCGCTGGATTTTGTCAAGAACCCCGAGGTGAATAGCAGGGGAACCCGACCAGATGTGGTAGCAGTACTCAATACACGGGCGGAAGGTAGTTTTATATATGGACAAACGGGAAAGACTTCCTGGTCCTGCATAATGAACCGACCTTCTTAGCAGTGGATTCGATATACTTATTTTACTTGAGGTCCGTTGCGAGTGTGAGGCCAAGGAAGCGTAGTGTTTTACTCTCAGGGAGGCTAGCCTGTTCCATGCTAATGGTGGGTAGGAGCGATTGTCTATGATGGTTCGATAGCAGCTTCGTTTTTGAGGCATTAAAATTTACGAGCCATTTCTTACTCCAGTCCACCACGGATTGAAGATATTTCTGAAGCTCGGCAGTAAGGTTCGCTTTGTCATCCTCAGTAGATTTTTGCACAAGGTGAGAGTAAACGGTGGTGTCGTAGGCATACATGCCTATTTGGGATCTTATAACATCGTAGAGATCGTTAATGTAGATCAGAAAAAGCGTAGAACCTAGAAAAGAGCCTTTAGGGTCACCCGCGTTCGTATGGTAGTTTTAGGAGGCATATCCGCTTAATACTAACTTCATTATGCGATTAGAGAGGAATGACTGGATTAGGTCATACAATTGTCCAGTTATGCCATAGCTTCGCAGCTTGCGTAGAAGGCCAGCATGCCAGACACTGTCAAACGCTTTGGTAATATCCAGGGCAACAGTTTCGTCATTCTTGTCGAGAGCCTGGTATATATACTCAGTGATGGTTGTTAGCATGTCAGAAGTAGACCTGGTGAAGCGGAAACCATACTGTTTGTCCGAGAAGAGTCTGTGGGCTGTGATATGCTGAGTTAGTCTTTGGTGTCGGACTTACGGGATGCTATGCGCTGCTTCATTCTGGCAGCAAACAACATCTTAGCTTCGTTAAGTATCTCTTTGCACTTATTACGAACTGAGGCGAAATGGCACCTGTTTTGGTCCGACGCGTGGCTTCGATAGAGCCAGAAGAAATGATTCCGGTGGGCAATGGCGGCCGAGCAAGTGGGCGAGAACCAGGGAGACAAGTATGATTTAAGCTAAAACTTCCAGCCTGGGATGAAAGCATCTATGCCAGCCTTAACCCTAGAGAAGACCTCGGATGCACAGTCTTCAACGGTTAGACTAAAAACATTTTTCCAAGGAACGTCAAACAGGAAGTCGCGGAATGAGTCCCAGTCTGCTCTTTGGTAGCAGTAGAATATTCTTCTGGTCTGAGTTTCTTGGGTGGAGTGGGAGTGGAAGGAGATGTTAACGGAAACCACCGCATGGTCAGAGTTTGCGAGAGGGAAAAGCTGCTTGACATTGCAAGAGTCTGGAATGGAAGTGAAGCAGAGATCTAGCAGTGAGGGTTATTGAAGAAACGCGTCGGAAAATCCACCACTTGCGTAAGAGACTCAGTGATTGAAAAATTTATGGTGTGGACACTAGCAAGATCGGTGACAGAGTTTTCCAGCCACTTGGCGTGGTGGGCGTTAAAGTCACTAAACACAAATATATGGGCAGATGGGTGAGAAAAATGGCCTTATCGATATTATTAGAGATGTTATAAAGTACTGAGGGGAGCGGTAGAGAAAGAAAAGAGAGCTAACCGAGCTTAGAAGTGAGAGACGGAAGCACATGAAATAATGATCTAGGGATTCAAGAGTTAAGATGTCAGGTGAGTTTGTTTGAAACAATGATTTTGAGCTGTAAAAGTTAGTGCGAATACCTAGTATGTTTGCGAAGGAGACGCAGACAGGTTTGGGCGTTTTCTGATTAGCTAGTTCACTTTTGTTATTTTGTTTGCGTGCATTCATAGTGATTTATTAAGAGAGAGAGGTTTAGAGTAGAATCAGTCGGTCACTGCATGAAGCATGTGTAGGATGGAGACTGGCGCAGCCTGCAGCATAATGTGGCCTCAGGGTTGCCCACCGGAGGTTCATGCAGAGACACCCACCCATGCGCGACATGGCACTACAAGAAACCCGATATTATTCAACTGTTGATCAGAGCAGCCTCTCAAGACGCTACTCAAGAGTTCGGGCTCTTAACTAACAGTCGGAAGCAGAAACCAGGAAACTGCCAATCCGGTACTCTCAGAATGAAGAGACGTTGCCACCATCTTCAAATACTGCAAAAAGCTTGAGACTGAACTAATACTAAGACCGAAGGAGAGGGAAAATAACCGGCAACCCCTTCTTTAACAGAAAACAAGGCGATCACCTCTACTCCTGTTCAAAAGAAGAGGGTGGAGTGTGAAACCGGGCGATAGTAGGAACCATCTATTCCAATAAGAAAAATTACTAAGTTTTAACTTAGTATAAGCCGAGAAAAGCCTTTAAAACTAAAGTAAATTTAACAGTTCCTTCTCTAGCAAGTTTAAAGAAAAGATCAAGCAAAAGACGAAATAAACAAGCTTTGACTGCCCAAAAAGTGTTGACTCATTTTCTAACTGGAGGAAAAAAATTTTTTTTTCTTAAATTTAACCGCTGCTCTATTCGAAGAGACAAATGTACAGAAAAATAAGAAGGAAAATACATTTCCTTACTTAAATTAGTAACAATAAGAGAAAAAAGAATGAGGTAGCGCACTTACCAGTCGAGTGACATTCCGAAAGACAATAATGCCAAATACATTTCAACTCTTTTTAAGATTCAATAGTGGGGTCAACGGCTAAGTAGCCAGACCGCGAGGTGAGAGAGACAGACAGACAGACAGACAGAAAGGCTACAGAGCATACGTCCAATGGCCAGAGTGAGGGGAGGTAAAATGCCACAGAGTCGAAGAAAAGTTATCCTTAATCAGTAGTTTAAATTCTTGATACTACGAGGTGACTAAGAAATTCAATAAATGAATAATACCGCAAACTTGTTTATATCGAGAGAAGCCTTCAAAGCTAAAATAATTTTACAGTACCTTCTCTAGCAAGTTTAAAGAAAAGACCATACAAAAGACGAAATAAACAAGCTTTGGCTGCTCAAAAATTAGTGACTCATTTTTTAACTTAAATTTAACCGCTGCTATATGCGAAGAGACAAATGTACAGTAAAATTAAGTAGGAAAATACATTTACTTACTTAAATTAGTAACAATAAAAAAAAAACAATGATCTAGCACACTTACCAATCAACCAGAATCGAAGTTGAGTGAAATTACGAAAGACTGATAAAAGGTTTAGGTCGGAGGTTCTTTTCAGGCAGGCAGTTACAAGATATAAGGTAGTGTGGTCTTCTCTCGTCTCGACGCCGGCAATCACTAATTCTAACTTACTTCGGCCGATTAGGCCTTCGTTTTTTATGGATAACTACTCACAAAGAGTTTTGTTGTTGTCTGTCTATCGAAAATTAATTACCTTTTCAATTCGGGCGTTCCCCTTTACCATGTGTAGCGGTCACAGGTATTGATCCGCCCTAATAACTTCTTTCTTTCATTGGCATCTCACACCAATACACTTCAAGGAGCGTGTAAAATTTCTCTACTTTCCTTGGCAGTTCACTTGTGCTCGTCACCCCAGCTAGCTCCAACCAATCTGATTCGATTGCCTCGGGTTTGCATTAACTCGTGGACATTAATTCAGTTTTATCATTTCGTATTTTTCCTACGCAAGAAAATCTCGTTTCAGATCAGATATTTATCAAATGACTTGTTTTGGTCATTTCCTCATTTTTTGTCAGGGTCGTTAATTTTTTTAATCACAAAGAAATCCTTATCCCCTCTGGCTCAGTTTATACCGTTCGTTGTCTGTTCGGCATGGTTATTAAGTGGATTATGTCATTCTTGATTTTGCTTATGCATGATTGTCTATCTGTTCCTAAGTTTTGATAACCCGTAGTTTGGAAGGAGGAACCATTAATAAACTGTCCAAGATTCCCCACATGGCTCTCTTGCAATTTGCCTTTATTTACGGGGAAAAATCTTTAGTATTATAGATTTCATTTTTTTCTAAAAAAAAAAACAAGAGAAATCTTCATTCCTTCTTTCCGTATATCCGTCGTTCCATCCATTTACCCTCCATTTCTCGGTATATTCATCGTTCCATCCATTTACCCTCTATTTCTCGGTATATCCGTCGTTCCACCCATTAACCCTCCATTTCTCGGTATATCCGTCGTTCCACCCATTAACCCTCCATTTCTCGCTATATTCGTCGTTCCATCCATTAACCCTCCATTTCTCGGTATATCCGTCGTTTCATCAATTAACCCCCCATTTCTCGGTATATCCGTCGTTCCATGCATTAACCCTCCATTTCTCGGTACATCCGTC
Source organism: Ascarosepion bandense (assembly GCA_037127315.1). Lineage (NCBI taxonomy): Eukaryota > Metazoa > Mollusca > Cephalopoda > Sepiida > Sepiidae > Ascarosepion > Ascarosepion bandense. The sequence goes on from JBBBDQ010000851.1 coordinate 2,409,538, forward strand.
GTTCCATCCATTAGCCTTCCATTTCTCGGTATATCCGTCGTTCCATCCATTAACACTCCATTTCTCGGTATATCCGTCGTTCCATCCATTAACCCTCCATTTCTCTGTATATCCGTCGTTCCATCCATTAACCCTCCATTTCTCGGTATATCCGTCGTTTCATCCATTAACCCTCCATTTCTCGGTATATCCGTCGTTTCATCCATTAACCCCCCATTTCTCGGTATATCCGTCGTTCCATGCATTAACCATCCATTTCTCGGTATATCCGTCGTTCCATCCATTAGCCTTCCATTTCTCGGTATATCCGTCGTTCCATCCATTAACCCTCCATTTCTCGGTATATCCGTCGTTCCATCCATTAGCCTTCCATTTCTCGGTATATCCGTCGTTCCATCCATTTACTCTCCGTTTCTCGGTATATCCGTCGTTCCATCCATTAACCCTCCATTTCTCAGTCTATCCGACGTTCCATCCATTAACCCTCCATTTCTCGATATATCCGTCGTTCCATCCATTAGCCTTCCATTTCTCGGTATATCCGTCGTTCCATCCATTAGCCTTCCATTTCTCGGTATATCCGTCGTTCCATCCATTAGCCTTCCATTTCTCGGTATATCCGTCGTTCCATCCATTAGCCTTCCATTTCTCGGTATATCCGTCGTTCCATCCATTAACATTCCATTTCTCGGTATATCCGTCGTTCCATCCATTAGGCTTCCATTTCTCGGTATATCCGTCGTTCCATCCATTAGGCTTCCATTTCTCGGTATATCCGTCGTTCCATCCATTAGGCTTCCATTTCTCGGTATATCCGTCGTTCCATCCATTAGGCTTCCATTTCTCGGTATAACCGTCGTTCTATCCATTAGCCTTCCATTTCTCGGTATATCCGTCGTTCCATCCATTAGCCTTCCATTTCTCGGTATATCCGTCGTTCCATCCATTAACACTCCATTTCTCGGTATATCCGTCGTTCCATCCATTAACTTTCCATTTCTCGGTATATCCGTCGTTCCATCCATTAACACTCCATTTCTCAGTATATCCGCCGTTCCATCCATTAACTTTCCATTTCTCGGTATATCCGTCGTTCCATCCATTAAAACTCCATTTCTCGGTATATCCGTCGTTCCATCCATTAGCCTTCCATTTCTCGGTATATCCGTCGTTCCATCCATTAGCCTTCCATTTATCGGTATATCCGTCGTTCCATCCATTAGCCTTCCATTTCTCGGTATATCCGTCGTTCCATCCATTAGCCTTCCATTTCTCGGTATATCCGTCGTTCCATCCATTAGCCTTCCATTTCTCGGTATATCCGTCGTTCCATCCAATAACTTTCCGTTTCTCGGCATATTCGTCGTTCCATCCATTTACTCTCCGTTTCTCGGTATATCCGTCGTTCCATCCATTAACCCTCCATTTCTCTGTATATCCGTCGTTCCATCCATTAACCCTCCATTTCTCTGAATATCCGTCCTTCCATCCATTAACCCTCCATTTCTCTGTATATCCGTCGTTCCATCCAATAACCCTCCATTTCTCGGTATATCCGTCGTTCCATCCATTAACCCTTCATTTCTCTGTATATCCGTCGTTCCATCCATTAACCCTACATTTCTCTGTATATCCGTCGTTCCATCCATTAACCCTCCATATCTCTGTATATCCGTCGTTCCATCCATTAAACCTCCATTTCTCGGTATATCCGTCGTTCCATCCATTAACCCTACATTTCTCGGTATATCCGTCGTTCCATCCATTAACCCTCCATTTCTCGATATATCCGTCGTTCCATCCATTAGCCTTCCATTTCTCGGTATATCCGTCGTTCCATCCATTAGCCTTCCATTTCTCGGTATATCCGTCGTTCCATCCATTAGCCTTCCATTTCTCGGTATATCCGTCGTTCCATCCATTAGCCTTCCATTTCTCGGTATATCCGTCGTTCCATCCATTAACATTCCATTTCTCGGTATATCCGTCGTTCCATCCATTAGCCTTCCATTTCTCTGTATATCCGTCGTTCCATCCATTAGGCTTCCATTTCTCGGTATATCCGTCGTTCCATCCATTAGCCTTCCATTTCTCGGTATATCCGTCGTTCCATCCATTAACACTCCATTTCTCGGTATATCCGTCGTTCCATCCATTAACTTTCCATTTCTCGGTATATCCGTCGTTCCATCCATTAACACTCCATTTCTCAGTATATCCGCCGTTCCATCCATTAACTTTCCATTTCTCGGTATATCCGTCGTTCCATCCATTAAAACTCCATTTCTCGGTATATCCGTCGTTCCATCCATTAGCCTTCCATTTCTCGGTATATCCGTCGTTCCATCCATTAGCCTTCCATTTATCGGTATATCCGTCGTTCCATCCATTAGCCTTCCATTTCTCGGTATATCCGTCGTTCCATCCATTAGCCTTCCATTTCTCGGTATATCCGTCGTTCCATCCATTAGCCTTCCATTTCTCGGTATATCCGTCGTTCCATCCAATAACTTTCCGTTTCTCGGCATATTCGTCGTTCCATCCATTTACTCTCCGTTTCTCGGTATATCCGTCGTTCCATCCATTAACCCTCCATTTCTCTGTATATCCGTCGTTCCATCCATTAACCCTCCATTTCTCTGTATATCCGTCCTTCCATCCATTAACCCTCCATTTCTCTGTATATCCGTCGTTCCATCCAATAACCCTCCATTTCTCGGTATATCCGTCGTTCCATCCATTAACCCTTCATTTCTCTGTATATCCGTCGTTCCATCCATTAACCCTACATTTCTCTGTATATCCGTCGTTCCATCCATTAACCCTCCATATCTCTGTATATCCGTCGTTCCATCCATTAAACCTCCATTTCTCGGTATATCCGTCGTTCCATCCATTAACCCTACATTTCTCGGTATATCCGTCGTTCCATCCATTAACCCTCCATTTCTCTGTATGTCCGTCGTTCCATCCATTAACCCTCCATTTCTAGGTATATCCGTCGTTCCATCCATTAACCCTCCATTTCTCTGTATATCCGTCGTTCCATCCATTAACCCTCCTTTTCTAGGTATATCCGTCGTCCCATCCATTAACCCTCCATTTCTCTGTATATCCGTTGTTCCATCCATTAGGCTTCCATTTCTCGGTATATCCGTCGTTCCATCCATTAACCCTCCATTTCTCTGTATATCCGTCGTTCCATCCATTAACCCTCCATTTCTCTGTATATCCGTCGTTCCATCCATTAACCCCCCATTTCTAGGTATATCCGTCGTTCCATCCATTAACCCTCCATTTCTCTGTATATCCGTTGTTCCATCCATTAACCCTCCATTTCTCGGTATATCCGTCGTTCCATCCATTAACCCTCCATTTCACTGTATATCCGTCGTTCCATCCATTAACCCTCCATTTCTCGGTATATCCGTCGTTCCATCCATTAACCCTCCATTTCACTGTATATCCGTCGTTCCATCCATTAACCCTCCATTTCTCGGTATATCCGTCCTTCCATCCATTAACCCTCCATTTCTCTGTATATCCGTCGTTCTATCCATTAACCTTTCATTTCTCGGTATATTCGTCGTTCCATCCATTAACCGTCCATTTCTCGGTATATCCGTCGTTCCATCCATTAACACTTCCTTTATAGTCACTAGCGCTGAATTATGTTACACTTGAATGTGAAATATATTTTCAACCACTAGATTTACCGTTTAAAGTCAAGATAAGATTAATGCTTTTGTAACAAGTGGATATCATGAATTTAACAAGTTGAACAATTTTATAATAAATGTAACAAAAAGGAACATAGGCGTGGCAGTAGAAAAAGACAGTTCAAATTTATAAGGCTCATAATGAGGAAAGATGGCTTAAAAAATTTGGCAACAGATAATTCTTTTTAATCATTTCACCTCAAGCAAGGCATTCTACTGCCACTGTTGCGCAGGGCGTTACAGAGGGGACAGTGACGAGAAAGAATGGTTAGTTACAGAAAAAGTTAGAAGGAGGGTAATAGACGGATGAGGATACCGGAGTATAGGGGTGGAGTAGATTAAAAAAGAGCTTGAGAGAATAGATACGAGTTAGTGTGATAGAAGATGTCTATTGACTTTAAATTTAAATTCCTGAAGATTGTAGCTGTCGGGGAAGCAAGTAAACGGAAGGGAATTCCAAACGCGAAAAGTGCGAGCAAAGAAGCTATTAGAGTAGAAATTGTGGTTACAATTTATCGGTTTTACAGTAAAAGAATGGGACCCAGTTGCTAATCTAGTAGCTCATGTAAATTCATACCTAGGGGAGCACCAGTGATCTACGTTCATTGGAGCAGTAGCCGTGAAAGTATTTATAGAAGAGGCACAGTGAAGCGACATCACGACGGTGAGAGAGTGACTGCAGCCTGGCTGCCAAGTCGGTATCAATCACATTTCAGATTCTCCGTTGTATTTTGTCAAGAACCCCGAGGAGAATAGCAGGACACCTGACCAGATGTGGTAGCAGTATTCAATATTTTAAAGTATTTATACTATTTGCATTGTTCAAACTGTTGTCCTAATCTTTATTGTCATATTCACAACGTTTTGGTCGTTGTGCGCTCCCCTCTTCAGGAGATATACATTGGCGTTTCAAACTGAACCTTTTATTTCGTCCATTGGCGAAGAACATCGTTCAGTGTAAAAAAAAAAGCGTTGGTTAAAGTAATCCAGTGATTTGACCCAAAGAGTTGCGAGTTCAATACCTGGCCACAGCAGAGGAGAACAAAAAGCTTGGAGATTTGAGTTACTAAAAAAAATAAATGAAACTGAGATATCTAGAAAAGTTTTGACATGTGGAAACTAGAACGATTTACACCGGTAAAGCGTGCTAAGAGCTACGAGGGATAGGGAAATGTGGAAGGCCATGATCGCCTACGTCCTGAAAGGACAGGGCACATAGAAGAAGAATATATATGCCAACTGTTTATAAGAAATTATAATGTGGATATAAAATGGGTGATCAATTCCTTATTATAATCAATATATAAACTGAGCCATCATTTAGTGGCCATGTTAGTTTCTGAACATTTATATTCTAGATTTATGGGCTTGAGCTAGTGGATGACAGAGCGGGGCTTGGGTGGTGTAACAAGCGAAAGCGTGCTAAGAGCCACCAGGGACAGGGACACGTGAAAAGCCATGATCGCCTACGTCCTGAAGGGACAGGGCATATAGAAGAAGAAGAAGTCTTTAGTCACGTCAGTGTATTTTTAAACCAAGTATAGTTTGGCGATAACGACTGAAACATTAAATTTCCCGAACCCATGGCCACTTCTCTAACTGCTAAGTGAAAAGTAACAGTGCCAAAAAAAATTACTTTTCCGATTTGCATAGACAACTACAGCTGATGTCGGAGCCTTTCACAAGAAAATACAAATAAAGCGGTTATATCTTTGCTTGGCCGGGTCAATTTTCTCTGGTGGCTCACGTATCCGTCCGACCCTGGTATTAGACTCACTTGCGATAATCCACTATCAGAATTCATGTCCATTTGTATCAGAAAAATAAACAGAGAGAAAAAGGAAAAGTCGAGATGAGAATGTCAGCGCGGGCGGTGGTGAAGAAGAAACGGAACAAGGACGCGTCGAGTGGCGAACAAGGGAAAGAGACAACGATTTACTTGACAACCTGAAGTGTTCTTCATTTTACTTTACACTGATTTAACCGAATTTGCTGAGTCACTGTTATTCTTCGACGCACGGTTTTGCGTTGCGTTTATTTCTTTGTTTTCCGTTAATTCCTTTTAATGGCGGCTTCCTTTCTTGTTTCACTTCCGTTCTTTTCATCTCTGTGACATTCAAAGGAGCTAAGAGCAAGCGGCGCTGAGAAAATATTTTCACTGTCCGTAACCATACAATAACAGATAATTCACTTTTGCAGAATATTCTTAATTTTCACTATTAACTTTTTCTCGTTTTAGACACCCCCCCCACACACATACGCTCACACACTGTTAAATTTTAATGATGTTTAGTGGCAAAATTTCTGTTATTTCAGTAGTTTACTGGTGGAAAGGAAATTTAGGTGAGCAGATTTTTTGTTATAAAGAGCTCGATATCATTATAAGGATAGAAAGAATGAGGGGAAACTTGCCACGTAGCTGACCGGTGTTCGTATAGTCATCTCGACTTTGAAGATTTCTGAGGACATTACTGTAATGTCTTCAAGCTTCAGGTTGATTCCTGCTGAGAATGAAAGAAATAACAAGGCTTAGCTATGTGACAAGTTTATTAACATTAATTCTCTTTCTTTTTCTGTTTCCCTCTTTATATATATATATATATATATAACATAGTGTGATGATCCACGTATACTGTCTTAATAAAATAGTTCTTGTCCTGATACATTTGCACAGTATTATATATATATATATATATATATATATATATATAGGAAAAACTACTAAAAAGTTGTGAGTTTAAAAATGTATTTTTGACAGTATTTATTCATTTCTATTATAATAGAAATAAATAAATACTGTCAAAAATACATTTTAAACTTACAACTTTTTAGTAGTTTTTCCTGTATATATATATATAGTACTGTGCAAATGTATCAGGATAAGAACTATTTTATATTTTATGAGACATACTGACTATAAATAAACAACTTAAAGTAAATTTTATTTGATTTACTCAACAAATGCCTTACCAAGACAAAAATACTTGTTAGAAAATAAATTTAATATTTAGTATAATAGCCTCTCACTTTGAAATAATAAAATAATTTCGACAATTTACCAATCGCACCTGGTATATATATACAGTACATATATATATATATATATATATATATATATATATATATATGTACACAGTACTGTGCAAAAGTATTAAGACAATAATTATTTTATCTTTTATGAGGCATATTGACAGAAAATAAATAATTTAATTAAAGTAATTTTATTTGATTTACTCAACAAATGCTTTAACAAGAAAAAATCCTTGTTACAAAATAAATTTTATATTCAGTATAATAGCCTTTTGCTTTGGTCACAGTATCGATATCAAATAAGTTTTTTTTGTCGTAAACTGAATTTTGAAGGCTAAATAAGTTCTCTGAGTAAATGGTATCACGGCTGAGACTAAGAACTACAATTATACCTACTTAGAACCCAACCTGAAGCAAAAATTAAAATAAAAGGGCTGGAAAAAATACAGACATACAGGCAGATAAACAGACAGACACACACACACACAAACATCTTGCCTTTTATATATATATATATATATATATATATATATATATTATTGATTTTCTGCACAATTGTAAGAACTGCAACCTTGAAACTTCTGAATATCGTTTCACTCCTTCTATAACCCGTTTTTTTTATTATCAATTTTCGATATTTATCGAAGGTAGCTCCACACAAAACCTAGCTAAGAACACTCGCAGACGCTTATAGTACAACTGTCTAAATTTTCCAAAAAATCGGTCCAGCCGTTTCGGAGTCTATAGGTAACGGACACACACACACACACACACACACAGACACACACACACACACACACACACACACAGAGTTACATTTATAAATAAGATTAGATATATATTATTAATTAGTTATTAGTCAGAATTAAATTAGACCAGTATGCAGTTGCATTGAAAAGTGCTCAATACATATATAATGTAGAGCTTTTAAATATTTTCATTCAGAATCAGTCGATTACGGCAACTTTCGTTTCAACCTTTCGGTTATTATCAGGCGTTTTCTATCAACTGATTCTCCAACGCTTTTTTCAAACACTCAACAGGCACATTCAGAACGCACAACTGGAAGTTTAAAATAACTTAAAGTTCAAAATAAGGGAGGAACCAGTCAAGAATTATAAACACATTCATCCGGGTTTATATGATCCTAAATTATATTTTCTGATGTGCTTACATCCGTACATTACTTCAGATATTTCGTTTAGTAACCTTTCTTGTTCTGGAAATAATATCATGGCTAACTTGTGCAGACATTACCACCTTTGTAAGGTCTGGCCCTTTTTTTAATATTAATTGAAAAGTTCGAAGTAATGTCCGCCAGAAAAAATATTTTAGGATCATATAAACCCGGTTAAAAGTGTTTAAAATTCTTGACCGGCGAAATACTAAAGCTGAGTGTAAGAAAAACCAAAAAGAAAGAGTTTTTCATATAATATGGAGATACACCTGTACTTGGAGAAGTCATACTTAGAACCCCTGATTCAAACTAGCTGAATTAATTTATGTCCCAGACGAAAACATCATCAACGAACGGAAAACAGCGAGTCATGGATTTTCCTCAATTGTGAAAAACTTGTGAAAAACTGCGAGCTGGAGTTTCATTCTATATCTAAGAAAGATATATTTCAAAAGGAAAAAAAAACCCTACTTGTAAGCTGCTAGAGTGAAATATTTACTCTCTGCCTAGGCCATCTAAGGAAAGCAACTTTACCGTTTCGTTGCTGCAAACGAACTGAAACTTGACTGCCGCTTTTGTTACTGAATGGAGTGAGGTTATTAAACGGCCCTCACATGACCCACGTTACTTATCTCCACCAAAGCACCTTCTGTATCCTAACAATTCCTTCTTGTCGAGTAACTGTCACCAAAGTCTGGAGTTGAAACGACGAGTTAATTTCTTTCCTAAGGTCATTTGTGCAAAATAAAAACATAAAAAACCGGTGGCCACAGTAATATATCTTTTTCAAACTATCACATAAGTTTATTTATCCAATAAAAGAAAACATCCTTCTTCAGCGAATTATCAAAATTGCTAAAAACCGAGTAACTTAATGCCAATGCAAAATGATGATATATATTTTATACGTACATCTGATCAGAGATAAAGAAAAAAATTTGTGGTAACAGAAATGTAGTCCTACAAAATGATGACGACAATAGCATAGAGGGAACATGTGAGCAACAACGAAATTTCATATAATTGAAAATAAAAAGGGCTCTCATATGTAGAACCAGAGACAGTTGACATATATAGGAAACATAATAAGGAAAGGAGGCTTGGAAAATTTGACACACTCATGACAAAATGGCAAAAAGGAAAGAGAAAAGCAGTGCTAACGAGATTGTGTGACTGACTCGAAGAACAGGGATTAGGAGAGACAGAAAAAAAGTATAAGTGCTATAGCGGAGAGGAAGTTGTGGAGACATGATCTGCTACGCCATGAATGAACATGAGGCATAGAAGAATATATATCAGTGTTTCGGTAAATGCTCGATTTAGTACCTGTTTTCGAATAAACGATTCATATTATCCTGAGGATCAGTCAAAGGCCATACGTGATATAAGATTGGACGTTCATACCTCGAAAGTGACAGGCCTGACTGAGCAGAAGATTTTCTCGCTGTAAGTTGCCATTAGTTTCTGCAGTAGACTGATTGCCAATGAAACGATAAAATATAAAAAAGAAAAAAAATGAAAAAGAAATAGGGGCAGAAAATGTTCAAATCAATAAATAAAGAATATGGAGAAAAGAAAAGATACAAGAAAGAAGAAAAAAAGGGGTAAAGAAAAATGATATTTTTTAATAAATTAGGAAAATAAATATTTAAATAATAATAAAGAAAAATAAGAAAATTCCTTATTTCTTGGGACATTTTATTTCTTCATTTTAATTCAGTTAAGGGACATACGTTTGACACGCTCAGGCGATCATGTCTCGAAAGATATTTTTTCACAGTAGCCTGCCATTACTTTCTTCTGTAGACGGGTTACCAACTATAAAACCCATTCCTTCCTGCTAGTTTACCCATAGCTGGAGAGAGAAGAGATGGATTAATAACTTTCCAAAAGCTATTTGTACGTAAGTGAATACAACGAATTCAGCTTGAATTTGAACTCGGTTTTCCGAATCCCCGTTCGGAGCCGATAATCGCTGCACTACAACGCACATTCTAACTTTAATTTAACAAAGAAAATAGAACAAAAACATGAAGACAATTAATCAAAAAAAAAAAAAAAAAAAAAAAAGATAATTTTTTTATTGCTTAAAAGAAAAAAAATGACAAGGAAAGAATTATTGAAGGGCAGAAAATGTCCAAAAGAGAAAGCAAAAATGAATGAAAATAAGCGAAGAAAGAAAATCTTTCAAAGATAGAAAGAAAAAGGAAGCTAATTAAAAAAAAAAGAAAAAAAAACGAAAGAAAGAAAAAAGTAAACAAATAATATATATATAAAGGATATGCGTTGTGGTCTAGTGGATATCGCCTCGGAACGAGAAATCAGGGAGCCGAGTTCGAATTCCGGTTTGATTCATTGCATTCACTTACGTGTAAATACCCTTGGGAAAGGTATTAATTCGTCTCTTCCCTCCAGTTACGGGTTAAATAACAGGACAGACTGGGTTCTATAGCCTTGGCTGGCAACCAGTTTACCGCAGAATGTAATGGAAACCTACTGCGGGATAATCTTCTGCCCAGTCAGTTATGTCTCTCTCGAGACATGATCGCTTAAAGCGTGTATCACGTATGGCACTTAACTGACTGACTGACTACTTCACTTAAAATGTTGCACTTAAAAAGAATTAATTCTGACTGGGCAGAAGATTATCCCGCAGTAGGTTGCCGTTGCTTTCTGCGGTAGACTGGTTGCCGATCAAGGCTATAGAACCCAATCTGTCCTGTTATTTAACCCATAACTGGAAGGAATAGACGGATTAATACCTTTCCCAAGTGAAGGCAATGAATTCGGCTGGAATTCGAACTCGGCTCCCCGATTTCTCGTTCCGAGCCGATATCCACTGGCGCACAACGCACGTTGATGCGTAGGAAGATAAAACATATGTCACGTGATTCGGTCTCAGAAATCCTAGGTCGACTCGCCGGAGCTGTGTCGCCGTCACCACAATTATTGACAATGACCCCCCCCCCCCCACTGCAATTGAAATATCGTGATCTCTAATTGAATAATAATAATAATAATAATAATAATAATAACGTGCACTTAATCTTCGCTGTCTTCGTCGTTGTGCTAAAATCATTAAGTGACTAGCGATCAAATCCTCTCCTCTTTTAGTCTTTCTCAATGTATTTGTCTGAATGCAATGAATCCCAACAAAAGGTGAGGTTCTCCATGAATCACTTGCTTGTTAAGATCGATGGATAGAAGCGATCAGTGCTCGACTTACTTCCTGGTCGGTGATACTCGTTAATGCAAATAGATGAAACGTATTCAAAAGCAACATAACCATCATTATCCTCGTATCAGTAGAAAGAAACATTTTGATACTGAGTTGCATATTAAACTTGTGTATCATTTAAAACCACTCTGTGTGAGTATGTGTGCGTTGGCGTTGTGGTGCAGTGGATATCGACTTGGAACGACAAATCGGGGAACCGAGTTCGAATTCCAGTTGATTTCCTTGAATTCACTTACGCACATATACCTTTTGAAAGGGGTATTAATACGTTTCTTCCCTCCAGTTACTGGTTAAATGATAGTAGAAATTGGGTTCTATAGCCTTGATCGACAACCAATCTACCGCAGAAAGCAATGGCAACCTACTGCGGGATAATTTTTTTTCGAGACATGATCGCCCAAAGCGCGTTTCACGTATGGAATGTAACTGACTGATGTGAGTATACGTTACGCACACAAAACACTTTCACAACAGTAAATATGCGAACAACCAAAAAAAAAATTACCGATAAATTTGGGTAATTAAAAAAAACAAAAAACGAAAGAAATGAACAAGGCAAATAAAGAAAGCAGCACCAGGCTACAACACAAACTCTAAAAATTATAAACTTTGTTTAGAAGAGAAAATATCTCTTATAATAATATATACCTTGGTGAATATATGTCTTTCGATCAATGACTGACTAGGCAGAAGATTCTCCTGCAGTTACACTTTATTTCTTCGGTAGACTGGCTGCCAAACAAGGCTATAGAACCCACTCTGTTCTGATATTCAATTCTTTTATCTAGATCGGTCAGTTAAGCAGTATACATAATAGACAGGTGGTCATGTCTCTTTCGTTTCGTAACTTGCCAGGTAGAAGATTCTCCCGAACTAAGCTGTCATTTCTTAGGTAGACTAGTTGCCAAGCAAGGTTTTAAAACCCAATCTGTTCTGCTGTTCACTCTTTAGATGAAGGGAGAAATGACGGATTAATACCTTTCCCAAGGGTATTTGGGCATAAGTAAATGCAACGAATTGAACTGGATCATGGCCTTCCACATCTCCCTTTCCCTGGTGTCTCTTAGCACGCTTTCTCTTGTAACACCACGCAATCCTCGTTCCGTCATCCACCTGCTCAGGCCCTTCAAATATGTTATCCGCTGCTTTCCTCTGTCTCTTTTTCCCTCTATCTGGCCTGTTAGTATTAGGTTCTCCAAACCCTTCCTTCCTCATTGCATGTCCTAGGAACTTCAGTTGTCTCTTCCTGAAGCTCGATATGAATTTCCTTTTCGTTTCCATTTTTTCCAATACCTCGTTGTTGTTCACATGCTCGGTCCATGATATCCGTAGCATTATTCTGTAGAACCACCTTTGCAGATGCTTCAAGTTTTCTCTTCTCTTTGTTAGGCTTACGGCCATATCACGTTGAATACACTGGCTCTCGCTTGATCACCGAAGTTAAGCAACGTTAATACCCTGCATTCACTTAAGCACTGGTACCTTTGGAAAAGGTATTAATCCGCCCCTTCCTTCCAGTTATGGATTAAATAACAAGAGTAGGACTTGGGGAGCCTGCCCTTAAAAACAAATCCCAATGAAGCTTGATACTCGAAAAGAAAAAAGTATTACTAGACATAAAAACTTATATAAAAACAACAATAAATTGTTGAAAGAAAAAGGTATTATCAGCGATAAATAAATAAAAGTTTAGTTGGCAATAAATGACCCGCCGAGGTTGATTTGCCATAAAAACAAAAAAACAAACCAATCTTCTTTGTTGATATTGCCCAACATTCACTGATATACTGAAGAACTGACATCACATAGCAATGTAGTACTCTCTTGTTTGTTTCTAGGGAACGTTTCCTGTGTCTTAATACTTGACTCAGCTTCGCCATGCCAATTCGTCTTTGGATCTCTGTATCGCACTTTCCGTCTTCGGTTAGAACTCTTCACAGATATTACAAAACCAAAAAAAATCAAAACTTTCTTAAAGTGCTAATCCAAAACACACTTTCATTTGAAAATTAAAAATTGTAATATCTTGTAAAACATTATCGTAAATTGCGGCCTACAAGTTATCCTCAATATTATTAACTCAAAATTTTAGACCTACACCTACCGTTCAGAGATGACCGCCCAAAAATACGGTAGGCTATCATGGCCTAAAAAATAGGCCGACCGGCAAATTATATTAGATAACATGTGCCAAACCTACCTAAAACCACAAAATACACCTTTAGACTGAAACACTAACCTTAATATTATTCCATACGCTCAGTGTAGCAAACAGCCGACAACATACAACGGTAATTACGGTAGATTGAATCGTTATTAATTAACGAATAAATGAAGTCAGATATACTGATAAAATGTTGTGGGTGCAGTGAATATTGGCTCGTAGAGCCGAGTTTGAATTCCTGTTGAATTCTTGGCATTCATTTACGCACAAACACCCTCGGGAAAGGTATTTATCAATCTCATCTTCTTTCAACTATGGGTTACATAGCAAGACAGATTAATTTCCATAGCTTTGGTTGGCAACCAGTCCACCGCAGAAAGTAAAGGCAACCTACTTTGGGAAAAACTTCTGCACAGTCACTCATGGCTCTTTCGAGACATGATCGTCTAAGAATGTCTCACGTGTGGCATTAACTGACTGACTAATACTAATAAACACATTAAAGTCAACATCAACTCATATAAAATATTAATACCGTAGATTACACATCCTACCAGATATTTTTGATAGCCCTAATATATATTGTATGTTACTGTAAAACGCAATATCACTCATTTTTTTAATCATTTCACCCCAAGCAAGGCATTCCACCGCTAATATTGCGCATGGGGTTACATAGGGGACGGTAAAGAGAAAGTGTGGTTAGATATAGGAAATGTCAGAAAGAGGATGATAGATGGGTAAGGATATCGAGGCGGGGGTTGGGTAGTTGGGAAGAGTATTTGAAAGAATGGATAAGAGTTAGTGTGTTAGGAGATGTCTATTAACCTTACATTTAAACTCCTGGATATTGTAGCCGTCGGGGAAGCAATCATGTGGAAGGGAATTCCACAGTCGGGAAGTGCGAGAAAAGAAACTGTTGGAGTAGAAATTGCGGTTACATTTTATCGGTTTCACTGTAAAAAGGTGGGATCTAGTTGCTAATCTAGTATTCTCATGCAAATTCGTACCTAGGGGGCACCAGTGATCTAAGTTCATCGGAGCAGAAGCCGTGAAAGTTTTGAAGAGACACAGGGAAGCCCCGTCGCGCCGGTGAGAGAGAGATTGCAGCCGGTATGCCAAGTCGGTATCGATCACATTACAAACTCTCCGTTGTACTTTGTCAATAAGCCCGAGGAGAATAGCAGGCGCATCCGACCAGATGTGGCAGCAGTATTCAATGCACGGGCGGATGGTAGATTTATATATATGCAGGATATATTTAGACGGGAAAAACTTCTGGGCCCTGCACAGAGAACCGACTTTCATAGCGGCGGATTTGGCAATCGATTCGATATAGTCATTCCATTTGAGGTCCGCCGAGAGCGTAAGGCCAAGGAGGCGTCGTGTTTTACTCTCTGAGAGGCAAGCCTGTTCCATGCTAATGGGAGGTAGATGCGGTTGTCTATGGTGGTTAGTTGATAGCAGCTTCGTTTTAGAAGCATTGAAATTTACGAGCCATTTCCTACCCCAGTCCATTCGGGATTGGAGGTCCTTTTCAAGCTCGGCAGCGAGGTTCGCTCAGTCGCCCACAGCGGTTGGGCACCAGCAAGTTCACCAGCCACTTGGTGTGGTGGGCGTTAAAGTCACCAAACTCAAATATATGGGCAGAGGAATGGGAAGAAATGGCTTTGTCGATATTGTCAGAGATGCTGTCAAGTAACGAACAGTCAGAGGAGGAATGGGAGCAGTAGAGAAAGAAGAGATAGCTAATCGAGCTTAGAAGTGAGAGACGGAAGCACATGAAAGAATGATCCAGGGATTCAAGAGATGTCACCCTAGCTAGAGGGAGGTGTTCGCTGACATACACACCAAGCCCATGCATATGAACATTGGAGTCCTTCCTGAAGAGGAGAAGGTAACCAGGAACGTAAAACTGAGAAGAGGGGAGAGTGAGTTCAAGGTTAATTTCACATAGGGCTAATATATCAGGTGTGTTAGTGTGAAAGAATGATTCTACGATGTGAAAGTTAGTGCGGATACCACGTATGTTAGTGAAAGAGGAGCAGACGGGTTTGGGCGTTTTCAGACTAGCTAGTTTAGTTTTGCTATTATGTTTGCTTTTTTTTCAGAGTGGTTTAGTTAAGGAGAGGTCTAGAGTAGAATCAGTCGGTCACTTGTTTGCAGCATGTGAAGAATGGAGACTGGTGCAGCCTACAACATAATGTGGCCTTGGGGTTGCCCACCGAACGTTTATGCAGGGACGCCCGTCCATGCGCGATATGGCACTACAAGAACCCCGGTATTATTCAACTGTTGATCAGAGCAGCCTCTCAAGACGCTACGCAAGAGTTCGGGATCCTAACTACCAATCAGAAGCAGCAACCAGGAAACTGCCATCCCGGTACCCTCAGAATGAAAAGACGTTGCCACTATACTCAGTAACTGCAAAGAGCTTCCAGCTGAACTAACACTAAAACCGAAGAAGGGGGATGAACCGCGAACCCCTTCCTAAACAAGAAACAAGGTGATCACCTCTACTCTTGTTCAAAAGAAGGGGGTGGAGTATGAGACCAGGCGATAGTAGGATCTATCTACTCCAATTAAAAAAAAGAAAAAGAAAAGAGTAACTGAATTTTTTTAAAGTTTTAACTTAGTATAATCGAAACGAACCTTGAATGCCAAATTTACACAAACTACTTCAGTTAATAACAAAAACAAATATAAAATAAAAATAAAACAAACAAAAGGGAACCAAAAAACAAACCAAAAATAAAGTTAAATAAAATAAAAGAAGCGAACTTACCACGTGCAGATAACACTGAAAAGTTGGTTTAAACATTTCAGAAGACAGTCTTTTTTTTTTTTTAATCATTTCACCCCGAGCAAGGCGGAAACGCCACTGATGTGCAGGGGGTTACATAAATGTAAAAAGATTAATTAGAAAAGAGTGAGGAGTACAAGCTAGTTAGAAAGGAACAATAGAAAGCTGAGAAAGAAGGTGCGATGACAGATACATAGGTAGAGAGAAAGGGAAGGTTATACAGGGGAGGGTAGAGAGCTAGAGGTCAGTAGTTAGTAGATGAGTATTAACATTTAAATTTCTGGAGGTTGTAGCCGTCAGGAAAGCAAGAATACGGGAGTGAGTTCCACAGGCGGGAAGTGCGAGAGAGGAAGCTGCAGGAGTAGAATTGTCATCTGCATTTGGCTAACCTGACTGTGAATGGGTGGGACCCAGTTGTCAGTCTGGTTGCACGGGTAAACACCTGTTGAGGAGGCATCAGTGACTTAAGCTCATCCGAGCAGAAGCCATGAAAATATTTATAGAAGAGACAGAGGGAGGCCACATTTCGACGATGGGAAAGTGGCTGCAGTCGAGTCGCCAGATCAGTACCTATCACATTACAGACTCTCCTTTGGAAGCTTGTCAAGAACACTGAGGAGAACGGCAGGGGCACCTGACCATAAATGGCAGCAGTACTCCATGCACGGACGGATGGTTGACTTGTATATATGCAGGATGGATTCAGGTGGAAAAAACATCCTGGATCGACATAGTGACCCAACCTTCTTAGCAGTAGAGTCTTACCAAAATAAAAATTTAAAACATTTTTTCAGATAATCTAGGCGAGTTAACTGCCTGTGGGTTGACCAGAACGGGGAGAGTGTGAAACAGAGACCGATAGCTAGGTGGAGAAAGTGGGGAATGACCCATAGTCAAAGACTACCTAACCTTAATTCTTTTACAAGACAAAAATAAGATAAATAATACCACAATTCATTTATATCGAAACGAACCTTGAATGCCAAAATAATTTACACAATTATATTGTATTTGTATAACTTAGCGAACATTTACAGTTCGTCCGGTCTATTGATAAACACATTGAAGTCTACATCAACTCATATAAAATTTTAATACCGTAGATGACGCATCCTACCAGGTAGTTTATTTTTATAGCATTGCTATGTATCATACGTTAAAACACTATCACTCATCCACCATTTCACTCAGTGAGTTAAACTGCACTTCGGTCAGTATATTTTTTTAATCATTTCACCCCAAGCAAGGCATTCCACTGCCACTATTGCGCAGGGGGTTACATAGGGGGAAAGTGATGAGAAAGAGTGGTTAGATATAGGAAATGTCAGAAAGGTAATAGACGGGTTAGGATACGGAGTATGAGGGTTGGGTAGATGGGAAGAGTGTTTGAGAGAATGGATGCGAGTTAGTGTGTTAAGAGGTGTCTATTGACTTTACATTTAAACTCCTGAACATTGTAGCTGTCGGGGAAGCAAGTATATGGAAAGGAATTCCACAGGTGGGAAGTGCGAGAAAAGAAGCTGTCAGAGTAGAAATTGCGGTTACATCTTATCTGTTTCACTGTAAAAGGGTGGGATCTAGTTATTAATCTTGCATCTCATGCAAATTCATAAATAGGGGGCACCAGTGATCTAAGATAATCGGAGAAGAAGCCATGAAAGTATTTATAGAAAAGGCACAGGGAAGTCACATCACGCCGGTTAGAGAATGAATGCAGCCGGTATGCCAAGTCGGTATCGATCACATTACAGATTCTCCGTTGAATTTTGTCAAGAACCCCGAGGAGAATAGCAGGCGCATCCGACCAGATGTGGCACCAGTATTCAATGCACGGGCGGATGGTAGATTTATATATGTGCAGGATAGATTCAGACGGGAAAAACTTTCGGGCTCTGCACAGAGAACCGGCTTTTATAGCAGCGGATTTAGCAATGGATTCGATATAGTCATTCCACTTGAGGTCCGCTGAGGGTGTGAGGCCAAGGAGGCGTAGTGTTTTACTCTCTGGGAGGTAGGTGCGATTGTCTGTGGTGGTTAATGGATAGCAGCTTCGTTTTGAAAGCATTAAAATTTACGAGCTATTTCTTACTCCAGTCTACTAGAGATTGGTGGTCCTTTTCAACCTCGGCAGCGAGGTTCGCTTTGTCGCCCACACCAGATGTTTTTTGAACTTAATCTTTCTGCTGTTAGACGCGATTGTGCGGAGGCATTAATAGAATATTAAATCTGTGTGACTGCTTTATTATTTTATATTAGTTTGTTTGGCAAAATGTTTAGCAAACACAAGTTTTAGTGGCACATATTTGTGGCAGCCAACTATAGGTAGTGTAAGTAGTGTACAGTAAATGTTAGGACTGCTAGTTTACAAGTCGGTGGTAAAGATTTGCATTTTATACCTGCCATATAAGTCGACCTCTATATTTGGAACTATGTCTTAAATTTTAATTTGTATGCCGCAGTTTACGGTATATTTTGAAAAAAAAACAAACATAAACATGGTTGACTGAATGATTCCTTTTCTATGGCTTTATTTTCTCAAGAATCTCTAAATATATAACAGGAGTACCAGACCATATGTGGCAGCAATATTCAAAGCAAGGATGAATGGTAGGCCTGCAAATAAGTAAGATAGGTTCGAGCGAGAAAATCTAGCACTGCACAGTGGACCAATTTTGCTAGCGGCAGACCTTGCAGTTGATTCAGTATAATTTTTCCATTACAGTCCAGCGGAAAACGTTAGCCATAGAAGGTTAAACGGGTCACTGTCTCTAGCAGAAAAGGAGGATGCTAACTTACGAATATCGTTTATTACATGAAGGCGGCGTCAATGACTTATTCTCGTCAACTGACAGCTAATAGAGAGTTCTTTTATTTGGAGTAAGTCATTCAAGATTAACTGACATACAGCATGAGACTGAAAGAGTAGCGGCTTATATTTTGGGACCTGAAGCTTAAACAGATATGAGAACCCGTTCGCAACCAGCAACAATATATTTGAGAATCCAACTGCTAAGAGGTAAGCAATAAACAGACTCTGGCAAAATCAAGGTGCCCAAATAGCTTGGGTTGTAAACTCCCAAGAACGCTTTGGAATTTGACCAACTTTGGAATTTAGAGAACATATGAAATAGGTATTAGAGCATATTATAAGGCCAACATTAGCTACTTCAACGCATGATTGTATCACTAAAATGACTTTATTGTAATAATAAGCATTTGTTAAACATAGATTTGGTTGAACAATTAACTCATTAAAAAGTTGCTTCAGAGGTCGTCTGGGATTAGTCCCTGGTTGTCTTCACCTATTGTCTTGCTTAATCTGGTCCTTTGACTAGGTATAACACAAAGGAGAGCTGCAAAAGCTCTATAGCTATAAATTCCACTGGAAGAGTCTTCTCTATACAAAGTCTTTTCTAACGAGTAGGTCCCTGAAGATAGTTGATAACGACCAGTTCTCCGAGGTTCTAGAAATCAACACAGGCGTCCCCCAGGGAGTCAGTTCTAAGACCGATTCTCTTTTTTTGCTTTACATAAATGATCTAAGAGATTAATGCGATCATTTGTGGATATCTATGCTGATGAAACAGCGATATACAGGTGCACCTCCAAAACTCGTGATGAACAGAAATTGGCAGCTGATCTCTCCCCTGAAACCGCTCTAACATTTCAGTGGAGAAAAACGTGTTGGTTACATTCAGTGCCTCGAAAACCAAACTAGTTATTTTCCATCACCGCCGATCGAACCCTTGAATTAAAACCAGTCCCGGTGAAAGGATGTCCCCTCTAGGAGGCACCGTGTCTTGATAAATTATTGGACTTCAAATTGCACTTAACCTCAAGAGGAACTCGTAAATACGATCCATCGCTAAAGACGTAGATACAATGGCCTGTTCCCTGTATAGCTCCAGTAAGTACCCCACACCACCGACCATCCTTTTCCTTTCCAAGAATCAAATCAGGCTGAAAATGGAGTATTGTTGACATATTTGGGAGGGTGCTTCCCAGTCCTCACCTTGCAGACTTGATAGTGTTCAAAAGCGTCTCCTAGTCCTGGTGGGTAACGAATTATTTTCAACCCTCCAACATCTCTCACAGGCAGATCCCAGCATACCACGCACATTGAAGTGAACCACCCTAAATTCCTCCGTATTCCACTTAAAGAGGTAAGTTTCGCTCAAGTTTTTCCTTCCTGCGAACCACTTCTATATAAAAACGAGGATGTTTTCCCGATCACTACAACCCTAACCTGTTAATGTCTAGAGTTAACCATTATCTTTCTCCCTTATTCGCATAAATTGTGATCCTTACTCGCGTGATCCTCACGTGATTCTGTACAAGTTGAAGTTTGCTATAGAAAAAGAAGTTTGCGACGCGTCTTCTGATTTCTTCATCAATCCAAATATTGTTGGTGTTATGGATTCTGGTTGAGAAACCACAGAAAATAATAAATAAAAAAAAACAGATATGGAGATAGAAAATGTAATTGACATTGAACAAAAATATACAAACTGAAACACGGGTTAGTCAATTCAGGAATACTAGGAATACCATTATTAGAATCAATATATACAGTCTTGCAGTGAAATAGTATGTCCAGGTAATGAATCTATATCCAAACAACTCCAAATTACTATGCGCCAACTTACTGTCCAACTAAGCGACTCTACAACTGCTATTTACAACAACAACAACTACTACTACTAGTACTACTACAGTATTTAGTTGGCCTTCCCACTTAAGGCAACATGTGGCACAAGGCCATTTTATGTGGGTCTTCCGGGCAATAAAGCCTGGCCAATATATCTGTCTGTTGTTCATGACTCTACCCTCCGAAGGAGTCACGACTGGGTTAATGCTCTCCGCTCGAAGGCAGAAAACTGACAGTGTCAAAAGAATTACCGTCCAGAAAACGCGGAATTCTGCATTTATTTGCACTCCCACTAGGGCAAAATGTGGCACAAGGCCTATTTAACGTGGGTTGTCCGGGTCATATAGCCCAGCCTTAAAATATCCGTCTAATTTTTCGTGACTATACCCTTCGGCGGAGCCACGACGAGGTTCTCCGCCCGGAGGTAGAGAGATTGACAGTGTCAAAGGAATTACCGCGAGAAAACGCGGAATTCTCTCGTCTCGCTTCTATAGCAGTAGTATAAATATACTCTGGACGAGTCCATCTTTTAGGAAAAGGAAGAACTTCACAACAGTTATTGGTGATGAAATTAAAAGCGGAGAACCAAGTTGCAATTCCACCCGTGATTACTGCGTTCAATTTTACACAAATAAAATTTTATCTGTAATTATTTTGATAATTCTTTTGAAAACACTATGAAGATTTTAGTAATTTCTATTCAGTACATTACTTTCTGATGACTGATTTGTGCATCAATTTTACCAATGCTGTTTGAAATGTTTGTTTGTAAATTCAAGCATAATATTTAAAGCAACTTAATCTCAAAATCTTAAGTCGCTTAAAAATGATTTACTAAAAAGTGCAGCATGTGAATTATGTGATTTTTCGCAGAAGACTTCACTTATTGAACAAGAAAAAGAAAAATGATATAAAATCTAATTGGAGTAGATAGATTAAACTATCGCCCGGTTCACACTCCACCCACGTCTATTGAACAGGTGTAGAGGCTCATCCCTTGTTTCCTGTTTAGGATGTGGTTTCCGGTTTTCTCTTCTCCAATCTTGTCACTCCTTTTTTTTTTTTTCATTTGGAGTAGATAGACTAAACTATCGCCCGGTTCACACTCCACCCACGTCTATTGAACAGGTTAAGAGGCTCATCCCTTGTTTCCCTGTTTAGGATGTGGTTTCCGGTTTTCTCTTTTCCAATCTTTTCACTCCTATGTAGCCCCCTGCACATCAGTGGCATTACCGCCTTGCTCGGGGTGATATGATTAAAAAAAAAAAATGCACAAATCAATGTCTTCCATCAACTTAGAATTGACTCAGTTCATTAGCCTTAAGTAGGTAGACAACAGGGAGATTGTTCTGAAATCAGAAAAATGGCAAAGGTAAGGGAAAGCAATCTGCCATTCTTCCCAAGAAGTTGGGGCAATTCACAGATCAATTAAGTATCAAGATAAGCGGGCAGCTATAAATTGCCAAGCTACTGGCTGTAAAAATTTGGTCTTAATATTCTTTGATGATACCTAATTAGCATGTTTAAAAATATTCCCTCACATTTATGTCTTTCAGTAAATTATTGCTTGTCAATCCATCCATCTACCTATCCCAGTCAATTATTATCGATCTCAGTCTATTATTATCAATCTCAGTCAGTTATTATATATCTACCACAGACATTATTTATATAACTATATTTATATCTCAGTCAATTCTTATCTCAGTTACTTATTATCTATAGATCTATCTATGCCACTTTATATATATATATATATATATATATCATTCATTATCTGTCTCAGTCACACACTTTATATATATATATATATATATATATATATATATATATATATTTATATTATCTATCTCAGTCACACACACACACACACACACACACACACACACACACACATATATATGTATATACACCACCACTTATTATTTAAAGTCATTTATTATCTACTGTAAAAAATTTATTTAATAAAATACATTACAAAATAGGATTTTCAAGAAAATATCAATTAATGAGAAAGTAAGAAAAATATTTGTTAAATAATAAAAATATGTTTGTAGACGTTAATACTTTGAAATCAAAGACGCTTACATTTGCTTAATAAATACAAATGCAGTTGCAGACGAAAGTATTTTGAAATTAAAGGCACTTAGATTTGCTTGATTAAAAAGCAAACGTATGTTTGATGAAACATTATTTTCTAAATAAATCTTTCATTTTGTTCGCGATCGTGGCTGTCGTTACTATGCCAACATTTTCATAGCCTGGAATGCTGGTGTTTTCATTGGTTAAATCAAAAATTGCTGTTGTCTGTGTCTCTTGATGTCGGCGTCCTCAATTCTTTCCTCACGATGCGTTAGTACGGTATTACATATCATTAAGATCAGAGGTATAATTACTTTCTCTCCGTTGTAGAAGCAACTCTACAACGTAAAACCGTGAAGAGAAGATTGAGTCAATTGTTTAATGATTAATGAGCCTCTTCGGCGTGAATATATTTCGCAGCAATAAAGGATCTTTTTTATCCATATCTGATGGAATACTTCTTTCAAAAAAAAATCCGGTTTGTTTCCCCGAATAGGATATTTCCGTTTCGCTGGATCAGAAAATGTTCGGAAATGAGTGCTATTTCACTGCATCTGTAAATCCATTTCTCCATATTTAACTAAAGAGGGTAGAATATTTGTTCGCAGTTACTTTCATTTGGAATGCAGTTAAGCGTTGTTCCGTCTAACTGGGTGTATCTTTTTCTCTGGAGAACAGAGAATATTCAGATACGAGTGTTGTCAATTTACTCTATTTAAATTTAAATAATAAAAAAAATTAGGCCAGAAATCTTTATATTTAAAGATTTCCTCGAGAAAAATTTTCTATTATTTGTGTATATGACACAATGTCATATATTTTATTTTTCAAAAAATTCACTTGCTGTTTTTGAAACTAAGAAGAACCAATCTATTTTCATCATTGGTGAACCGGTGTGATTTCGAAATACTGTGTTTTGATGTTAATTAAGTATTTAAAACTAAGATTTTTCCAAGAAAGCATTCAAACTCGTAGATATTGACCAAATCTTGATCTGAATCTTTCCATGTATCATGTTCAACATATTAATATCTATTACTGAATTAAGTGCATTGACAAGTTATGTAATTATGCCAAAACGTTCCAAATTTGTGCAAAACAAATGCTTTATGTTTGGTTATTTAGTTACTGGTTTTCTACGCAAGCTACAGTGCTATGGTATAACTGAACGCTTGTTTGACCTAATCCAGTCTTTCCTTTCAAATCGCACAGTGAAGGTAATATTGAATGAGCATGCACACGAACGTGGGTGTTCCTTAAGGCTCTAGGTCCGACGATTTTTCTGATCTTCATCAACGATCTCCCTGATGCAATCAGATCCCAAGTGATTGATACCGACTTGGCAGCTCGGCTGCAGTCGCTCTCTCACCGGCGTGACATGGCTTCCCTGTGCCTTTTCTATAAATACTTTCACGGCTTCTGCTCCGATGAACTGAGATCACTGGTGCTCCCTAGGTATGAATTTGCACGAGATACTAGATTAGCAACTAGGTCCCACACTTTTACAGTGAAACCGTTAAAGTGTAAACACAATTTCTACTCTAACAACTTAATTTTTGGTGTGGGCTTCAAAGCGAACCTCGCTGCCGAGCTTGAAATAACCTCTAATCTGTGGTGGACTGGGGTAAGAAATGGCTCGTAAATTTTAATGCTTCCAAAACGAAGCTCTGCCTCCCAGAGAGTAAAACAATACGCCTCCTTGGCCTCACACTCTCAGCGGACCTCAAATGGAATGACTATATCGAATCCATTGCTAAAATCCGCTGCTATAAAAGTCTGTTCTCTGTGCAGGGTCTGGAAGTTTTTGCCGTCTGAATCTATCCTGCACATATATAAATCTACCATCCGCCCGTGTATTGAATACTGGTGCCACATCTGGTCGGGTGCCCCTGCTATTCTCTTCGGGGTTCTTGACAAAATAAAACGGAGAATCTGTAATTTGATCGATACCGACTTGGCATACCGGCTGCATTCATTCTCTAACCGGCGTGATGTGGCTTCCCTGTGCCTTTTCTATAAATACTTTCATGGCTTCTTCTCCGATTATCTTAGATCACTGGTGCCCCCTATTTATGAATTTGCATGAGATGCAAGATTAATAACTAGATCCCACCCTTTTACAGTGAAACAGATAAGATGTAACCGCAATTTCTACTCTGACAGCTTCTTTTCTCGCACTTCCCGCCTGTGGAATTCCCTTCCATATACTTGCTTCCCCGACAGCTACAATCTCCAGAAGTATAAATGTAATGTCAATAGACACCTCCTTAACACACTAACTCGCATCCATTCTCTCAAACATTCTTCCCATCTACCCAACCCTCATACTTGGTATCCTTCCCCGTCTATCACCCTCCTTCTGACATTTCCTATATATAACCACTCTTTCTCATCATTTCCCCCCAATGTTACCCCATGCGCAATAGTGGCAGTGGAATGCCTTGTTTGGCGTGAAATGATTAATATATATATATATATATATATATATAATCTGTATTAGAGTAAAAATCGTTAAATATATTTATATACTCATAATCTTTATTATAAGAAAGACCATTGTGTGTGTGTTTGTATACATATATACATACAAACACAGACACAATTGCTCTGCTTTCGTATTGAGCGCTTTAGTGTTAGGATTTTCGTATCGTTTTATTTATTTTTTCTTTCCTACGAGTAGAGTATTTGACTTTTGTTCATGTACTTCGTTTTTTTGTTTTTTTTTACTTCCCCTCCTTTTCCCCCCGAGTTCGTTCTCGGTGGATTTTTCAAGACGAACTTAAATATAGTTTAACAATTACTAGTATTAGTAGAATTATTTTTGTTACAGTTAATATTGTTATAATTATTATTATTACTAGCTCTAGGTACACTAAAGAGCACTTTTTAACCTGTTTAACATGGAGCGAGTTAATATAGGATGCCCACTAAAGGATATCCCCATTCCACACAGGCAATTCTATGAGTTGCAACTACTGCGTACAGCTAATTTACCCTGACGAGCCGAAGGGTGAAACCTAGGTAGGTTTGTTGGCTCTCACTAAGATTTTCTGTCTTTGTTGCTCTACTTTCGTATTGAGCGCTTTAGTGTTAGGGTTTTTGTCTTGGGTTTTTTCTTTCCTACGAGTTATTTAATATATATAATCTTTATTTGCAAAAGTACTTTTTTACCTTACCAGCCGTTTCCATTTTTTGGGTCGTGAACTTAATATTTCTATTCCCCCTTCCCCCACCTCAAAAACGTCACATTTTCGCTCGTATACTGCATGTCTTGGCTTTCACTTAGGCTTGAGTTCTTTAAATGTAAGCCATTTTCCATGCATCTTTGCATTTCCTTATATATATATATATATTTCTCTTACTTTCATGTCTGTGTTGTGCTTAATTGAACGTTTGCCGTCACATGGTTTTTATTTAACTTGATAGTTAAAGTCCAACAGCCACAGAAAGTTAAAACTTAGTAATTCTTTATCATATTCCTTTTTATTTTATTTTATTTTTTTAAACTTGGAGAAGATAAACCCTACTATCGCCCGGTTCACATTCCTCCTACCTCTATTGAACCGACGTAGAGGCTTATTCCTTTGTTCCCAGTTTAGAAAGTGTGTTTCGGCATTCTCTTTTCTCTCCTCCGACCTCAGTATTGGTGCTACCGTGATTTTCTTGCTACGTGTGTGGTCGGGCAGCAACGTCTCTTTATTGTGAGGGTACCGGGTTGGCAATTTTCTGGTTGTTGCTTCCGACTGGTAATTAAGAGCCCCTCATGACCTGAACCTGCAGAAATAATATACCAACAGCGTAAAAAACAAATACGAAGGAAGAATTGAACAAGGACTTTCAAAATGAGACTCACTAAAGGAAGCGATGGTGACATCAGCAGACAACGTTGCCTCAAAGGAAATCAGACGCAGAAGAAAAAACGAGTAGATGACTGAAGAAATTCTCGACATGATGCAAAGGAGGCAGAAACTGATGTCAAGATATAGAAGAGAATACAGAAAACTGCACAAGGAAATAGGGAACAAATGCAGACAGGCAAAAGACGAATGGCCCAACGACAAATGCGCAGACGTAGAGAGACTGAGCAGGCCTAATAAAGCAGATGTGATTAAAGAGATAAGAAAACTGACTGCTCCTCAACAGGGTGTTAATATCCAAGGATGGAACGATAATATTAGAGAAAGAGGAAATACTGCAGCGATAGGAAAGAATATATAAAAGATTTTTTCTACGACAAGAGAAGGCAACCGATAATGCACAAAGATGAGGACGGACCGGAAATATTAAAGTCCGAAGTCGAAGCTTCAATGGCCAAACTGAATAGAAACAAAGCAGCCGGTGCAGACGGCATTGTAATAGAGCTGCTGTTAGCCCTGGAAGAATTTGGCATAGAGAAAAGTTTAGAAATAATCAATGAAATTTATAATAGTGGTATAATATCAGACGACCTATGCAAGTCTATTTTCATAGCATACCTAAGAAGCCAGGTGCAAACGAGTGCGAACTACACCGAACTATCAGTGAAATGGGCCATATTACAAAACTGATCATCCGAATACTGATGAATAGAGTAAGAAGCAGAATCAGGCCAGAGATAGGACAAGAACAGTGCGGGTTCGTCAAAGACACTGGAACAAGGAACGCCGCATTTATGAATAGGATGATCTCTGAAAGGGTAATACGAACGAAGAAGGACTTATACCTGTGCTTTATTGATTATGCGATTTGTTCGACAAAATACGCCACAAAGAATTGATGGAGATGCTCGGCAATCTCGACATATTTGGGAAATACGTTAGGGTAATCAAGAATTTCTACTGGCAGCAAATTGCCTGCATACGGACATGTAACGAATTCAGCAGATGTAAAACGATAGAAAAGGGGATGTGTATTTTCACCCACTCTATTTAACTTGTACAGTGAGAATATTTTGAGGACCCTATATGTTATGCCAGGATTTGTCATCGGAGGCCACAATCTGAACAACGTAAGATACGCAGACGACACGGTGCTGATTGCAAACACGGAAAGAAAACTGCAGAACCTCCTGCAGAAGGTAGCTGAAGAGAGTGACAAGAAGGGATTACAAATAAAATGCAAGAAAACCGAATGCATGGTCATCAGCAGAAAGTGCAGGCTAAAGTGCCAAATACGGGTGTGGGGGGGGTAAAATTTAGCAGGCACGAAAATGTAAATATCTGGGAAGTGTTCTAACAGAAGACGGAAAGTGCGACACAGAGATCTAAAGGCGAACTGGCATGGTGAACGACGCATTCCAGAAGCTGAGTAAAGTATTAAGACACAGGAAACTTTCACTAGAAGCAATGAATAGAGAACTGGATTGCTATGTGATGTCAGTTCTTCAATATGGTAGGGAATGATGGACAATATTAACAAAGATGAAGGGAAAACTTGAAGCAGCTGAAATGTGGTTCTAGAGAAGGATGATGCGGATATCGTGGACTGAGTATGTGAGCAAAGATGAAGTGTTAGAAAGAATGGAAACGAAAAGGAAATTAATATTGAGCATCAGGAAGTTCTTGGGATATGCAATGAGGAAGGAGGGCTTGGAGAACCTGATACTAACAGGCCAGATAGAGGGAAAAAGAGGCAGAGGAAAGCAGCGGATAAAACATATTTGAAGGTCCTGATCAGGTGGATGACAGAACGGGGGCTACCAGAGATAGGGAGACGTGGAAGGCCATGAATGCCTACGTCATGAAAGGACAAGGCACATAGAAGTAAAAGAACTTTTGCGTAGCGTCAAGTGCGGCTGCTCTGATAAACAGTTGCATATTATCAAGATTCTTGTAGTGCCTATGTCGTCCATGGATAGGTATCCCTGCAAAGGCTTTCAGTGGGCAACCCGAGGCCACACTTTGCTGCAGTCTCCGCCAGCTTCCTCCCAGCGGATGTTGCAGTTAATGACCATTTGCCCCATCTACTCGAGGTCTCTCCTTACTAACAACAAATATGAACAACCATATCCCAAGAAAAAAGCTAAACCAGTCAAAGTTAAGTCATCTAAACCTCTTAACATTTCCTTCAGTAACATCGGGGGTATTCGTATCAACTTCTGTAGAGTTAAATCTTTCCTCCACGAAATGTCCACTGGCATCCTAGCGCTCTGTGAGACTAATCTCAACCTCTCAATTCTCTCCTCTGACTTTTCAATCCCTGGCTACCTTCCCCTTTTAAGGAAGGACTCCACTGTCCATATGCATGGGCTGGAGGTTCACGTTAGTGAACAATACCCTCTAGCTAGGGTGACATATCTCAAATCCCCTGACCCTCCATATATGTGTCTCCGTCTGTCGCTTCTCAAATCGATTAGCTATCTTTTCTTTTTGTAACGTTCCCCTCCTCTCCCGACTGATTTCTGCTAGACAGTATCTCTGAAAATATAGATAAAGCTACTTTCTCCCACCCATTCGATAACATATTTGTGTTTGGATATCTTAACGACTATCATGCGAAGTGGCTAAAAAACTGTCACTGATTCTGCTGGTATTGACGCCATGAACATTGCTATTTCTTAATCTCTTACGTAAGTGGTGGATTTCCCCACGCGCTTTTCCAGTATCACTTCCGGACACGCTTCTCTACCAGATCACTCCTTCACCTCTGTACCTGACTCCTGCCAAGTCTCGCAGCTTTTCCCTCTCGGTAACTCCGATCATGCTGGTGTTTCTATTAATATATCTTACCACTCTCACTACCCCCACCCCAGGAGCCTCCTACCAACAGGATCTTCTACTACTACCAAAGAGCAGACTGAGACGCGTTTCGCGATTTCCTATACGACGTCCCCTGGGGAAAAGCGTTCAGTCTCTTAGTTGAGGACTGTCTCTGAGATTTCTTCCTGGGTGAAAGCTGGCATTGATGCCTTCATACCGATCAGGAAGTTCTGTCTCAAACCTCATTCCTACGCCTGGTTCTCTCCTGCCTATTTGACCGCCATTGCCCGCAGAAACTACTACTTCCAGCTATTTCGGAGCCATGTATCTGACCATAATAGGCGCCTACTTGCCTCTGCTCGTAATAAGTGGAAGAGGATCCTGAATGACTCCAAGCGATTGTTTACTGAGAGAATGAAACAGAGCATATCTGCCCGAAAGTTCGGCCCCAAAAACTGGCGAATCTGCAAATGCGTGCTGAACAACAGCAAATCCTCCCTCCCTGCCTTAATCAATGAATTCGAGGTCCTCATGGTGTCTGTGTACAAGGCCGAGTGTTTTACTCGCAGATTCTCATCAAACTCTACATTTGACCCGTCTTAGAACTGAAACTCAACTGAAAGATGTTTACATAACCCGTTTCTGGTATCTATGATAATATCAAAACTTGACCCCCATAAGGCAAGTGGAGGCAATAGAATCCTGGTCATTGTCCTAAAAAATGTGCCCCTGAACTCTCCTCTATCCTCTCTAAACTCTATAATTACTGCCTTTCTGTTTCATGTTTTCCTGCATGCTGAAGGTCCTTCTCTGTGTTTTCTGTATTTAATAACTCAGGGCAACCCTCGGACCCATCTAACTATCGCCCTATCAGCCTCCTACCAATTTTCCGAAACGTGTTCGAGGCCATTATTAATGCTGAAATAGTTCAACATTTTATTGGCCATAAATCTTTCTCAGAAAGGCAGTACGGCTTCCGATTTGACAGGTCTACAGGCGATATGCTAATGACCATCACGGAGACTACATATACCAGGCCCTTGATAAGTCCAGTGAGGCTCGTGCTGTTGCCCTGGATATCTCCAAGGCTTTTGAATGGTTTGGCACTCTGGCCTCTACGCAAGCTGCAGGGTTATGGTAACCATTGGACGTTTGCTTGATTTGATTCAATCTTTCCTATCTAACCGCATAATGAAGGTCCCTTGAATGAACATGCCTCCACATCCTACTAAAGGAATGCTGGTGTCCCCCAGGGCTCTATCCTAGGCCCAACGCTCTTTTTGATCTTCAGAAATGTTCTCCCAGAAGTGATCACATTTCAAGTAGATGTCTACGCAGATGACATTACAATTTACCCCCACATCAGTAAGAAATCTGGCAAATCGGACAAATATAAACTCGCTGCTGATATTGAGAATGACCTGCACTCAGTGGTGGACTCGGGTAAGAAGTGACTTGTAAATTTCAATGCTTCTCAAACGAAACTTCCATCTGTCAGCCATAACAGACAACACCTCCTGCCCCCCCCCAAAAAGTATGGACCAAGTGAATCTTCCTGAAAGCAATATACTGCGCCCCACTCGGCCTTACCCTATCTTCCGACCTCAAGTGGAATCATTACATTGAGTCAAGAGCTATTTCCACTGCTAGGAAGGTTGGGTCACTGTGTTGGGCCAGGAAGTTTTTTTTCGCCTGAATCCATTTTTCACATATACAAATCAACCATCCGTCCGTGCATGGAATACTGCTGTCATATCTGGTCAGGTGCCCCTGCTGTTCATCTCAGTGTTCTCGACAGGCTCCAAAGGAGAATTTGTAACGTGATAGGTCTCGACACCAGCCACTTTCTCACCGGCGGAATGTGGCTTCTCTTGGTCTCTTCTACAAATATTTTCATGGCTTCTGCTCGGACGAGCTTAAGTTACTGGGGCCGCCACCACAAGAATTTACTCGTGCAACCAGACTGGCAACAAGGTCCTACCCATTTACAGTTAAGATCAA
The DNA here is from genome assembly GCA_037127315.1 of Ascarosepion bandense. Lineage (NCBI taxonomy): Eukaryota > Metazoa > Mollusca > Cephalopoda > Sepiida > Sepiidae > Ascarosepion > Ascarosepion bandense. The sequence continues at coordinate 2,441,077 of JBBBDQ010000851.1, forward strand.
CCAACTGCAGCCGACAATTCTACTCCAAAACCTTCATTTCTTGCACTTTTTGCTTGTAAAATCCCCTTCCATATAATTGCTTTCCTGACGTCTACAACCTCCAGGAATTTAAATGCAATGTCAATTCCCATCTTTTATACACTTGACTCTAGTTTCTTCTACATCATCCCATATATCTTGTTCTTTTCCTTTCTCTCTACCTTCGCGACTATCTTCACACCTGTGTTCCCATCCTTCTTATGCCCTTTCTCTGACACCTCATATAAGTGGTTCGTCTTTCTCTTTACACCCCGTCTGTCTAAACTTTTACTTTTATGTAGCCCCCTGCGCATCAGTCGCGGTACTGCCGTACTTAGGGCAAAACGATTAAAAAGATTTCGCTTCTTCATCAACGATCAAAATCAAGAAAGTTTATTTCAAATATGGTACAAAAAATTCACATACCGGAAAAAGCTCAAAAATATATTCATGCACAGGATGACCGTTAATGACCGTTTTCCTCCTCTACTCGAGGTCTCTCTTTACTAACAACAAATATGAACAACCATATCTCAAGAAAAAAGCTAAACCAGTCAAAGATAAGTCATCTAAACCTCTTAACATTTCCTTCACTAACATCCGGGGTATTCGTATCAACTTCTGTAGAGTTAAATCTTTTTCCTCCACGAAATGTCCACTGACATCCTAGCGCTCTGTGAGACTAATCTCAACCTCTCAATTCTCTCCTCTGACTTTTGGCTACCTTCCCCTTTTAAAAGTAAGGCAGTTATGAAAGAAAAAAATTGTTATCCAGACATCGATAGAAAAGGGGCAGTGAAAGAGAATTAAGACTCGATATTAGAAGAAGACATTTAGATTACGTCTGTATTAAAGAATCAAAAAACCAAAATTTAATCGTGTCACAGGAATAGAAGTGGTGGGGAGAAAGAAAAGAAAAAATGGGATTAACAGAGGAAGATTTAAAGGAGATATAAGACATTAAAAAATCGGTGGCCATGGTGACGAATGTTGGCTTCAGATGGTGAAAGAAAGGGAAAGTTATATAAAAAAAGGAAAAAAGAAAAAGGAAACAGAAGGAAAGTATAGAAAAGAAAAAAAGAAACCAATATATTATAATTTGCTCTTACATGTATCCAATATGGCAGCTTTTACAGACGTTTTCCAAACTCGGCTTTAAAAGTTAACGTATAAATCAACACGTCGATAAAAACGAAAGTTAAAAATTTGTATATATATATATTAGTCATCCACATGATGTATCACCGCTCATCAGTGTGGCTAGACATATCCACTTGCTTCTGGCCGGGATCGAAACTCGACCGATTTGGTATCAGTCGGAGTCTCTAATCCCTAAGCCATCGGCGCAGGGCATTAGAAAAGGGAAATTTTAACGCCCTGTACACAAGCAGTGTATACAAACGCCAGTCACCGAGAGAACTCAATTCATTTCTGAAGAGTCACGCATATAGCCGAAATGGAAACTGTTTTTAAAATTTTCTTCTCCAGAGAGCTCAATCGTAATGAGAGCATAATATATTAGTCATCCACATGCAAGCCCGTTTCGCTGTATCACAGCTATATATATATATATATATATATATATATATATATATATATATATATATATAGGTGTATATTCATTTATAAATGTGTCTGTATACCAATATATACTTGTATGTGCATATACTTGTTTATTTGTCCATATATTTGTATATGTGTGCGTCCATATCTTCTTGTTTAATATCTGAATAACTTTATAATAATCTAAATCTAATGCTTTATTAAACTTTGGATTTAAAATTCGTAATAAAAATAAATTAAAGTGAAGCTTATAATCGATTAATAATGCTGATCTCTATTTTAATCAAATATTAATATCAATACCTCAATGAATTGTTTTTACAGTTTGTTCTCATATTCTTAAAATTAGAAATGACTTATTTTGATTGGTCCACACTGTCTATGTAACAATGCCTCTCTGATTAAGGGGTTTTGGCTAGTTTCGAACCTTTTAAAACACTTCAACTTGAAATAAACACCATCACTCGATAAGATACAGGCAGTGTCGAAATAAAATAGATACTTTTGCACTGATATTATAGAATATGTATGCTAAAAATCCTAAATGGATGTCTATAGATTTGTATCAGTGTGCGTCCATATCTACTTCTGTAGGTACAGCTCCGCTAGTCTGCTCTGTCTGAAGTGCCACCTGCCTCACCACACCGAAAGTTTGTATAGACTGGTTCTTGAATTCTTCCTACATTTTATGTTCCGTGTCCTTTCAGAACGTAGGCAATAATGGATCTTCACTTACACCTATTTCTTGTCGCTCTTAACACTTCCTCTTAGTGTTATATATCGCCGTACGACGACAAAACAACAAACACGCATATATAAAAATATAAGGTTATATTTTTATTAATGACGACGAACCGTGTGGAATAGAGAACAGGAGAGGGTGAGAGGCACATAGAATGGGTTGACGGGAGTGTAGTCTTGCCGTGGTGTCTCTCTGCTTCCACTGGCCGTTCTCTGCTGGCGAATCCGTGTGTCGAGGTCTTTTTATAGTCTCTAGAACCGGGACTTTCCTTCCGGTTTTGCCTCGCCCACGCAACGCCCACGTAATTCTAAGAGACACCTGATCTGTTTGCCTCTGTAGCCATTTCCGCCGCTGTCGGAAATAAGGTCAAAATGACATCCGCTCCGGCCTCGACAGGATGTATTTCACAAACACCTGTCTTGTCGCTTCGCCGACCCCTTCACCGACGGGAAACACCATCGCTTGCATCACTTCCCTCGGGTGGGGCCAGATTGTTATATTACATTAGTATCTCTCCAAAACCCTGCTCCGCCATCCATTTGCTCAAGCCCATAAAGTATGTCTTGCGTTGCTTTCTCTTGTCTCTCTTTCCCTATATTCGTCCCGTGAGTATTAGATTCTCCAAGCTCTCCTTCCTCAATACATGTCTCAGAAACTTCAGCTATTTTCCTTTTCGTTTTCATCCTCTCCAAAATCTCGTCGTTGCTCATATGTTTGGTTTATGGTGTCCTCAGATTCCTTCTGCAGGACCACATTCCTGTTGCTTATAACTCCCTTCATCTTTACGAAGATTGTCTAGCATTCGCTGCCTCACTGAAGAACAGACATAACACTTCAGTACTTTTTTCTTTGTTTCTAACGAAATCTTCCTGCCTTTTAGTATTCTCGTTAGTTTTTGCAAATACGTCCTTGGCCATGCCAATCCTTGTTTGGATCTCAGTGTCACAATTTTCGTCCTCTGTCAGAACACTTCTCACGTATTTAAGTTTTAGAACCTGCTTGAATTTTGTATCTCCGACCATTTTGAGCGTCTCTTTTTTGCTGATGACTATGCATTTAGTTTTCTTAAAGTTTAGGTTTAATTCTTTCTTCTCGTCTTCCCTTGCTACCATGTGTAGCAGGTCCTGTATTTTTCTTTCCTTGTCTGCTATCGTCATTCTATCTTTGCTAATAACGAATCCTGGCAAGACTTCTAGTTTTCTCAGAATTGTTTTACTGTACAGGTTGAATAGATCCGGTGAGAAGACACATCCTTGTCTTACACCCCTTTCTATTTTTGTATATCTGTTGAATTAATTCCCTGTCTATACGCAGGCGATCTGTTGCTTGTAACAAATAAATAAATAAATATATAAATTAGATAGATCATTTTTATTTCTCCCTTTGGCAAAATATTTCACTTTAATCCTTTGCGAACATAATAGGACAAGAACAGTGCGGTTTCGTCAAAGACACTCAAACAACGTATGCAATATTTATGTTTAGGATATTGTCAGAAAGGGCGATACAAATGCATAAGAACGTGTACTTGTGTTTCATAGACTACGCAAAGGCATTCTACATCGTACGCCACAAAGACCTGATGGAAACACTGGGCAAACTTGATATATTCTGGAAGGACATTGGAAAAATCAGGAATCTCTATTGGCAACAAACTGCCTGTATACGGACGGGAAACGAGTTCAGCAGATGCATAAAGATAAAAAAGGGTGTATCGTTTCACCAGACCTGACCTTTCCAACTTATAGAGCGAGACAATTCTGAGAGCGCTAGAACTCTTACAACTCGTCATTGATACCCGCAATATAAAATTCACGAATGTTACAGTGTTGATAGCAGACACGGAAAGTAAACTACAAGACCTCCTACAGAAAGTGGAAAGAAAAGGCTACATATAAACTACAAGAAAACTGAATGCATGGTAATCAGTAAAAAAAAGTAGCCAAAATGCCAATTACAAGTTGGGGAGACTAAATCAGGCAGGTACAGAAATATAAATACCTGGTAAGTGTCCTAACAGAGGATGGAAATTGTAAGACTGAGATCTGAATGCGTATTGGCATTGTCAAGGATGCATTCCAAAAATTGAATAGAATATATATATATATATATATATATATATATATATATATATATATATAGAGAGAGAGAGAGAGAGAGAGAGAGAGAGAGTTTGTTGGAAAGAAAGAAGAGCGAGCTTGATATTTATGCGATTTCGGTCCTTCAATATGGCAGCGAATGGACAATCTCATTAAAGATAAAGAAGAGTTGAAACAACCAAAATGTGGTTCTACAGAAGGATACTGAGGATAGCATGAACAGAACATGGACACGAAATGGAAACTGATAACACCAGACAAAAACGGCTGATGTTTCCATGACATGTGTGAGGAAGGAGAGCTTGGAGAATGTGATGGTCACGGGACGGATAGAGGGAAAGAGAGAAAGGAAAAAGCAACGCGTGACATACTTGATGGACTTGAGAAGATGGATGGCGGAGCGTGATTTAAGTGGTATAACAAGAGCATGGTTGTTAAAAGCTACAAGAGCCATGGAGATTTGAAGACCCATGATCGTCAAAATTCTAAAGGGATACGGTACATAGAAGAAAAAGATGAACGTAAAACGGGCCTCTTCCAGTTTTTGGCACACTGACGTGAACAACAATCGAGGCAAAAATGTAGGAATGGGCGTATCCATTCAGTGAGAGTGACAGGGGAACCCATCGTCTGTTTACAGTTGTTCAATATTAGAACATGTCACATTTTTCTTTGACAGGGCTGAATCAATGATCTTAAACGAATATAAGAATTTAAAAGTGTTATCGTGCCCTCTTACGAGGAATGGACTCTTCTTTTTGTTATATATAGTTACCTGTGTAACTTCCGGAATACAGTTAAACGGCAGTTAGAACGCAGTCAAAGCCATCTACGATTCAGGAAATAAGCAGCGTATGTACTGACTTATTTTTTGTTAGTTATTATTAACACTATACTGTATATTTGTTTTTATTATACTATATTAATACACTGTTTTGAACCGACTTTCTTTATTCCATGTCTTACTTCCGGCCAAACCGGTCACTACAACTTTGCGGTGAAGATTTGTCACAACAAATTGGCGACGAAAACCAACAACAAAAAGAATAACTCTTTCTGTAGAGTGGCTAAGTAAAGCTGAGATGATGGGAAATTTGGCGGGGCCGCAAACTTTTCAGCCCCTCAGTACATGATATAGCGATAAAGAGAACGAAAGAAATGAAGCTTGACACCAAAGTTGACCTAATCGAGAAAATAATAAATTTTCTCGATATCAATGAAGAAATTAAAATTAATAATTACTGATAGATATTAAGCTTTCTCCTTGCCAAAGCACTTAGCTATCAAGATTCAATCAAGATCCAATCGAACTGACTCAGAAAAACGGCCTGCAAGATCAGCTTGGTATTCACTACTTCCACGAGAAGATATTCATAATTATTTATCAGGTTTCGCCTAGTCACAGATTAATACCAACTTAGTCATAGTTGTGGTGTATTCGCATTTTTCACCCACATTTGTAACCTAATGACGGAGGAAATCAAGCTTGACTCATAATTATCCATTTTAATTTTCCCATTAATTTGTTCCTCGGGTACAGTGGGTCAGAAATCAGTCAATCACCAATCTGCTGATGAAACGCTAATTGTGATAATTAGCATTCTCAGTTAAGGATATCGATTAGCGAGAAAGTATTTGATCGATTTTATTGAGACAGGTGAGAGTGAATATACTTGAAATTCACAAAAAATATTTTTAAAATTACCACAGAAGAAAAACAGAAAAGAGAAGACGATTGGTTACTGATTCCAGTACGGAAAATACTTTGAAGAATGCATTTTTTGCGTTTCTGTTTCCCGGAGTCTAACTGAAGAGATACATTTATGAATATTGGGAGTGAAATTGACAACAGAATGGCAGAGAAATATCCTTCAAGATAATCGAGATTACAGGTACGTGTTGAAATGAATTCTTTGCCACATTTGTAATTTAACAAAATTTATATTTCTTTGAATTTTTTTATGGCATTAGATGAAATATCATTGGTATGTGGCGAATATGAACTGAATGTTACTCTCGACTTTATTCTTATTCTGTCTGTTAATATCACTGGATTCTGATTGTCAGATAAAATAATGATACACATTGTGCATGATCCGAATTCGCCATTTTGTAAAATTTATTTCCTGATGCCTTTTTTTTCTGCTAACAGAAGATAAGCCACACACACTGCAAATGTTCAACGGCTTAGTTTCTAGATATTTTTATTTAATGTGTTCTGCATAGTGAATAAAAAAAAACAGTGACACCCATTGACAGTTAGTCACTTGTTCAATATATTTTTCTCCTTCTATTCAATGTTCGTATTATTCGTCTTGATCTCACTCGGCCATATTAAATAGACCTTTTGTTATATTCACAGCATTGCTTTTAATTTCCGTCATCTTGAAAAACTAATCATATTTTTCTTAGCATTCTTCGGCAGATTCTCTCTGTTTTCGACTATACCGGTAAGCTTGAGGGCACAGACAGGGCCAGAATTTATGATGAAAGGGTGTCTTAGGAACAGCCTATTTTTTCCCGTAAATTATTATTCTGGGCGTATAATTAAATCATTAGAATATATAAAAAAAGTATTAGCTTACAGACAGTATCCTGAAATTTTCTTTTGGAAAATAAAAAGAGCACAGATTGATATTTGTTAGATGATACCGCTTTAGGAACAAGGTCATAGAACAGACAGAAAGGAGTTTGTAGTCTGTAAGATTTATATGTTCAGTTTTAGTATTAAGGAAGGAAAAATCCTACTAGCTAATAAACAGTTGGTCCTGGGCATGACGGTAAACTGCATCCGGCAGCAAGGCCTCTGATTGCTAGGTTATGAGGAGCATGGAACCACATCTTAATTGCTGTTGTTCCCAGGTTCACCCTGACCCGGAGTGGTAGCACCTGTTAGGGTCCCAGCTATGGGCAAACAGTTAACCCCTCAAACTGGGGTCAAAACACTATGAATGTATAGAAATACGCTGATATAGAAATAAATACATAAAAATTGACTTTTATAGAAAAATATACATTTTTGAAGGAAAAATATTACCAACAAAATATCTTTTAAGAGAAAATTATTACCATAACAAATTATTCTCAGCAAAACATTTTTAATACAAAACTAGAGGACATTTTCAGTTTTCTAAAATAAAATAAAAAAATCATTAAAATCTGACTAAATCAACCTTCTCACTATAACCGAACATTAAAAAGCAGATACTTTAAAACCCCAACTTTTTGGCATTAAATAACCCACAGAGGTTGATATGCCGTTAAACTCAATAAACAGTTGCACACTAATGGAAATCTATCCTATTTCTGAAATATGATAGATTTGATAGGGTCTGTCGACGGTTACAGTTTATTTTGGTTGGCATAAACCACCGTAAAAAGAAAAAAAAACATGGCCATTCTGAGTGCATTTTCATTCACCCGCGGAATCAGTAATTAGTGAGAAAGCGTAAAAACAGAGTTTGGCAGCCACAAATTGTCCAGTGGAGATTTCTTCCGTTTCGCTAATCTACTCGGACTGAAACTGCTAGATAGTAACAGGTCTCTCTTATTATCTTCGGGCACATCGACGTGGTGTAATGGTCAGCAAGCTTGTCTTGCTAGAATTTATTACAACTAATTAGTGAGTTCGATCCTCACTGAGTATCCCACACTTTCGGCTTTTTGCCACGACTAAGTTGTGCTTAGAAAACCACCCCTCTTTCTCTCTCTCTCATTCTCTTGCCCTTTCTCTCTCCTTCATTGAAAAGCCATCGGTAAAATTTCCTTTTCAAGTACAGTAAATGTAATCAGTACATAGCATTACAGTACAATGCATATGCGAAGAAAATTCACCTGGTGAAAAGAGAGCTTTAGGATATAGATTTCAAGAAAGGTGTGGAAACTAACTTGTAACACAAACGACTCAGAACTGTTGAGGCCAGGGAGAAGAAAGACACTGAAACAAGAAAGTACGTTGAACCAGTGTTTTGGAATAAAAACCGTTTATATATATATATATATATATATATATATATATATATATATATATATATATATACTAGCAGTATAGCCCGGTGTAGCTCGGGTGTAATGAAAGCTTTAAAACTAATCCATGGTCCTGGAGCTCAGACTATTTCGACGTGGCACGAAAGACTAAAAAGCAACAGTCGTTTCCAGTTAAAGCGAAACCGGAGACTGAAACAAAAATGAATGGATGTAAGTCAAATTTCGATTTCCTGTTATCGATATCAAATATGTTTTTTTCGTCGTAAACTGAATTTTGAAGGCTAAATAAGACCTCTGAGTAAATGGTATCATGGATGAGACTAAGAACTACAATTATACCTACTTAGAGCCAAACCCGAAGCAAAAACTAAAATAAAAGGGTTGAAAAAATACAGACATACAGGCAGATAAACAGACACACACAAAAACATCTTGTATTTTATATATATATATATATATATATATATATATATATATATATATATTATCGATTTTTTGCACTATTGTAAGAACTGCAACATTGAAACTTCTGAATATTGTTTCTTATGTCTTTGTCTATGAGTGTATCAAATTTGATTAAAATCGGACTACTCCTTCTATGACCCGATTTCTTCGATAATCGATTTTCGATATTTATCAGGGGTACCTCGACACAAGATCTATCTAAGAACACTCGCAGACGCTTATAGTACAACTGTGTAAATTTTCAAGAAAATCGGTTCAGCCGTTTCAGATTTTATAGGTAACGGACACACACAGACAAAGTTTCATTTATTATATAAGTTTAGATAAGAGTGTTATTAATAAGCAGATAGAAATTTCCGTCCAAACTGTCAAGTTAAACTGCTTCTCGACTGCCTTCCAGGAAGTCTTGCAGGTTAGTATTTATGGAGGAGGAAGAGTTAATTCCAGATTAGATAGAGGCATCATTACAATATCAAGAGGGAATCTTATGTTTTAGCTCTGGAGGGATATTTGGCCTAATCCAGTCATTCCTAACAAATCGCGTAATGTTGGTCGTGTTAAATCGACATGCATATAGTTCATTTCATATTAATGCAGGGGTCATACGGGGCTCTACGCTTGTAGGTATGCTATTTCTGATTTTCATCAAGATCTTCATCAATTCCAATATAAATATTTATGCAGATGACACAATTATCCGCTCCTGTCTTTGTAGCAAGTCCGACAGACTACAAAATACAATTGTCTACTGCTCTCGAAAATGACCTCTAATCAGTGGTTAAGTGTGGGTAAGGAATAGCCAGGTCAGGACCAATAACGTTGCAGTTGCTTCTTTGTATTTTATCAATAATCTCTAAATGTATAGCAAGAGAACCAGACCAGATGTGATAGCAATATATATGAAAGATAAATGGATGAAAATATCTATATATTTACTAACAATAAACAGCTTTTCTTTCATTGCTGATATGATAATTCAGTAGTTTGAACGTACTTAATTTGTTAAAGACAACCATAATAGACAAATTTCAGTTAAGAGAATATTAGAAAGCTTAATCAAACACGCTACATATGTTTTATTGCAATAATTGCCACTGTTCAATGTTATGTTTTCTATTTGTGGATTTCATCACTAACGTTTTTAAATAAAATGTTTATTCTAAAATTTAATTTATATTTTTGTCTCTTTTTTTAGTTTTAATAATTTGATTATTTTTTCAAATTAATTTGATACTAAAGATAATCGACTGTATGGAATGATATACGTATATACAAAAGATGCTACATAAAACCACGCATGTGCTATTGCTTTACAATTCAACTATCATAAAGTCTGTTAAATGATTTCGTTTCAGTTCACGAAGTTTTTATAAATTGCATCCATATGGATTTTATAAATACAAGAGATTATCTGCCTGACTTTCTGGAAAAAAGAATTGTCGTTTTTTAACCTGCAGACTATTGTCATAATCTTGATATTGCTGTCACAATGTTTCAGCCGTTGCGTGCTCCGGTCTTCTTCAGGTGTCTGTCAATCTGGATTAACTTTAGGGAATTTTAAAATGAACCTTGCATCCGGAAAAATTTGATTTTTGAAATTGGTGACGCAGTAATTGCAAGTTCAATCTCAGGACCCGGTAGCATATACTCAACTTGGTGGCATCAGGGCAAACAAGGATTACTAAATAAGAACAAGACGGGATATCATTAGGCATGAACAGCGGAAGAACAACAATCTTAGATAAAAAAAAAATCAGTTTGAAATACCCTGAAGGTAATCTGGATCGATAGATACCTGAAGAAATTCGGAGAGCACAACAGCAGAAAACATTTTAATCGAATTTTTCTCTTTTCTGTAAAATTCTGTTTAGCTGTTGTCAAAAGACCCGCATGTAATCGCAACGTAATTTCAAACAAACATACCGTTGTTGCGTGATACATAAAAAAGATTGACACAGAATGGTGTTAAATGTTTTTTTAATTATTTTGTGAAAAATATAGAATAAAAAGACCTGAGCCCCTTCAATCATTAGATATAAAGAAAATGTAATGAATTAGAAAGACTATTTTATGTTAGTCTACTATTATTATATAGCAGTTTTGCTTGGCTGTAAGAGCAATTACTAATATTATTACAATTACTAATATTATTACAAAAAACAAACAAACAAACAAAAAACAACGACCACATTAACAACATATGGGGTCGCTTGTTTTACATGAGTTTTTCTGTGTGAGTTGGTCTGATCTCTATAACTGTTAGCATTTCTTTTTATCAATAAGTACTCTGATTACTGTAGTCTGCATTCAAGAAAAACAAGCTTGATGCAACTCAAATTCCGATTTGAGGATTCTACAGTACAGCTCAGTGGTAAAGATTGATTCTCTGATTTTTTTAAAATCTTGTCCACTGAAGCGAAGTAATAAAAATCTCTTTATAATCAAAATCTCTTTATACACTGATATATTAATTATTTATAAGGTTGTATGTTATGCTATAGCTGCAAATTGTTAAATGTGTTAAAAATGCGTAAGTACTATTCATTTATATAATTAGCAAATTGAAAAATAAAGTTTCTGAGATATATTTTTTATTTTGCCCCTTATTGCATGTATGGTAAAATCGAATTTTCGGTATTGGTATTTACTTTTTCAAAAACCAAAACAAATTAATGCCTTTTTCATTATTTTCATGTTCAAATTTCATCGATTTATGACACAGGAATGTATGATTGCAAAAACGTCATAACTCTATTGTATATATTTTAAAAAATGACACTAATTTGAAGTATTATTTATTTACGAGAAAATTAGACCTGTTTTTTGGCATTAAATCATTAAACGTGTGTGTTTATTTTTGACGTTAGAAGATGTGTATGCAAGCAAGTAGAAACGAGTTTGCTGTTAATTTTTCATATTACATGTTATCGAATGCAGGGAAGATAGGAACTGAATGTTTAGGGCTTTTTTTTCCACCAGTTTACCACATAATATCAATTTTTGTATAAAACACGCACAAGTCATTTTTCTGTCATAATTTCCTTCGCTCTTTCTCCTGACAAACAGCACAAAGATTTTGACAATAAAATTCGCCATTATACAAGTTTCCATTTTTCGTCGGGCGTCAATTACGTGCAGGAAATATCGGACTGTACCTAAATTACCTTCATTACTCAACTGAAAGCACCGTTTTTACCAAAATCTGGTAATTATCTAGAATCTGAGAACCGTCGGCCTAGCATTTCCTTGACAACTGGCACTATTCTTATAGGTGCATTGCGGCGCATTCGCCGAATCTCTTTCGTCCAGACGCCGTAACAGGATAAGCTTTCATGTTTCATTCAAGGTGGAGATTAACGTCAAACGGCATAGCAACATCAGATAAAAGGTAGATTTCTGCTATCTTAACTTCATGTCATGTCTCATGGGTGGATCCCACATGATATATATATATATATATATATATATATATATATATATATATATATATATATAATCAAAATCTCTTTATACACTGATATATTAATTATTTATAACGTTGTATGTTATGCTATAGCTGCAAATTGTTAAATGCGTTAAAAATGCGTAAGTACTATTCATTTATATAATTAGCAAATTAAAAAATAAAGTTTCTGATATATATTTTTCATTTTCCCCCTTATTGCATGTATGCTAAAATCGAATTGATTATATATATATATATATATATATATATATATATATATATATATATCTAAACTCATTTATAAATGGAACTTTGTGTGTGCGTGTGTGTAAGTGTGTGTGTCCGTTACCTATAGACTCTGAAACGGCTGAACCGATTTTCTTGAAAGCGTCTTTGAGTGTTCTTAGCTATGTTTTGTGTCGAGGTACCCCTGATAAATATCGAAAACCGATAATCGAAAAAAATCGGGTTATAGAAGGAGTGGTCCGATTTTAATCAAATGTGATACACTCATAGACAAAGACATAAGAAACGATATTCAGAAGTTTCAAGGTTGCAGTTATTACAATAGTGCAAAAAATTTGATATCGATACCACGAAATCAAAAATTGACTTACGTCCATTCATTTTTCTTTCAATCTACGGTTTCGCTTTAACTGGAAACAACTATTTTTTTTAGTCTTTCGTGCCAACCTCCAAAGAGTCTGAGCTCCAGAACCATGGATTAGTTTTAAAGCTTTCATTACACCCGACCAACGCCGGCTATGCTGCTAGTATATATATATGTGAGTATGTGTGTGTGTGTGTGGGTGTGTGAAATGATTTGTTTGAACCTTATTTTTGATCGATACTCGTATTTACGTAGATATTCTTTTTATAATCAAACAGTATTATATATTTATTTCTACCGGACTGATTATTTACGAGATATTTTCGTTACGAAAATATGTGTCATTCGGCAAGATATAAATAAATAACACTGTTTGATTATAAACAGATTATCTACTTAGATACGAATATCGATAAAAAGATAATGTTCAAACTGATAATTTCAAATTGTCGTTTGGTTATAATCAAGTTTCGTTAATCTTCGTTAATTTCCGTAACATGTTTACATTTGTTGACATTACGATACATTTCAGAGCAAAGATGGTTATTACGGTGAATTCGAAAATTGTGTTATAGGCTTAATTTGATTTCGTTTAGACTGGGCAAGAGGTTTAAGACACGCCAGATCACATGATGGTTTCCCTATGTTGATAGGAGTCGCAAGTTCGAATCCTGCCGAACGACACACATTTTCGTAACAAAAATTCATTATAAATAATCAGGCCGGTAGAAATTGTCGGTTGTTTATAACCAAGTTTCGTTAATCTTTGTTAATTTCCGTAATATATATATATATATATATATATATATATATATATATATATATATATATGTGTGTGTGTGTGTGTGTGTGTGTGTGGATAATTATTAGTAAGGATAAGTTTATTATATTTCACAAGATATTCCAAATTAATACTGTACTCGGTACTGTGAATTTTTTTAAAGATGAAACTCGGCTCACTTAAGCTCCCAGTCAACGCATACGCAAGTTTCCTTATGCCCCTATCACGTTGAAGTACCGGTTCTCGTACGGTCACCGCATTTAATGATTTTGATGTTGAAGATGAAGAGGTATTACTTTGTGATGATACTGGCCGAGCAAAAGAAGGGACCGGATGTTTGCTCTATACCGACCAAAAAGCAAATGAACAAAAGTCACCGTTGCGCATCCGAGTTCGCGCAGATGTTCCGGTTGAAAAATAAAAATTAATCAAATATCAAATTTCCATTTCGCGAGCCTACGCGAATTTTATTTACCAGCCAATGGGAAGCCCAGAATCAAATACAAGTGTGAAATCCCAAAACGAGCTGCTTTTGATCCAAAAAGCAGATATAAAAAGCGGATGGAGACAAGACCCCAGCAGACGGGCAGACGAGAAGAGAAGAGTGTAATCAATATCTCCTTGACCTAAGTCAAGCGGTAACTACGCTTGCCTCTTTCCTTCTTCCCTGTTTCAAAAGTACTTTCTGATCTAAGGATCGACTACTTCAAAGACATTCCTCACATACCTCCGCTCCTCACATTCCTAACACTAATTATCTTTTTCAGCATTATATTTGCCATGAACATTTAACCTCCGTTGAAGTATTATTTTAATTGTAAAAACATTAATTGCTATGTATATATATATAAATGTTATTTTCAACTCAAATTGCTTTTCTTGATTTTATAATCATTTTATGACTTATAGTGTGCTATCTACTACAAGGCCAAATTCCGTTAACCTGCAACAATATGCAACTACCCTTCTCTTGAACGGACTCCTACTACAACGAGAAAATAATAGATAAGCAACCCACTATAACTTCATGAAGAATCATGTCAGACTGAACTTGCATAATCATTAGGAGCTGATCACAAAACAGTTTCGGAACGTTTGAAAGCATTGGGAATAATTAAAAAGCAAGGACATTGGATGGCGCATGAGTTGAACCCGAGAGACTCGAACGGCTCGTTGCATGTGAATCGCTGCTTCAACGGCAGAGAAGGAAATATTTTTAGCCTCTTTTTCATGACTATGAAAAGTAGATACACTACGATAAACCTCAGCGTTGAAGATCGTGGGGTAAGCCCTGCCAGGCATCTTCACCAATTGCAAAGCCCAATAGCAATGGTTGGAAGCTTCTGCTATGCATTTAGTGAGATTAGCTGGGTGTAGTTTATGATGAGCTGCTCAAATCAACTGAAACCATCACGGGAGATTGCTATCGACTACAATTGAAGCATTTGAGCCAAGCATTAAAAAGACGGCCGCTATACAAGCAGACACACTACAGAGTGATTTTGCAATATGACAACGCCAGGTACGGCATGATTCAAAACATGCGAAAACCTACTTGGAGACGCTTAAATGACAAATCCTACCCCACCTGTCGTATTCATACACTGCCCCATCCAATTATCACTTGTTCCTATCGATGGCTGAGCAGTACTTTCATTCTTACGAAGATACAAAAATTGGAACGACTCGGTGTTAGCCTCACGAGACGTGTTGTTTTTCCGACGTGGAATTCAAATGTTGCCAGAAAGAAAAATGCTGGTTAACATTCGACAATACTTTCAGTCACATGTTTCTTAGTAATTTTTGTAAATTAAACATTACATTTCATGAAAAATCAGCGAGAACTTATTCAAGATCGTAAAAATATACATAGACTAAGCTAAAAATATTGGGCTGTCATTTTGATTTAATAATTTATAAATTTCATTTGACTTAAGTATCTCCAACTAGAATGGAACTCTAAACCTATAAAACGCATTAGAGCATGGTGTACAATTGTCAGAGAGGGGTTTACCAAAAGTTTAAAATCCGTCAGCCCAAGATAAAGTAGCCAGCAAAGTAGATTTGGCGAAATAAAGTAAAATTTTAAGGAAACTTAAGGAAACTTTCTGTAGTAATAGGTTAATTTTACCAATATTATTACAGAATACATAATGAAAAGCCTCAATTAGTGAACGTTCCACTGTCCTGAAGTAATCTCATGAATTAGATTTGAAAAAGACTTCAATTTTTCAGCCATTCTTCGAAAACAAGTGGTGGTCCACATTCTTTTGGCCAATAGTATACAGTGAGTTTATATTCGAATTATTCTATAAGACAAAAAAAAAAAATTAAAATCTCGTAAGAATTGCGGATTAACGTAAATGAGCATAAATAATTTCGAAAATCAAATAAAACAGCTTGTGAACAAACACTGCATAATCTAGATTGCATTATGGTGCAGTAGATATCGGACAGGAAAGAGAAATCGGAGAGCGGAGTTCAAATTCTAGTTAACTTCGTTGCATTCACTTACGCACAAATATATATATATTTTTTTAATCATTTCACCCCGAGCAAGGCGGAAACGCTACTGATGTGCAGGGGGCTACATAAATGTAAAAAGATTAATTAGAAAAGAGTGAGGAGTACAAACTAGTTAGAAAGGAACAATAGAAAGCTGAGAAAGCAGGTGCGATGACAGATACATAGGTGGAGAGAAAGGGAAGGTTATACAGGGGTGGGGAGAGAGCTAGAGTTCAGTGGTTAGTAGATGAGTATTGACTTTGCATTTAAATTTCTGGAGGTTGTAGTCGTCAGGAAAGCAAGAATACGGGAGAGAGTTCCACAGGCGGGAAGTGCGAGAGAAGAATATCCTTGTAAAAAGTATAATCCATCTTTTTCCTCCAGTTACGAGTTAAACAAAAGGACAAATTGGGTTCTAGAGCCTTGTTTGGCAACCAGTCTACCGGAGAAAGTAATGGCAACCTACTGCGAGAAAATCTTCTTCCAAGTTGCTCATGTCTCGAAAGAACCAAGCGTCTATCACGTATGGCACTTAACTGACTGATCTAAACTTATTTATAAATAGAATTTGTCTGTGTGTGTGTGTGTGTGTCCGTTACCTATAGACTCCAAAACGGCTAAACCGATTTTCTTGAAAATTTACACAGTTGTACTATAAGCATCTGCCAGTGTTTTTAGCTAGGTTTTGTGTCGATGTGCCCGCCATAAATATAAAAAATCGATAATCGAAAAAATCGGCTTATAGAAGGAGTGGTCCGATTTTAATCAAATTTGATACACTCATAGACAAAGACATAAGAAACGATATTCAGAAGTTTCAAGGTTGCAGTTCTTACCATAGTGCAGAAAATCGATAAGATATATATATATAAGGCAAGGTGTTTGTGTGTGTTTATTTATTTATATGTATGTCTTTTATACAAATCCACAATTTTTATTCGATTCTCACCAAACTTCAAAATTTGATTTACATCCATTCATTTTTATTTTAGTCTGTTTCGCTTTAACTGGACACAACTATTACTTTTTAGTCTTTCGTGCCAACGTCCAAAATGTCTGAGCTCTAGGACCATGGATTAGTTTTAAAGCTTTCATTACACCCGAGCAACGCCGGGCTATGCTGCTAGTACATTATAAAACCTCATAATTTCATCTGTCTACATCAACAATTAAATACTATTCTTTTTCTACATCAACAGTTAAATACTATTCTTTTTCTATTCAGTGTCTTGCAATCTGTGCATTAGCGGAATTCGATCAAGGATCTATATCGGTTCAAAAAATCATGTCTGGAATTACCGAAAAATTTGAAAGTAAATCAGGAATACAACAGGGAGGAATATCGAGACTCAATCTATTTAATATTTCCCTAAACAATGTGATGAGATAGGCAATACATAGTCGAATAAAAATGACTTTTGATAAACTTTTCCTAGTATTGAGAAACAAAAACTTAAAATTCTCATTGTCCTGTATATCAAAATTCCTTTCTGCAAAAAATCCTTAGCTACAACGGGTAAATATAAAATTTTAAAATAATTACAGTGCGCATTAGCTGTCACAACGGAATGAATATTTTATTGTAGTTACCATAAGTTTGTGTTACCCCTGAAGATGATCTTGGAAATAATCGAGAATGCTAGTGTTAGAAAAACCTACGGACCCCTCCTTGAAGAATTTAATTAAGAAATTGATCAGTATAAAAATAGACAAAATATGTCTATATCATTCAGTGAAACATGTTTAAATAAAGATTTGCTGCCTAAACTCGTACACACATATGTGTAAAGGGCGTGTGTGTACATTTGTGAGTTTTCTGAAAAGTAGATGCAATTCTTTGAAATTCGGAGTAGAGACATTTATGAAAATAAATTACTACAATGAAATTGATCACTTTAAGTAAAACTGCTGCTTGCTTCCAAAATTACTCTGGCTTGCCATATTTCTGGGGAAATACCATCTGTTATTATTGTTGCATATATATATATATATTGCTTGATTGTTTAATTACTTAGTTTTGGGTCATAATAAAATTAAACCAGTGCACATTTGTATTAAAAAGTGTTCAATACAATTACATTGTAGAACTTTTGAATATTTTTCATTTGTAAACGAGTTCTTACGCGACCTAGGTTTCTACCATGAGCGGTGACTTCATTTGCAATAACTGATTTTACTGTTTTTTGTTTTGTTTTAAAGAACGCTTACATCACGGTGTTTTTTTAACGCTCACGTGTCAGGGAAATTTTGAACGCGCATGTTTTAAAATTACAAGAAATTATAACGTTTTCATCTATGGTTGTATGAACCTCATAGGTTTTTTTTTAGTATGGTTAGCTTAGTCATATTTTCTGCTCTTTCATTCATAGTTCATTTTTGTTTGGGAATAGCATAATCGCAAACTTTTCTTCCTGGCACAGTCTACGTATTTTGCCACCGTTGTAAGGGTTGGCTGTTTTTACTATACTCCACGTTATGTCTGGTTCTTTTCCATATTGTGATTTCATTTTCCAAACGTGGCTAGCCAATTTTGTACACTTTTTAGTTTTCTATTTTGAATGTAGACGTGTGATTGAACCACCTAGATATAAAGAAAAGCTATAGTATCATTTCTTAATTCAATGGTGCGTTCAAAGTTTTTCATTTAAGTCAGTTAAAATTAATTTTCATGCGGATACAATGTGTAATCCGTAGTGCAAATGTATTCTGCATTTTCGATACTCTGAACAACATATTTTCCAGCAAGATAATTAAATATCCTATCTAAAAGAGGCTGAATGCTTTTGCTGTATAGAAGACGTCTGACTAATATATCTTCTCACTAAAAATTACAATATCTCATGAACAAATTCGAACGTAAAATTGATTTATCATATGAATACGAAAAAAATCACCTGGTCTTATCTTGATATTCTGTAACTTCAACTTGCTACCGGTTTAAAATGAATCTAATTTGCATTTGTTACACAAACGCAAACGCATTTACTTCTGACAATTAATCCAAGAAAAAGTAAAAAAGAAAAATAAATGTATTTGTTTAAAAAATATGAAAAAAACATGAAAGAAAAGTCAAACTTTTGCCATTATTAACACGCAACATATCGTGAGTCCATTGCTTGCGAAATCTGGTCTACCACTAAGGTAATCACAGGGGAAAGAAATAATTGCATTTCTAAAGAGATTAGCTGTTAGTTAGTTTTTATACACGTCAGCTACTTTTAACAGGCTTATTCACTTAGAAATCACGATTTCTTTTCAATGAATGTTTGAATACATACCCTAATTTCCATGTAGCTATCTAAGACTTTAATGTTTGGATATATACAAGACTAGATCAATATATTGTTACCCTGAAAGACTAAATCTTGGTAAAGGAAATTTTTCTGTATAATGTCCCAAGAAAAGTATTAATGTTCCTCGCCGAATTTGATGTACCGACAAATAAAAAGGTTATATATTATTTTCATCATTAAGCTACTGCCTATAGTTAAAAATTCTTCATAAAAGAATATCGATTAACTTACATATCTCCGGTAATTTGTTTTGTATTATGATATAATATTAATTAAATAAATATTAAAATTTATACAAGTTAAGAGTATATGAAAAATTGAAGAAAAAATGCACTCTTAACCGAAAAAATAGTTTAATCACACCAAAGGTCCCTTTAAGTTAGATAAAAAATAAAAAAATGTTTTCTTTCTTTTTAATTTTTCAAAATTCTGGGATACAGAGACAGCTAAGACAATAATCTCGTAACAATAATAGATACATCACATTGGAAATGAGCAGTCTAGACTGTAGATCAATGAGCTGACACTTTTGCCATTAAGTTTGAAAGAAGCCTGGTATTCACCAAACATATATCCTACATTTTCAAATTTAAATGTTGAACTTCATTCTAATTAGTTAAATTAAACACACACATAAAATCTAAATTTTTATATCTTCCTCTTCATAGTACCGATTTAAATAACAAGCGTACTGTTTTCTACATTTAAATGTAAATCATTTTCACAACAATGAGACAGCATAACCTGATGATAAGGTTAGATCTCGAAACATAGAAATTTTCGTCTCGCAATGTAAATTAAATTGAATTAATATATATATATATGTATATATATATATATATATAGTCATCTGCAGACAGATCTGTTTCGCTGTATCACATCTCATCAGTACGGTTAGACTCCGATTGCTTTTAACATAGGATTGAAACCCGACCGAATTGGCGTCAGTCGGTGATTTTACCTCTGGGCTATGGGCGCTCGGTAGAAGAAGGTAGACTTTTTAGCGTGTATATTATCATTATACACGCCCAATAGCCAGAGTGCTCTAATTCATTACTGAATGAGCGATGCGTACAGACACACACACACATATATATATATTGTGTATTTGGGCAACAATCTCTCTTTTTTACAGGTTTCATTGAAAATGACAGACAAGGTATTATCATTAAGGTTTTATAAAATGTTTGTATTTTTTTTCGAAACTCAAATTATATAAGGATTGTCCAAAGCTTTTGTACTTTCGAGCGGTTTCGGTTATACTTTTAGCCATTATCAAGAATAAATTTGGTTTTACTTATAAATAAAAATATGGGAAGTTTATGCTGATAGAGTCTTGTGTATGTTAAGTTCCGATCACAGTAAATTGATAATACATACATAATAGAATCACCCACATGCAAAAGAAGAATAAAAATATTATGGAAGCATTACTAATAACAAAAGAGAAATCCTACACTTAATAACATCAATTATGAACATAGTAACAATGCGCTCGAAAGTACAAAAGCTTTGGACAATTCTTATATAATTTGAGTTCCGAAAGGAAAAAATATAGGAACAAATAAAAAATTATATAAAAACCTCATGGTAATACATTGTCTGTCATTTTCAATGAAACTTATATTCTAAACGAATAATAACGCGACCTAGGTTTCTACCATGTGGTGTCTTCAGGCGATTTGCAATAACTGATTTTACCGTTTTTTTTATGAACGCTGACGTAACGGTTTTTTGAACGTTCACATGGCAAGGAATATTTTAACTTGGAATTTTTAAAATTACAAAAAAATTATAACGTTTTCATCCATGGTTGTATGAATCTAATCGGTATTTTTTAGTATGTTTACACTTAGTTATAATATATATATTGAATGCTTAATTAGTTTCTGGTCATAATAGGGTTATACCAGTGCACACTTGTATTAAAAAGTGTTCAATACAATTATATTGTAAAACTTTTGAATATTTCCCATTTGTAAACGAGTTATTACGCGACCTAGGTTTCTACCATGAGTGGTGTCTTCAGGCGATTTGCAATAACTGATTTTACCGTTTTTGTAAAAACGCTCATGTAAAGCACGTAATGAGGAATCTTTGAAACGCTTACGTAATTTCCACATTAAAATTAAATGATATAAAATATGGAAAGACCCAAACATAACGGGGAGTATAGTAAAAACAGCCAACCCATACAACGGTGGCAAAATATGTAGACTGTGTCAGGAAAAAAAGTTAGCTATTATGTTATTCCGAAACAAAAATGAATTACTGAATGAAAGAAAATAAATTATGGCTAAGTGTAACCATACCATAAAATACCTATTAAATTCATGCAACCATGAGTATAAACGTTACAATTTCTAATTTTTAAGATTACGCGTTCAAAAAATCCCCGTTACGTGAGCAGCCTTAAAAAAAAATTGGTAAAATCAGTTATTGCAAACCGCCTGAAGCCACCACATGGTAGAAACCTAGGTCGCGTAATAACAAAAGGAAGAATATTAAAAAATTCTACAATATAATTGTATTGAATATTTTTTAATACAACTGTGTAATGGTCTAAGTTTATTAAGACCAAAAACTAAGTAATTCAATAATAATAATAATAATAATAATATATATATATATATATATATATATATATATATATATATATATATGAAATGATTTGTTTGAACATTATTTTTGATCGATACTTGCATTTTAGTAGATATTCTGTTTATAATCAAACAGTATTATATATTTATTTCTACCTGCCTGATTATTTACGATGAATTTTTGTTACAAAAATGTGTGTCATTCGGCAGGATTCGAACCTGCGACTCCTATCCAGCCGAATAAC
The DNA here is from genome assembly GCA_037127315.1 of Ascarosepion bandense. Classification (NCBI taxonomy): domain Eukaryota; kingdom Metazoa; phylum Mollusca; class Cephalopoda; order Sepiida; family Sepiidae; genus Ascarosepion; species Ascarosepion bandense. The sequence goes on from JBBBDQ010000851.1 coordinate 2,463,430, forward strand.
ACACATAAATATATAAATATATAATACTGTTTGTTTATAAACAGAATATCTACTTAAATACGAGCATCGATCAAAAATAATGTTCAAACAAATCATTTCAAATTGTCGGTTGTTTAATGACCATTTCGTTAATCTTCGTTAATAGATATATAATTTTGAAAATGAGTTATTTCCGCAACCTAGGTTTCAATCTTTCAGTATTTTCAAACGGATTACAATAACTAATTTTTCTGTTTTTTTTTTCTGACGCACGAACAGGGATTTTTTACGAACGCGCGACTGGAATTTTCAAACAACCAAAATATTTTCAAAATTAGGGAGGAGTTATTTAAGAATCTTACAACACTTTCATCCATGTTTGTAAAATCTTAGTATGTATTTATAGTCATGACTACATCTGAGTATAATTTTTTATTTTTTATTTATTAATTTTTTCTTTATTTCTAGGAACAGTATAATAGCTAACTTTTCTCTTGGCACAATCTGCATACATCATCACAATTGTATGGTTTGGCAATTTTCATTATACCCCAAGTTATGTTAGGGTCTTTTCAATTTTGCAAATTTAATTAACCTCGTGTGGAAATTAAAATTAATAAAATTAAATTACTACATAGCGGTTTATACTTTTTAAAGATTCACACAGTGACCGTGTGGAGCAGTTACATGCAATACGAGAGGGTGGCTACCGCTTTTAGAAAACACTTTCACAAGAATCTTCACCCTATGTTTTCGGTCACTCCGCTTGAATAATGCGGACAAAAATCTTTTATTGACATTTTCCAGTATTCTGTTCCCGTTTTTAGGAGTTAAAGGAGATAAAAATTGTCCATATCTTTTATTGTCCCGAGCGCTTTCAATCAGTGCTTTAGCCATTCCCCAAGATCCTGAAAAGAAAGGTTTAAAAAATTGATATCTATATATATATGCAGGTTTCATTAAAAATGATAGACAAGATATTATGGTTAAGTATTTTATGTAATTTTTCATGTGATCTTATTTTTTTCTTTTGGGGGACATGAATTATACAAAAATTGTCTAAATGTTTTGTTTATCCAAGCGCTTTCGGCTATACATAAAATATACACACTACTCTACAAACATACATAATACAACATACATTCTGTTACATGTAAAATAAAATCCATACTCGATAATGGCTAAAAGTAGAGCTGAAAGTGCTCGGATAAACAAAAAATTTGTACAATTTTTATATAATTTATGTCATCAAAACAAAAAATCCATACGATCTCATAAAAAATTGCATAAAAACTTAATTATAATACATTGCCTGTCATTTTTAATGAAACCTGCATAAAAGAGAGATTGCTGTCCAAATATTATACATATATATATACATATAATATGTGTGGTAAAATTGTTCAGATAATACCAGCAAGTTCTGTTTATAAGTTTTTATTAAATTTTTAGAATTTCCGAATTAGTTGTTTCATGTTATCGGTAACTTTACCAAAGTTCATATCTATTTATTTTTCTCGAGTACTTTCGAATGTTACTACATGTTCGTTCAAGCACTTCGACGTGGTAAAATGAAAAGAATATTTGTCTCGCTATCTCATTTATGATTGAATCGTGAGTTTGATCCTCACTGGGTGCCCCATGCTTTCGACCTTGTGCCTTACCAAACAGTACCGACGCTTAGAAAATTACCGTCGCCTACAACGATGTAATGGTTAGCCATCTTGTCTGGTTAGATCAATTACAATTGATTAATAAGTTCAATCGTCCGTAGGCGTTCCGTATTTCGGCCTTGTGCCAGATCTAAGCTTCACTCATAAAATCAGAGCACTTCAACGTGATGTAATTGTTAAGAAGCATATCTCGCTAGCTCAGTTACGACTGAATAGTGATTTCGATCCTCACTCGATCGATCAATCTTTTGGCCTTGTCCCAGATCTAAGCTTCACTTATAAAATCGCTATAAAATGCTCGTTTCTAGTTTTTTACCCCTTTACTTCCATGTGCATCTGCTAGTTTCAGAGGACAGATAAGTGATTGTATTATTCAGTATTAGTGCCATACGTGATACACGATTGGGCGATCATGTCATCTCGAAGAGACATGATCGCCCAATCTTATGCCCAATCAGTCATGTCTCGAAGATTGGCAGAAGATTTTTTCGCAGTAGTTTGCCATTACTGCGTTGAGGCAATCTGTTCTGCTATTCGACCCATAGCTGGAAGAAGAAGAGACGAAGTCATACTTTTCCGAAAGGTATTTGCACGTAGATGAATGCAACGAATTCAACTAGATTTAGAACTCAGATCTTTGATTTCTTATTCCCTGCCGATATCTACTGCACCACAACTCATCTATGTTAAACTCTTTAAACTTGAATTGTTAATTACTAATAAACCGATTCGAATGTTGAAAACATGTCTCCACTTTATCTTCACGGACAGTCCGATCTTGTACTCTTCTCGACACGTTGCAGCTTCGAACACCCTTGACAATACATCTCTTTCTATCAGAGATTTAACACAGCGTATGGAAAAGATTGATAAATTGGTGACATATCACCTTTTGGCATTGGATCGAGGTATAGCCTCGCATGCCATTGAACTAGTGAACTGAATTCGGGCCATAGGGTTGTCAGCTATTGAAGCGTTTTGCGAAAAGTTGTTAAACTCTTAAATAAATATATAAATGAATACGACGTCGTTAAACTAGGTAAGATGACATACATTATCAATGGTAATTTTTCTTTTTGTTAAATAATAACGACAACATAACAACGCTAATACATGAGATTAGGTCAAAGTAGGCTCTGAGTAGGGTATCAAATACAGGGTGCGAGGGATATATTGTCTAAATTTCTCAAAAATTTAAATAACACTGACAACTCATTTTAAAAGATATATTTACCAAAACTACACAAAAATATCTTGAAACACTAAAGAGTATATTTATTTAATAAAACTGCCATTGGCTTCAACCACGGCATTCAAACGACTTTTGAATCTCCTCGTTTGAGTTTGTGAATGCTGCCATAATCCTTGCTTTTATTTCAACATTAAGTTTACAAGGGGTTTTGTTGGTCTCTCACTTAACTGCATCCCACACGTATTAATTAAGGGAATTGCAGTCTTGGGAGTCATTTGCCCAGATGTAAGTGATGATGTAGTTGCTGCAATTGTCTGACAGCCATGACTGTGTCACCTACTTTTGTGGTGTGGTGCAGAGTTCTGTTGCCAGATATACGGTCTTCTAGCTGCCAACCTCTTGAGCCAGAGCCAGGACAGCACTAGTTCTTCAAAGCACTTAATGTAGACCTCTGTGTTGAGTCTGAGGACCTGTGGAAAAATAACATCACCAACACTAGTGATCACTCCACACACCATGATGTTGGCTGGTTATATCAGCCAACTCTTTCTGAATCCTCTGTACTGTCCTCAGATTGACACCCAAACTCTATGAAAATATTCCTATTGAAGCTTCCGGCACAAATGCCAAGCAGTAAAGTTTGCTGTTTCTAAATTCCTGGCGGAATGAATTACGTCATGGTGTTTTTTTACTCGCAGAATATGTCTAACTAAACCTGCTATACTACGCAGTCGACAAAATAAAAAAAAATAAAAACAATGCACAGGCGTAAAATTGAAAATATAAAATGGCGACAATTTACCAATCGCACACTGTATAAGCATTTTCTTTAAAAATCCATACGGATTTACTAAAAAAATAACTAATTTAAAATAATAATTTATTGAATATAATATTTTATTATAATATAATATATTATATCATTGAATATAATATTTTATTATTTATAATATAATATTTTATTATATTTTATTTAGTTAAGTTTATGTCTAACTAAACCCGCTATACTACGCAGTCGACAAAATAAAATAAATAAAAAAATAAAAACAATGCACAGGCGTAAAATTGAAAATATAAAATGGCGACAATTTACCAATCGCACACTGTGTAACCATTTTCTTTAAAAATCCATACGACTGCAGGACTTGAAGAAACCATTCCTTATAATTTGAATGCCAAGAATAGTTTTCACGTTTCGGTTTTTCAGAAATAGTAAAATAAATCCAGACTTTTATAACCCGAGAAAATTTACGCATACAACTCGAAAGCGGCAACCTTTTACAACATGGCGCGGAGTATTTAAAAATATCTTACGTTTGTAAGTAACCAGACAGTCTATACAGTACAAAGAAGTGGGACACCTCGAGGCAGTGTAATGGTTAACAAGCTTGTCATGCTAGAATCATTGTAATTGATTAATCAGTTCGATCATTACTAGATACCTGTACTTTCGGCCTTGTGTCACATCTAAGTTGCACTTAGAAAATCACTACAGTACAAAGTGCTATTTATGAAATCGTTTTACATGAGTTAATTCAAAGGAGACGATTGGAAATTTAATAATCCACTTTTGAAATAGGAAAAAACAAGACCATAAGAAAAGTAGCAGCCCATTTTAGAGTACTAAAGATTCGGATAAAGTTGAATTTGATTCGGGTATCAAATATAACCATTTTCTTTAAAAGCCACACGACTGCAACACTCTAAAAGAAACTCAGCTCTTATGATTAGAATGTCAAGAATAAATTTCAATTTTCGGATTTTCAGAAACAGTGACATAAATCCAGATTTTTATATTCGAGAAAATTTAAGGATGTAACTCGAAAGCGGTAATCATTTACAACATGGCGTCGACGTTGATCAAAATATCTTCCCTTTGTAAGTCGCCAGACAGTCTCCTGTACAAAGAAGTGCTATTTATGAAATCACTCTAGACGTGTAATGAAGTCATTGACGAGGCTAATAAAAACAACATTCATAGCCTTATTAACCATATTTAACATTAAATTTTATTCCACTAGAATTTGTTGAATACAAATATCGTCACTGATGTCTGAGTGAGACCGATATTTCTTCATTTGAGTTGAGTGTTTTATATATATATATATATATATATATATATATATATATATGTTCTTATTCCTTGAAACCCAGGTGCAGTTGGATCGGCAGGTGAGTGATGACTTAGTGGCTAGGCGGTTGCCTTAAGTATCTAATTTCCTTAATAATCTGCTATGAAATGCAGTCTAAGCTCTACTCGGGAATGATCTGTGTTAAGACATATACGACGTACAGAAAGTAATTCTTTCAAAAGAAACAATACTAATTAAAGATTAGAGTTAGTAATTTACTTCAAATACTCTTTTACGTAATCTTCATTATCTATCAGTAGTTTGCTCTCTGTAAACGGCGATCATGGCTATCAACATAACTCGAAACAACTTTCGACACTTTGCGATAGTCCCTTTATTTGATTTTCTATCCATTCACACAAACCTATGGACGATCATGGCTCTTCACAACTTTCTGTCCATTATAACTCCCAACAACTTGTGACTCTTTGTTCATCCTTTACTCGATTTCGTTCTATTCACTCAAACTTATCGACGATCATGTCTCTCCACAACTTTATGTCCATTAAGCAAGTCAAATGATTTGTCTCTGCAAAATATCGAAAATGCAAAGACATTTCCTTCTTTTGACTACTGGTAACGAATGCTGATCTTAACTATTGCTGACAGGTTCTTATATTTTAGACTAGTTCAAGAAAAAATGTTCGAGTAATTCAGGTTTTCTATATTTTGTTTTACATATATTTTCTTTCAGAGAGACTTTATTTTGTATTCTTTGTCTCAAGTTTCTAAAAGAATAGGTTTACATTGAATTTGAAATGGAATTTTTTTTCTCCCTTAGCCACTTTGGCGGAGAGAAATTTATCTTCCTCAGCAGGACTAGTCAATTACTTAATATTTATTTTTAACCGGGACGTTAACAACCCTGTAGGTTAAAAAGAAATTTAAACCTACAAAGGGCGGAAGAACTCTCAGGGAGTCAACGGCCAGATAACTAGAGGTGGTGTCTCAATAAATCACCGTGGAGAAGGCAACGGGATACCACTCCACTATCTACCCCTCGCTTAATCATGGTTATTCACGACAAATAGATGAAAACCAACAGCGTGAAGGGGGTTGCTTACCAAGGAAAAAAAACTCCTCGCTTGGTAAGGACCAGCATTGGCAACAGGTGCAACCTGACCGTCATCCAGTGATTGTTAGCACCAATGGCGTAAAGGGGACATTTTACTCCAAAAAGAGCGACATGAGCAACAGGTGTCTCTGGACCGTTACCCTACGACTGTGCGCAACAAAGAAAAAATTACTTTTGGGACATGGAACGTCAGGACACTTAACAACTGTGGACAACTAGAGAATGTCAAGCGGGAGATGGATAGACTGAAGATCAATATCCTAGGCATATGCGAAACCAGATGGCCTAATAATGGAGACTTCAGTAATGACACCCGCAGGATAATTTATGCAGGAGGCAAAAACAACGAAAAAGTGGTCGGCTTAATAGTAGACAAAGAAGTAAAGAAATGCGTTCTTGGATACTGTCAGCTTTCAGAGAGAGTCCTTTTGGTTAACCTACGGGAAAAGCCCTTCAACATAGCTATCATAGTAGTTTATGCGCCGACAACACAAAGTAATGAGGACGAAATAGAATCATTCTGTTCCATACTGTACAGTGCCAAGGCTCAGTGCAAAAGCCAAGAAATTAGGATCTTAATGGGAGACTTGAATGCCAAGGTAAATAAAGAGAGGGAAGGAGACACGAGAGGCAACTTTGGACAAGGGGATCGTAACGAACGAGGAGAAAAATGGGTTCAATCGTGCTCAACCAATGACCAGTTAATTACTAACACCTGGTTTCAAGAACACCCACGACGTCTATGAACATGGAGAAGCCCAGGAGACGACACAAAGAACCAAATAGGCTACATAACTATAAATAAGAGATTCAGGAACGCAGTGGTCCAATGCAAAACATATCCAAGTGCCGACTGCGGAAGTGACCATGTCCCAGTCATCTGCAAACTAAGAATAAAACTCCGGAGAATGAAGAAGCCCAGCACATCACGAAGGCTGTTATACAACACATTGTGAATGACCTCACCCTGCAGAAAGAGTACTCAGTCTGTCTTGTTATTTATCCTTAGTTGAGGGGCAGAAAAAAGTTGGTTTCATACATTTCTCAAGAGTATTAACAAGTAAGTAAATGTTAAAAACTCGACTGGAATTTGAATGCGTTTGTTCGATTTCTCAACCCGAGCCGTAATCCATGCCTCCAGTTGATAAGTGTTATGTCGCCAAGTATAAATGAATAACTCAACAACAGAATCAGAATATAAGTTGTATTCCGCGGAAAGACGGTTAGTATGTACAGAAGTGATTAGTAATATTTACAATAGAAAGATACAAGAGTCCAATCCGTCGTAAGACGTGTGTATACGTGATTACTTCTGGTATGCCACCGGAAGTGTGACTAACTCTTCACTGACTCGCACTGACTCTTCAGTAACTCATTAGAGACTCTCAAGTGACTCTGTACGACTGTATTTACTAGCCTTCCCACGTAGGCTGGATGTGACACATGGTCATTTTATAGTGGGTATTCCCGGCCATATAGCCGGGCCAAAAAATGTCTGTCTATTTTTGCCCAGTCGTGGTTCTACCCTTCGGCGGAACCACGACTGGGTTATTGCTCTCTGCTCGGAAGCAGAGAGCGCCCTCTACCCGAAGGCAGAGAGTTGACAGTGTCGTAGAGTCGTCAGTCTAGTTACTCTGTACGACTCATTATTGAGTTGTCCCTCCCAGTAAGGGCAACATGTGACACATGGTCAGTTTGTGTGGTGGAGACTTACCTCGCCGAAGCAAAAGAAGGCGGTTTGTTTGCACGTGCGTTCGTAGACGTAATGGAACCGCGAGGCGAGCTCATGCGAGGCAGTTTTTCCAATGAACTGGCGCCGGATCTATAGACTGGCAGGCTTCACAGGCTTTGATAACCGATCGCACGATTTCCTTCGACACTAGTGGGTCGATAAGTCTGGCGAAGTATAGGGTTCGTTTCACGCCCGCATGTCCACTTTCTCGGTGGACGTCAACCACCTGACTTTTATTCAGTCGGCACCTCATTGCAGCGCAACTCTCCGGGACTGGCTCTTTTCCCTCCTTATGTAGATTCAACCACTTGCGTGGCACTCTGGTGAGGCAATCTGCGCGATTTTGACAGGATTTCACCAGCGTGACATCCATGGTCAATTTATATTCTTCCATTAATGCCCGCAGTGTTCCTAAGCGTCGTCTCACTAGCATTTCACCAGCCGCCTTAGTGTTCACACGTGCCTTCCCAGTCAAGGTGTCGGATATCCACCGATGTACGCATGCTGAATCGGTGACCAGATGCAACACTGTAGCCTGCCATTGAAGGGCCAGGTTGATGCCTTTGACTGCTGCATCTAATTCAGCCAGATTGATATGCCTGGCATCATTGGTCGGGCGCAACCAACAAGCATCCTCAACGATGCTTCCATTCGCCTCTAACGCCACTCCTGTGGCCACAGAACTTGCATCCACCCAGACCTTCATCTCGTTGCCATTCATGCACCAGTCTCCTCCAACAGGGTCCATTTCACACACTCTGGTCATCGTCTCTTCCAGCATACGAAGCAGATTGGCATTTCTGATTTCCTCGTCCCATCTCTTGGTTACCGCACTTGCTCGGCGCTTGATGAATGCAGTCGCCACCCTTAGCCAGCCACACACGGGGAAGTGGCCCACGAGTTTCCCACAAATGGAAAACACACGTCGACGAGTCACCACGTCGGGAATTTCCGGGATCTGTCCACTCCGCTTCCATCGGAGAGTACCGTTCTCTCCCCACACCTGCAGACCGAGGACCCTAGTTCCGTCTCGTAGCCGTTTTGGGTCTTTACAGACTAGGCCGTAATCTGAGAGGTGCTGTCGAACGCGCGATGCAGAAATCAGGCTCTCATTGATAAAAATGTCGTCAACGTAAGCCGACGTGGCACTTTTGATCACACGATCTTGGGACATTATAGCGTCGACGACAGATTTCATGATGAGTGGTGCCACATTTAGTCCAAACCCCAATCGTGTAAGGCAGAACCGCTTGCCCTTGAAAATAACTGTTTGGAATGGCCACAGCTTCTTGTCAATGTGAATTTGTAGATAGGCATGTCGCAGATCCAAGAGCGACACATCAACTCCTTGCTGTCGCCATTCTCTGAGCTTTTGTGCGCACACTTCGGCATCGGCAGTGAATGCTTCTACAAATCCGTTCAATTCTCGGTAGTCGAGTACCGGCCGGACCTTTTGCTTATGTACCTGCACGACTGCCATCAAGGGAATTAGACCCTTGGGTGGACCAAGTTCCTCCTCGGGATATGGCAGCAACCATCCGTTACGTTGCCATAGCAAGAGTTCTTTCTCGTACGCATCCCGGGCATGGTCTGGCACGGTGTACTCTTGCACGTTATTTGTCAGCTCGCCGGGCGAGCGACCACTTGCCCATTTCCATGTTGCAGTCCACGCTCTTTGCCTTTCATCGAATGTCACACTGAAATCGGGCTCATCGATAGAAATGGCGGCACATCCATCCAGGTTTCCAAAGTATGCCTCACCAGATTCCGTCAGGCGAACACCTCCTAGCTGTTTGATCGCGTCGATGCCAATAAGCAGGTCAAAACCCAACAATTGTCCATCCACGACCAGGACCTCAATGTTTACGGGCTGAGACTGTTCAACTTCCAATTTTATTCTGCCGTGCCCCCGGCACTTCAAAGTCTTCCCGTCGGCCGTCAGTACTCCTACTTCCTTCTGTCTCCAATGGCGACACACAGCTTTGCTCACCAGCGTCTGTGAGCAGCCGGAATCCACCAGAGCTGTGCACTCTCGCCCATCCACGAGCACTTTTACGGCGGGCAATTTCTTGATTCTCACTTGCTCAGGGAGGAGACTGGCGCTGACGTCTCCCCCCCCTTGGGCGTTTCCCTGGCATCTTGATGATGTATGTCCAAGTTTATGGCATCTGAAGCATCGGGTTTCACGGTGAGACTTCCGCACTCGACCGTCCGACCTCACTTGGCGTCCCTGCATACAATCCTTCGCCATGTGGTTGGGTCCAGAACACTTGTAGCAAAAAAAGGTCTCACTGCGCGAGTTATCAGGGAGCAACTCTGAATTCGAATGTGTTTTGCCAGTGGATGCAGCGACCGATTCCTTACAGCTTCCGTTGTCGGTCATGATAGCCCGTGCTCGAGTCAAAAGCTGCTCCAATGTCATGGTCTCCATTCTGGACGAGGCACGAAGAAGCTGTCTAACATATTGTGGCAACCCCGAAACAAACGCACATATCATCCATCGTTCGGGCAACGATCCCTCAACCAGCCGAGCTAAACGATGTAGTTCGGCCAGAAACTCGTCCACTGTTTCTCCCGAGCGAAGTTGCCGAGTAACAAATTGATCGTATGCATCAAATGCATCTGTCGCATACGCGGTCATGAGGGCCCGTTTAATTTGCTCCGCATCCGCTTTCTGTTCCTTGCTGAGCTGCCTGTATACGGCAAGAGCACCGCCTCGGAGGCGTAATGGAAGAATCCGCTCAACTTTGTCCATAGCACAGAGTTCGCAGACCAACTCTGCATTTTCGATCCACTCGACGATTGGCATATCAGTTGCAGCGCCACTGAACTCAGGAATCAACCGGACATCAAAGACTTTGCCGTCCATAATGGAAATCGTAATAGATGCCGAAATAGCTTGTGAGACGACGCTTAGGAACACTGCGGGCATTAATGGAAGAATATAAATTGAAGAAAAAGGGAAAATTGAGCGTGGAAAACAACTGGAGTAGAGTAGCAATGGACATAACCCATTACAATGGCGTGCATTTTTTAACGCTCATTGATTGCGGTCCCTCCAGGTTTGCAATTTGGCGGACATTGCGTCGACAAGATGCACATAGTGTCATTCACCAGTTGAAGATGATTTTCTTTGAACGGGGCCCACCAACCGAGATATTGACTGACAATGACCCTGCGTTCACTTGCAGACACTTTAAAGAGTTTGCAAACAGCTGGGGTGTGCAGTTAAGATTCCGATGCGCATATTCACCGGCTGGTAATGGAATTGTGGAGCGCAGCCACAGGAGCATTAAGACCATCGCAGCAAGGAAGGGTTGTTCCGCGTTGGAGGCCGTTTATTGGTATAATGTCACGCCAAAGGACGATGTCTCACCTTCCACGGCACCGGCTGACGTGCTGCATAATTACCACGTCAGAGTAAAAGGCATTGAAGCCAAACCCGAATGCACTTTTTGTGATGATGAGATCAGGGGGGAGTGTGGTGGAGACTTACCTCGCCGAAGCAAAAGAAGGCGGTTTGTTTGCACGTGCGTTCGTAGACGTAATGGAACCGCGAGGCGAGCTCATGCGAGGCAGTTTTTCGAATGACACGGCGCATGCGTCATTGGTGAAAGTGAGGCTCTCGGAGAGTGGGAAATTACGAGACCAAAAAACACATAAAAAGAGCCTACTTCTGTTTCGGGTCACTTTTTGCTATTTACGACTCGAGAAGGCTACACCGGTGTTTGGGAGACAGCGTTTTGCTTACGGTGCGCAGGAAACGGAGTCCCTGGTGAAGCAGTGTTCCGGGTTCTACGAGTAGCAGCTGGCGGAGTGGTTATTAATTCGGCTACGAACTACACTCTGAGAAGACACAAATACCCACAGTTTGGACTGGGATTTCCGGGCTATATGGCCCAGCCAAAAACTATCTGTCTATTTTTGCCCAGTCGTGCCTCTACCCTTCGGCAGAACCACGACTGGATTAATGCTCTCTGCTCGGAAGCAGACAGCGCCCTCTACCCGAAGGCAGAGAGCTGACAGTGTCGTAGAGTCGTCGGTACGACTCTCCTGTAGAAAATCCACCATTGCTATATATAGCAATGGGAACAGTCCATTTATAGTCAAATAGGAGCGGCGCCCTAACAATAAGTAATATAATGTAAATAAATCGGGCGTCTATTTCAAACACGAAGTTTTGAGTTCATCGATCACATAAAATACATGTTAGTCCTTATGCAATAAGTAAAAATGATTTATTTTCTATTCAAAAATAGAAGAATTTTTTTCTTATTTTCAACACTGAACATTTTCCGAATTTCAGCCACACATTTGTTTGAAATGTTCTCTGCTAATTTCCCCATTCGAATCTTGACAAAGTTTCCTTTTGATCCAACTCTGGAAAATTTCTACCATTGTTCCATTACTAGAATTACTATTTGCATATTAATTATTAACGTTGTCGCATTCAGTCGTTTCACAATCAACGTCAGGACGATTTTCGCACCAAAAGAAGAGAATTATCACACGCAATAAATGAAGCTCTATAAATAATGTAAAGTCGAGAACAATAGAGTAAAAATATTGCGCCATGTTTTAATTAACAATGGGAAAGTTTCTTTTTGTTAATGTAATATGAGCAAAATAAATATTTCAGACGACGAAATCAGTAATACTTCACTGATATATTTGGTGTCAATGAACGTGAAAACAGAAATAAATATGAGAAATACGTTGAAATTTTAGCTATGACAGTCCATGACTTCATTGATGAAAAAACAAATGATGTTTGAATTCTATTCATCTATCTTTTAACTCAAATAACTCAATAGAATTATAAATTATATTGAACTGCAACATTTATTACATAAGAAAGAGGCCGAATCTACCTACCATTCTTTCGCCAACGATAAAAAGAATCAAAGAGAATATATATATATATATATATATATATATATATATATATATATATATATATATATATATACAGATACAGGTTTCATTGAATAATATAGACAAGTTCTGTCTATTTATTTTGTGTAAGATCCTTTCGTATGATCTGATTAGCTTGACAGTGTTGTCATGGAAAGACGACAAGAAATCTCAATAATTGTTGATTTTTTTATCAGGTTTGAGCTTTCGGCTTACATAAGCCATCATCAAAGGATGAACATTTAATGTTCAGTGAACATAGTACATTTAAATTATTAACAGAGTGGAGTTATACGAGAAAATTAAACAGGTTCATTTTTTGTGTCGCACGTGGCTGCAGGCCGAGAAGGAATGGTGGTAGTTGGTGTTTGGTCAATTGAGTGTATAGTGACATGAGGGGATTGGTCTGGGGACTGCTACTACTATGGGTGTAGGGGGTAAATATAATAACTATGACCTCTCCCGTCGATTATAGGCATTGAAGTATGTTAGTGGAGGTGTCGAAATTTATTTTATTTAGGCTAGGTTTAAACTGTTTGATGTAGATAGCTTTTTAAGTTTTCGTTTATTATTTTCTTGTCTAAGTATATGCGTATTTTCAACAAGTGTTTTCCTAAGAAGTCTGTGTTGATAGCCGTGGTTTTTTAAATGTCGGAATATGTTAGAATTTTCATTTAAGTGCAATGTAAGTCTCCGCGAAAGCGAGTTAGTAGTATGTCCAATGTAGGTATTATTTAGTTTGTTAGATATACATTCTCGAAAGGGGCATTTAAATTTATACACTACATTGTTTTTTGCAAATCGCTAACGGTGGTGGCGGGGAGTCATTGCGGACGATTGAGTTGGATGTTGTGGATTTAGCGTAATATATGATAAATTTAGTTCTTTTGTTGGGGTCTGTCGGAGAGATATTAGTGTTTATGAGTTTTTTAAGGATATTTTCATCTAGTTAGTAGTTGTTGGTGTGCATTTGGCTACGATATAAGAGAGTGATATGTTTGGGGTTGGTTTGGCTATTACCATGTGTTGTTTTATATATATATATATATATATATATATATATATATATATATATATATATTAACTTTAATCCAGGAATACAAAAAAAAAAAAATTTAATCTAAGAATACAAATAATTTAATTTTAATCCAAGAATACAATATATATATATATATATATATATAAGGTGTTAAGTTGTGATGGTTTTGGGCGCTAAGGTTGTTAGTTTTTCACTTCTTTTACTGATAAGAACACTTTGGCGAGCAGGTTCTTTTTATTGCACTGTCCTCGATATCAAAGGGAAGATTGAGCTTTGATAGTTTTAGTGCCAAGAATTATATATAGAAGAAAAATATTAAAAGAAAGAGCAACCACTAGTAAATGTAACTGATCACAGAAAATATCAAATTACACCAGGATCCTTATAAATAAAAAAGAAATTGGATTAAAAGGCAAAAAAAAAAAAAAAACATGAAGAAAAAACAGCCCTGATCAGTGACGACATCATGACTACAACAGTTTTTTTTAAAAGAAATGATATATTTCATATTAGTTTTAGTATTTCTTGCGAAATAAAAAAATAGAATGGTTCTTTTGTTATTATTACTTTGCAAATTTTACAAGACAAGGAAGCAAAGATCATCTCGTCCGAATCATCTTAAATTTTCTTCATTCTTTCATTGATGAAACTGCAATATAAGTAATTGTTAAATATTTATAAATTCATTTGATGCACATGTTATTGTGCAATATTAACAAAAGAACCATTCTATTTTCATTTGCAGTTATTCACTTGGAGTATGAAATACATCATTTTTTTTTAAACACTTGGGTGGCCTAATAATTATGGCCGGCAGTGTGTATATATATATGTGTGTGTGTGTGTTTCATTGAATAATATAGACATATGTCCATTTACATTTATACTGACTCATTCCAACGTCGCAAGCACTATCGCTATTTTCAAGGAAATTATTTTTGACCTGATACATTCATGTGTTCAGCCGGTTCTGACCTTTACGATTATGACCTACCATGCCGTGCAGGAAGGGGAACCATTCTTATTCCCTTTGAGTTAATTTGGTAAAAAGAAATGTTCAATTTAGACAGTTTTTCCCAAGGACCAATGCGTTCTGAAACAAACACCGGAATAGAACATTACCTAAAACACTATATTAACCTTATCGAGTCCAGAATCAACTTGTACACTTTTCCCGAAGATATGAGACACCCATCGGATGTATGATACGAGGGTCTCCGCTCTACTATATCTTAATTTTAAATCATTTAAGTGACATACGTGATACACGCTTGTGTGATCATGTCTCGGAAGAGACATTACTGACTGGGTAGATGATTATGTCGCAGTAGGTAGGCGTTACTTTCTGCGGTAGACTTGTTGCCAACCAAAGTTATAGAACCTAATCTGTCCTGCTAGTTGACCAATAGCTGAGGGGAAGAGATGGATTAATACCTTTCTCAAGGGTATTTGCGCGAAAGTGAATGGAATGAATTCAATTGAATTCGAACTTAACTCTTTCATAAAGTAAATATTTACTCCGTTCCCTCACTGGAGCGAAATGTGACATAAGGTCGGTTTTTAATGTGGAGAGCCCGAACGCGTGTGAGCGAGTAAATGTACAAAAACAACCGCCTGTCGCGCCTGTCCCGGTGACGAGCACCTGGTCCGCCCCTCTGGTGCAATCAGGTGGCGCGGCCTCGGGACACTGTTCCCCCGGGACCGAGCATCTACATAGTATAATTTTTCTCAGTTGCATATCTGTCCTCGGAGAGCGCTACAACTGAGCTGCACTCTGTTTTTCGAAAACAGAGACGCAACTAAGAGATGATTCAAGGTTCCCAGGTGCGTAAAAGTAGTATTCAAATAAAATACAAATTTTATTGTAACCTGATTATATGCAATATAGGTGAATAGTTCAATGAGATAAACTAAAAATAGGTATTAAGTATCTAAATACAAATCAGTGACATATAATACCGCATTATTCTATCTTAAATTAAGAATATTTTGTGGTAAACTTTAACATCTAAAGTTTTTCTTTGTGAAAAAGTTCAACATTATTTCAGTATGGCAGTGAATGTTGGACAATATCTTCGAAAATGAAGAAAAAACTGAAACATCTGAAATGTGGTTCTACAGAAGGATGCTGCAGATATCATGGACCGAGCATGTGAGCAATGACGGGGTTTCGAGAAGGATAGAGACGAAAAAGAAACTAATACTGAGCATCAGGAAGAGATAACTAAAGTTCCTGGGACATGCAATGAGGAAAGAGAGCTTGAAAACCTGTTACTAACAGACCAGATAGCGGGAAAAAGAGACAGAGGAAAACAGCGGATACCATATTTGAAGGACCTGATCAGGTGGATGACGGAATGAGGGTTGCACCCGGTTCACACTCCACCCACGTCTATTGAACAGGTGAAGAGGTTCATCCCTTGTTCCCTGGCTAGGATGTGGTTTCCGGCTTTCTCTTTGCCAATCTTTTTACTTTTTTTTCTCAATTGGAGTAGATAGACTAAACTATCGCCCGGTTCACACTCCACCCACGTCTATTGAACAGATGAAGAGGCTCATCCCTTGTTCCCTGGTTAGGATGTGATTTCCGGCTTTCTCTTTTCCAGTCTTTTTGCTCTTACGTAGCCCCCTGCGCATCAGTGGCGTTATCGCCTTGCTTGGGGTGATATGATTTAAAAAAAAAAAAAAGAGAAAGCGTGCTAAGAGTCACCAGGGCCAGGAAGATGTGGAAAGCCGTGATCGCCTCCGTGCTGAAAGAACATGGAACATAAAAGAAGAAGAATTAATCTTATATAGTGTTTTCTCGAATTTATACAAAAATATGAAAAACCCAAAATGACGTCAAACTCCGTGAAAACTTTTCATCCTAGGATAGTCAGTGGTGCATAGTTTAATTTGTAACGTGTATATTTCCATCCGCCCCTGCATTGAACATTGCTGCCATATCTAGTCGGGTGCTCCTGCTATCCACCTAGGTGTCCTTGACAAAATCTAACGGAGAATCTGCAATGTGATAGATCCCGACTTGGCAGCTCAGATACAGTTACTTTCTCACCGGCGCAATGTGGCTTACATGTGTCTCTTTTACAAATACTTTCACGGCCTCTGCTCCGATGAACCTAGTTAACTCCTATATATAAATTTACTCGAGCCACAAGATTAGCAATTAGATTCCACCCTTTTACTGTGAGACCAATAAATTCTAAGCGCAAATTCTATGCCAGCAGCTTCTTTTTCGTACTTCCCGCTTGTGGAATTCCCTTCCATTTACTTGCTTCCTCGACAGCTGTAATCTCCAAGAATTTAAATGCAATGTCAACAGTCATCTCCTATCTCACTAACTTGTATTCTCTCTCTCCCTCATTCTCTTTTCTCAGTCTACTCTAATCTCATCAGTATTCTCATCCTTCTCTTACCCTCTTTCTGACACCCCCTATAACCTGTCACTCTTTCTCATAATTTTTCTCCTATGTAACCCCCTGCAAAACAGTGGCAGTAAAATACCTTGCTTGGGCGATATGATTATATATATATATATATATATATATATATATATATATAGAAAAAACACAAATGTTGATAATATATCGAGATTTACGTGCCTCCGGTCAGGGCTTCTGGGGTAGTACGCACCGGTTCGGGATGTCAATTATCGACATAAATTCATAAATACTGTGTCACAACTGTTTGTCACCCACTAACATGGCCCGTCCAAAGTCTAATAAACCGCGTCACTTTTTCGTGAATAATCCATCCTGCGTTCACATTGATTCAGAGGGGGGGGGCAACTGATATAAGGTCTGAGCATTTTGTCGAGTTACGACGGCGCCACGTACCGTCATCTTAACAAACACTTATTCCATGAGTTTTGGCACGTCAGTGTATATTTATATGCGATATAAACTTAAGCACTATAATTCCAGTAAGTATTGCTTCAGTTTGTGATTAAAACGGAAATTTATCCGCATGCTTTTTTTTAATTATTTGAACAAAGGATATTTATTAATACAGTTAACATGCTTTTACTGAATTTCACGATATGAGAATTAAAAAAGGTTTTAAAACTCTTTTTCAAGATTCTGTTTAATTTGATCAGGTTTCAGTTTGGCTATTGACGAAATCATTTCAAAATAGCTTTTTTATGCGTTTTTGCTTTATTGAGATAATTCAATATTTTTTTTATATTTGCTTGCTGAAAAACATTTGAAATTGAAGTATTGATTTAAAATCCATTTCAACGTTAAAACAATGAATATATTTTTATACTCACAGTTTTAATGATATTTTTCTATTTTGAGAAATGAGAAATTTCTTTTAAAATTAAACAAAGTTCTTCAGAAATGCTTTTTTTTTAGGCAATCAAACACTAAAGAAAATGTCTATATTGATTCTATCAGCTCAATTTTACAGTGGAGCATATCTTAAAAATTTAATGACATACAATGACCTGTAAATATTATCTCCGTCTTGAATGCGAATTAATGTTGTTTTTTTTAAAGTGATATCTATTTTCTTTTATATTTCTTTTGCAAAATTAACAAGACTCTTCCTTGATACTGATCGAAATCATCAATTACTAATATTAACAGGACCTCATCAATCTTTTTTTCAGTTGCTCTTCTTAATTTGGTCTTCGGGCGAGAAAATACAAGCAGATGTGCCTCGTTTTCCAGCAAGAAAATTGATGCAGATGTGCTTAGTCTCCGGGGATTTCAGTTCTGGAATAGCACACTGACAATGTCTTAATTGAGGAAGTTGAAGGTCGCCTTGATGCCTGCTACCACATAGACCGCAGAGAATTAACGTGTGAAGGTGTGAACTCACGTCAAACCCGACCAACTATGGAAGGGAATAAAACCCTTGAAAGAACATTTTTAATTAGGTTAGCCCATTTCATATAATTAAAGGCATAGTAAAGAATGAAGTAAAAATAAAAGGAAATCCGCATATTCTTAAATATTTCTCTTTTTGCGGTATCGTTTCATCTTTGTTGCGACTTTAGTGATCATGAGGACAAGGTATCATGTTATCACGTGTTCCCCATCAGAACATCAAATGTTGTGTTAAAACTAGTCAGTCAGTTAAGTGACATACGCGATGCACGCTTTGGTCATCGAAAGAGACTGGGGAAAAGATTATCCCGCAGTAGGTTGCCATTGCTTTCTGCGTTAGACTGGTTGCCAGCCAAGGCTATAGAAAAAATATTTAACCCATAACTGGAAGGAAGAAGTACCTTTCCCAAGGGTATTTGTGCATAAGTGAATGCAAGGAATTCAACTGGAATTTGAACTCGGCTCCTCGATTTATCGTTCCGAACCGATATCCACTGCACCAAAACGCACAGCCACATAAAAACTAGAGGCAGTCTAAAAATACTCACCTAAAAAATAATTATTTATGTGCGGTGTCCTTTCAAAACGTAGGTGATCATGGACTCGCACGTACCCCAATCCCTTGACGCTTTTAACGATTTTCTTATTAGTATCTCTCACAAACTTTGCTCCACTATCTACTTGCTTAAGCTCATCAAGTATCTCGCATTGCTTTCCTCTGTCTCTTTTCCCTCTATTCACCCATTGAGTATTAGATTCACCAAGCCCTCATTCCTCATTATGTGACCCAAAAACTTCAGCTCTCTCTTCCTGATCTTAAATATGAGTTTCCTTTTCGTTCGCATTCTCTCCCAAACCTTGTTGTGGCTCACATATTTGGTCCATAGTATCCCCATCATCCTTGTGTTGAACCATATTTCTGTTGCCTCAAGTCTATCTTTCATCTTTGAGATCGACCAACATTCACTGCTATGTACGAGGGCAGGCATCACCCAATATTTCTGTACTACCCTCCTTGTTCCAAACGAAATCTTCTTGTCTCTCATTAATCTGCTAAGCTTGTGAAATGCGTTCTTGACCACACTAATGCGCATCGGATCTCAGTATCGCACTTTCCCTCCTCTGTCAGAACACTTTCCAGATATTTAAATTTTTGCGCCTGCTTGATTTTACTATCTGTAGTCGTCATTTTGGGGTTCTTTTGTATGATTTGATGACCATTCATTTAGTTTTCTTGAAGTTTATGTTTAGTGTTTTTTCTAGCTTGCTAACTTCTGTAAGAGTTCCTATAGTTTTCTTTCTGTGTCTGGTATCAGCAATGTATAGTCTGCGTATCTTATATTGTTAAGATTGTGGCCACCAATGATGAATCCTGGCAAAATTTCTTCTCACAAATGACCAACCCAGAAATATAGGTGGGGATAGTGGACTCGTAGTCAACTGCCCGCCGATTTGTAGCAGGATTAGCAAATTGCATTTACGCTCGCTCTCTCTCTCTCTCTCTCTCTCCACACACACACACACACAAACACACAAACACACACATATATATATATGAAAATGAATAAGAACAAAGGAAATAATTGCAACGTTTAAAATATTAATTTAAAACAGTGCTCAGTAAGAAAGTGAACAATGAATATTTATTACAAATTATTACGTTAGAAAATGTGACTATATGTTCTAACGTAATAATTGATTATATATATATGCTCTCATTACGATTGAGCTCTCTAAAGAAGAACATTTTAAATACATTTTCCACATCTGCGATATATGCATTACTCTTCAGAAATGAATTGAGTTCTTTCAGTGACTGGCGTGTGTATACACTGCTTATATACAATACGTTAAAATTTTCCTTCTCTGATTCTCTGCACCTATGGCTTAGGGGGTAGCGACTCCGACTGACACTAAATCGGTCGAGTTTCGGTCCTGGCTAAAAGCAAGTGGATGTGTCTAGCCACACTGATGAGTGAGGTATGATACAGTGAAACAGGCTTGTATGTGGATGACACACACATATATATATATATATTCGTCCGTGCTTTGAATAGTCTTATCATACCTAGTCTGGCGCTAATTCTTCACATCTCGAGATTCTTGACACAATCTAAAGTAGGATCAATAATGTAATCGATACTGACCCGACATCAGGACTTCATACACTTTTTTCACGGCGGAGCTTCACTCTGTCCTTTCTACAAATATTTCATGGCAAACTTGTTTCCATGCTGTTCTAACTATATCAATTTAAATGTGCTACTAGATTGGCTTATAGGTCCCACTCTTTTACTGTTGAAATAGCTAGCCAACACTTCAAGTCCAACAGTTTTTTCCCCGCATATCCCACCCGTGGAACTCCCTGGCGTTTACTTGCTTCCCTGATAGCTAAAATCTTTAAATGTCAGTTGCCATCATTTATGTTCTTGAAAGATGCATATTTTTCTCCTTCACCCAATCGTTCTTAGTTTTAGTTTTTCCATTCTCTTTCACTTCTTGTGATCCCCTGCATTCTAGTGACATTCCTGTCATGAAAATTGTGTGTATGTGTGTGTGTGTGTGTGTGTGTGTGTGTGTGTGTGTGCATCTGGGCTATAAAGCTTACGCGATAACATGCAAACAGGTTATTTTTAGTAATATCCGGCCCATTTCCTGGTCAGATATTGATCGGCATCGAGTGATTAATGAAAAAAACTAATAGCGACCGAGTAAATTATGTACGCAATATCATTTTCAGTTGGCTATGTTAAATGTTAGGTTAAAAATCTTTGTGGTTTTTATAAATGGACTGCGAGTGTTTTCTGACATGCTGGTAGTGTGGAGTTATTGAGGTTGTCATGGTTGGAATTCGCGCTGTTTACTGATTGAATGAGCTCGTTTCTTTTTTAAAGAAGAAAACGATTTACCTCGTCAAACCATGTGACAGCGTTGACAGCGTGTCCAGTGTATTCTACAACGGAATGTGGCGATGAAGGAAAAAACTAAATGAAACTAAAAGCAAAAAAAAAAAAAGAGCTGTTTAGATGTTACGCTAATGAGTCTTTCCCGGTTCGGGATGTCAATTATCGACTTAGGTTTAGAAGTTACGCTAATGAGTCTTTCCTCCATGCCTGGCGCGGCCAATCAGTAAAAAAATCGCTCTGTTAATAAAGGCTGTTGCTTTTTGCTAACAGAGACAGTTGGATTTTTGGGGCTTGCTGAGCGAAAGTGCGTTTCTGACCCCGTTTTCGTTACTACGTTACCTGCTGGATTGTTCACAATAGATTTGCGTTTGAATTTAGTTTTGGCAAACAGATTTCTTACAATTTTGTCTGTGCCTTTAAAATATTAAAGAAGGTTTTAAGATGAATGTTTCTGTTATTGATTACAAATTCTTCGTTTGAAGTCACGCTATGGGTTATGAACTGTCATTATTCAGAGTGGGAAATTTAGTGGTTGAAATGAGCGGTAAATTTTTTGTAATAATCTTATCTATAAACAGGGCCTTTATTTAGTACAAAATTTCCTTATTTTTAAAAGCAATGACAATATCCAGCAATATTTTAGATCCCATATATAACGATATTGGGAATTGGGTTGCAGTGGTTATCAGCTCGAAACGAAAACTTGGAGAGCCAAGTTCGAATTTGTTGCATTCACTAATGCACAAATACCTTTGGGAAGAGTATTAATCAGCTACTTTTCCCTTCAGTTTTGGGTTACATAGCAGGACAGATTGGCTTCTATAGGCTTGGTTGGCAATCAGTCTACCGCAGAAAGTAATGCCAACCTACTGAACGTAAATCTTTTCACCAGTCAGTCATGTCTCTTTCAAGATATGAGCGCCTAAGCGTATATCACGTATGGCACTTCTGATATATCGATAAACGTCGTTAATCTTTAAATTGTACGTCTAACCCATTTTAACGAGATTAAGCTTTTGTTTTGTGAATTGCACTAGTCTTATATATCATTAGATAAGATGAAACTTCGACATGGTGTAAAGGTTTGCAAGCTTGTCTCGCTGGATAATTACGACTGAGTAGTGAGTTAGATCCTCACTTGTTGTTCCATACATTCGGCCTTGTGCCATATCTAAACTAGGCTTTGAAAATCGCTATAAGTAAAAGTAAAAGTACATGTCTAAAAAGTGTCACATTTATTAGTGAAAAATAGAACACCGGTTTATATAGATAACTAGCAGTATAGCCCGGCGTTGCACGGGTGAAATGAAAGCTTTAAAACTAATCCATGGTCATGGAGATCAGACTCTTTGGACGTTGGCACGAAAAACTAAAAAGCAATAGTTGTTTCCAGTTAAAGCGAAACCGTAGACTGAAAGAAAAATGAATGGATGTAAGTCAAATTTTGATTTCCGGGTATCGATATCAAATAAGTTTTTTTCGTCGTAAACTCAAATTTGAAGGCTAAATAAGTCCTCTGAGTAAATGGTATCATGGCTGAGACTACAAACGATTATACCTACTTAGAGCCAAACCCGAAGCAAAAACTAAAATGAAAGGACTGAAAAAAATACAGACATACAGGCAGATAAACAGATACACACACAAACATCTTGCCTTTTATATATATATATATATATATATATATATATATATATATATATATATATATTATCGATTTTCTGTACTATTGTAAAAACTGCAAACTTGAAACTTCTGAATATCGTTTCTTATGTCTTTGTCTATGAGTGTATCAAATTTGATTAAAATCGGACCACTCCTTCTATAACCCGACTTTTTCGATTATCGATATTTATCGAGGGTACCTCAGCACAAAATCTAGGTAAGAACACTCGCAGGCGCTTATAGTACAACTGTGTAAATTTTCAAGAAAATCGGTTCAGCCATTTCGGAGTCTATAGGTAACGGACACACAGACAGACACACACACACACACAGACAAAGTTCCATTTATAGATAAGTTAAGATTTAGATGAGAAAATAGAAATCAACACATTATAGTAACTGTAAGTTTCATGCCTTCAGACCATGTGCCACTCCTCTTTTGACGGACTCTATATGCTACTAGGGGTTAATAGTAGTAATAGAAACATTCACTGACCGTGTAGTTACTACGAATGTCGGTTCTGATTAAAAAATCTTTAATTTAAAACAATTCTTGAGAAAAATAAGGATCTCAAGTTCAGTTTCTTTGATAACTCTTTTAGTGTTGAATTAAACACTTTCTAACATTGTATATGAAGTAGTGTGAAAAGTCAATATTTCGATTATGTCTTTGTTTTCTCTTCGGGTTATGTGTGCTATCAATTTTATCTGTTGCTGCTGTTGAAATTCTTTAAGTGATATGGTTTCTGATATCTGGTACATTTCACTGCCTACGATTCAATAGCGCCAGTCCATATGGTTAAAAGAAGAATGTTTTTTGCCAAACTCCACTTCATTCATTCAAAACCATTTTTAACAATTAATCCTCTAGGGCCATTCGTATCATATTTGATACAGTATGAAAACAAGCCTTGAAAGAAATATTTTCCTGAAAAATTTTTTAAGAGAAATATTTTATAAATTTCAAATGAAAGCAGTACTGACTGCTCAGTCAGTGAATACCAAATGTTTCCTTATAGGGAAATACTGTATCAAATATGATACGAATGGCCCTAGAGGGTTAATTAAGTGCCATACGTGACACAAGCTTGGGCAATCACGTCTCGAAAGAGACATGACTGACTCGGCAGAAGATTATCCCGCAGTAGGTTGCCATTGCTTTCTGCGGTAGACTGGTTGCCATCCAAGGCTATAGAACCCAATCTGTCCTATTATTTAACCCATTACTAGAGGGAAGAGACGGATTAATACCTTTCCCAAGGGTATTTGTTGGTAAGTGAATGCTAGAAGTTCGACTTAATTATTGATTTAAAAAAAGCCATTTTATACAGTTGACAGTTCAGATGTTTCTGGACGGATTTGGCGCAATGCATGACGTCTATATTAAAGTCTCGATAAGTAATGGAAGGAGGAAACCGCTGTTTCTTTTATTTACGGTTATTGCTTTAGTATATATATATGCATGTTCTTTAATTTGAGAGTTTATTTTACATATATGTTATGTTACTGGTGTCGAAGATTATCGTCTATTCCGTCATCATCGTCCGTGAGTGGCCGTCGGTTGTCATTTACCAACGACTATAAACACTCATACGACCTCTAAAGAGGCTAGTCAATCCCCGTTACAGACGTTCGTTTAAGCATACTTGGTTGTTAAACACCCACAAATCCTACCTATTTTTATTATGCAACCGCACCGAGTGGCACTTAATTTCTGTTTCTGAGTAAGAGCACATAATCTGGAGTGATCAACAGTCTGATCACGATCGGTACGTTCAAACGCCCGGCCACGATGACTTGTGACTTCTTGCTATCACTACCATCGAGGGCTTTTGAACAGTTCTTTCATTCCAGTGTCACTTACAAGTATTGAGTTAACCTTCAAATACTTCCCAACGCTGGTAACACACTCGCAAACTGATAACACTAAGTCTAATTTTTTTTTTTAATCATTTCACCCTGAGCAAGGCGGAAACGCCACTGATGTGCAGGGGGCTACATAAATGTAAAAAGATTAATTAGAAAAGAGTGAGGAGTACAAACTAGTTAGAAAGGAACAATAGAAAGCAGGTGCGATGACAGATACATAGGTGGAGAGAAAGGGAAGGTTATACAGGGGTGGGGAGAGAGCTAGAGTCCAGTGGTTAGTACATGAGTATTGACTTTGCATTTAAATTTCTGGAGGTTGTAGCCGTCAGGAAAGCAAGAATACGGGAGCGAGTTCCACAGGTGGGAAGTGCGAGAGAAGAAGCTGCAGGAGTAGAATTGTCGTCTGCATTTGGCTAACCTGACTGTGAATGAGTGGGACCCAGTTGCCAATCTGGTTGCACGAGTAAACACCTGTTGAGGATCCATGATATATCGACAATGGTCAGATTAGAAACGCGAAAAGCAAGCGTTCATTATATTTAACATCAGTAAAAATGTGGGACCTAAATACCAAACTAGTCTTCTTCTTCATCTTCTTCTTCTATTGCCATGTCCTTTCAGGACGTAAGCAATCATAGACTTCTTCTTCTCCCTATACCTGGTGGCTCTTAGCATAATTTCTTTTTTACCCCACCCAACGCTTGCTTTGCCATCCACTTGCTCAGGTGCGTCAAGTGTGTTACACGCTGCTTTCTCCTGTCTCGCTTTCCCTCTAACATGTGTGTATCGGATTCTCCAAGCCCTCATTTCTCATTACATGTCCCAGGAACTTCAGCTGTTTCTTCCTGATGCTCAGTATTAATTTCCTTTTCGTTTCCATCCTTTCCAAATCCTTATCGTTTCTTATACTTCGATCCATGATATCCTCAGCATCCTTCTGTAGAACCACATTTTAGTTGCTTCATGTTTTTCCTCCATCTTTGATGAGATTGTCTAGCATTCACTGCCATATTGAAGAACATGTATCATACAGCAATCCAGTACTTTTCATGTCTCTCAATACTCTACTCAGCTCCTCGAATGCATCAATGAACATGCCAATTCAACTTCGGAACTCAGAGTCATACTTTACGTCTCTAGCTTAAATTGATTGTAGTCATGGCATCAAGAAAAGATCGTCCGAGCAGTTGCCATGAAAATATTTGCTGAAAAACAGAGTGAAACCACGTCACGTCGGTAAGAAAGTGACTGAACTGGTTGGTCAATATCGATTACATTACAGATTGTTCTTTGGATGTTCTCAAGAATCTTGAGATGTGCTGCAGAAACACTAGACCAGATATAGCTACAGTATTCAATGCACGGACAAATATATATATGTACTAGCACAAACTCAAACACAGACGTGTATAACAAGTACGAAGAGTTTTTCTTTTTATCTGAGCCGATTTATGCCGACTTCGAAGTTCAGCTCAAATGACAGACTCTTTGAACTGATCAACAATCTATCTCCACTCCGATATTGAGAACATTACGATAAATAATTTGCTTGCCAAAATATATTTTATCAGTAAAAACCACCGAAAAACAAAACAAAAACAAAACAACTTTAGCATAAAAATTATCATAACTAAACAATATATATATATATAATGTATCGAGGCAGCAAATAATTTTCTAAACATATGCTGTTAAATATAAGAGACAATAAATGTCTATTATGTTTAATCATGAGCCATTCTAAACGTCGTATTTTGGCTTTAATTTCAGTTGAAAATAAAGACAAAAATTCTCCAACATTTGGATAATTTTTTATTAATTTGCTTCTAAGCTTTCGGCTCACATGAGCCATCTTCAGAGAGGTTATTTAGAGTGTAATACAATAACATCCTCCATCACCGACGATTTTAATTTGTGTTGACATAAAACTCCGCTTGACAACGGCAATAGTTACCAAAAATAATAATGTTCTCATATTTGCAATGCGGTTTTATGACGTCACACCGCGTGATAGCGCGAAATGACAACAAAACCATTAATTCAAATACAATGTAATGTGTTATGTCCGGTTTTAAAGGTGATTTTGGTATAAAGAATTCTAATACAGATAAAAGCTTACTTTTTTTCAATAGAATGTCAAGTGTGTACGGTGCTATATGTTTCAGCCAAAAAAGTGGGCTAAATTTTTTAAAGAAGGACGGAGCAGTGTTAAGGATGAAGACAGGCCTGGGAAACCTACAGAAATGATGTCTCCTGAGGTGATCGAATCAGTCAATGACTTCATTCAGTCTGACAGAAGGGTGACAGTGGATGACATTGCAAGGACTTTCAGCCTAAGTCTCACACAGCCGTCCAAACGGCGCAGACCATCAATGAGCTGGGCTGGGAACTGCTCCCTCATCCCCCTTACAGCCCAAACCTTGTACCTTCAGATTTTCACCTGTTTGGTCCCTTTAAAGCGTTCACAAGAGGCACGATGTTTGAAAGTGACGATGAAATCAAAATTGCTGTGAGCGATTGACTGAGACATCAGTTTTTTGCGCTGAAGGAATACGGAAGCTTGTCCACAGATGGGAAAAATGTGTGATACTGCTGGGAGACTACGGTGAAAAAGATAGTAAGCTTCTATCTGTATTAGAATTTCTTACAGCGAAAACTTCACCTTATTTATTGAATGAGCCTCGTAGAATTCCTTATACCGAAAATTTCAGCTTATTTATTGAATGACCCTCTTAGAAGTCCTTATACCGAAAAATTCACGTATCTTTTGAATGACTTCGTAGAAAAAAAAATTCAACTTTTTCATTGAATGACTCTCGTAGAAGTCCTTACACCAAAAGATTAACATTATTTGCTGAATGACCCTCGTAGAAGTCCTTATACCGAAAGATTCAGCTTATTTATTGAATGACTCTCGTACTTTATTATTATATATGACGTTAGAACATGTGTACGTTCTAGCGTAATAATTAATAATAAAGATTCATGGGTCTATTTTACACTGGGCACCGCTTTAATATTTTGAACGTTGCAATTATTTTCTTCGTTATATATATATATATATATATATGGATGATTGAAATCTGTTTCATGCATCTCTGATATGGAGTATTTTATTTTAACCAATAAACATAGCATACCATAAAGATATATATATATATATATATATATATATATATATATATATGTGTGTGTGTGTGTGTGTGTGTTTAGGCAGCATTAGTTCATTGATGTATGTTTCTTAAAATAATATCGACAAGTTTTGTCGATTTATTTTATGTAAATTTTCTTCATATCGTCCGAAGAGCTCAGAAAGGATTAAATGAAAATCATGTATCAATGTTGTGATTTTCTTTTCTATTTCAACGATAAGGCTCTTTAGCTTATCAGACGATATGAAAAAATTTACATAAAATAAATCGACAAAACTTTTCTATATTATTTTATGAAACATGCATAGATATATATATATATTGTAATGATGTCAATGATAATAAGTGTTTTTTTTTTGTATTTTAATTAACAAATTATTCGCAAGCGAGTGGGAACGTCATAACAATGTTCTCACGAAACGTTAAAGTCGGTATGAATCTGTTTTATGAAAGAAACAAACTCTTTGTACATCTATCTATCTATCTATCTATCTATCTATCTATCTATCTATCTATCTATCTATCTATCTCAGCCTGTTTATTATCTGCCTATTTCAGTCGCTTCAGATCTATCTATCTATCTATCTATCTATCTCATTATGCTCCTTATCTATCTATCTCATTATGCTCCTTATCTATCTATCTATCTATGTAAGCCTGTTTATTATCTGCCTATTTCAGTCGCTTCAGATCTATCTATCTATCTATCTATCTATCTATCTATCTATCTATCTATCTCATTATGCTCCTTATCTATCTATCTATCTATCTATCTATCTATCTCAGCCTGTTTATTATCTGCCTATTTCAGTCGCTTCAGATCTATCTATCTATCTATCTATCTATCTATCTATCTATCTATCTATCTATCTATCTATCTATCTCATTATGCTCCTTATCTATCTATCTATCTATCTATCTATCTATCTATCTATCTATCTATCTCAGCCTGTTTATTATCTGCCTATTTCAGTCGCTTCAGATCTATCTATCTATCTATCTATCTATCTATCTATCTATCTATCTATCTATCTCATTATGCTCCTTATCTATCTATCTCATTATGCTCCTTATCTATCTATCTATCTATCTATCTATCTATCTATCTATCTATCTGTAAATTTGAAGCGACTTAATAAAAGTAAAAACTCCCCGATAGGGTTCGAATTTGACTCTCTCCTAATAAGATGGTCGTGCAGTCCATAGCACACCAGAGAGGACGGTTGCTTTTTCCTAAAAATGGGATGAAAGTGCAAACCCTGTTGGACAGCAAAATTTCTTTATTATATTTCTCGAATTCAGATAAAAAAAGAGTGTCCACTAAAACATGGCTAACCACAATATAACGTTTGGAGAAGCAGTACGTATCTGTAAGGGTGTAATTTTCTTTGCATGCACGTCAAACTCCAAAACTTTCAACTTGGCTGTAGCATTCTAATTCAATTTGTTTTGATTTCCCGCAATCATGTCTAGCTTTTCACTGTTATTAACTTTTGACATCTTCATGTTTTTAGCTGTTTAGTTCAGCCTGTTATCACGGCAGAACATTTCAATAAGCATTTAGTCAAGGTTAAGTGCAAATTGACTATTTTTTTATAGGCAATCAGTCGCTCATTTAAGCCGCACTCTATTTTGGCTTGATGTGTTCTTCAAATAAACTAATAAAATCGAAAAAGAAAATCAATTTTCTTTAGTTTTGGATGGGCCTTTTTTAAGAATCATAGATAAAAAAAATTATTCTGAAATTATTCTTCTTCTTCTATGTGCCCTGTCCCTTCAGGACGTAGACAATCATGGTTCTCCATGTCTCCTTATCCCTTGTGACTCTTAGTATGTTTGCTTTGGTTACTCCTGGCAACCCCCGCTCCGCCATCCAATTGATCAGGCCCTGCAAATATGTTATCCGCTGCCTTCCTCTGTCTCTCTTTCCTTCTATCTGGCCAGTCAGTATCAGGTTCTCCAAGCACTCCTTCCTCATTGCGTGTCCCAGGAACTTCAGTTGTCTCTTCCTGATGCTCAGTATTAATTTCCTTTTTGTTGCCATTCTTTTCAACACCTCATCGTTGCTTGCATGCTCAATCCACGATATCCGCAGCATCCTTCTGTAGAACCACATTTCCGCTGCTTCCAGTTTTGTCCTCATTTTCGATGATATTGTCCAGCATTCACTGCCGTATTGAAGAACTGACATCACATAGCAATACAGCATTCTTTTCTTTGTTTCTAGTGAAATTTTCCTGTGTGTTAGTACTTTACTCAGCTTCTGGAATGCGTCCTTTGCCATGCCGATTCTCCTTCGGATCTCTGTGTCGCACTTTCCATCTGTTAGAACATTTCCTAGGTATATAAATTTTTGTACTTTAGTGATTCTGGTATTCCCCACCTGTATTTGGCATTTTGGGTTGCACCTTTTGATGATGACCATGCATTCAGTTTTCTTGAAGTTCATTTGTAGTCCATTTTTTGTCACTCTCCACCGCTACCTTCTGAAATTACTCTTGACAAAATGATGATACTGCAAAATTATGAACACATTTTAAATTATTTGCACTAGAAATATCTACTTTATTTTTGTTGGTATTATCATTTTGTCTCGGCTGCTGGCTGGATGTGCGTTGGGGGTACAGTGGATATCGGTTTGGAACGAGAAATCGGAGGACTGAGTTCAAATTCCAGTTAAATTCATTGCGTTTTCTTATATGCAAATACTAATAGGAAAGCAATGAATCCGGCGCTTCCCCTCTAGCTATGGATTAAATAGCAGGACAGTTTCGGACAGAAACAAATGACAACCTACTGTGGGTTAGATCCTTTGTCCAGTCGAGACATGATCACCCAAGCGTGTAACACGTATGGTACTTAACTGAACTCGGCTGCTGAGCCCTCTGATCTTTATCAAATATTTGTAGATCCGGGTAATCTGCACGGAATTATGAACAGAACTCTTGACTTAAATGACGGAGATACGTTGTTGTCGTTCCGCTAATTACATCTAGGGACATCTCGTCTAGTTGTTATTTTATTTTATTTTTTTTTTAATCGTCTCACCCCCAAGCAAGGTATTCCACTGCCACTATAGCGCAGGGAGTTACATGAGCGATTGGGTATAGGAAATGTCAGAAGGAGGGTGATAGACGACTTAGGATGTACATAGGGAGAGAGTTGGAGAGTGTGGGTGTGAGTTCGTGTGTTAGGAGGTGTCTATTGACCCTACATTTAAACTCTTGGAGGTTGTAGCCGTCGGGGAAGCAAGCATGCGGTAGGGAATTCCACAGGCGTGAAGTGCGAGGAAAGAAGCTGTTGGAGTAGAAATTGCGGTTACATTTTATCGGTTTCACTGTAAAAGGGTGGGACCTAGTTGCCAATCTAGTGTCTCGTGCAAATTCACATCTAGGGGGCACCAGTGATTTAAGTTCGTCAGAGCAGAAGCCATGAAAGTATTTATAGAAGAGGCACAGGGAAGCCATGTCACGTCGGTGAGAGAGATACTGCAGGTGGTCAGCCAAGTCGGTATCAATCACATGACAGATTCTTCGCTGTATTTTGTCAAGAACCCCGAGGAGAATAGAAGGTGCACCCGACCAGACGTGGCAGCGGTACTCAATACACGGGCGGATGGTGGATTTATATAATTGCAGGATAGATTCAGGCGGAAAGAATTTCTGGGCCCTACACAGAGAGCCGACTTTCATAGCTGCGGATTTAGCAATGGATTCGACGTAGTCATTCCACTTGAGGTCCGCTGAGAGTGTCAGGCCAAGCAGGCGTAGTGATTTACTCTCTGGGAGGCAAGCCTATTCCATGTTAATGGGAGGGAGGTGCGGTTGTCTGTGGTGGTTAATTGACAGCAGCTCCGTTTTGGAAGAATTGAATTTTACGAGCCATTTCTTACCCCAATCCACCACGGATTGGAGGTCCTTCTCAAGCTCGGCAGCGAGGTTCGCCTTGTCACTAACACCAGATTTTTGATCGAGGCGAGAGTAAACTGTGGTATTATCGGCGTACATGCCTACTTGTGATCTTATGGCATCGGGGAGATCATTAATATAGATTAGAAAGAGCGTAGGACTTAGGATAGAGCCTTGGGGTACACCCGCGTTTGTAGGGTAGTTCTGGGAGGCATGTCCGTTTAATACCACCTTCAGTGTGCGGTTAGAGGGGAATGACCGAATTAAGTCCAACAAAAGTCCAGTTATGCCATAGCTTCGCAGTTTCCGTAGAAGGCCGGCATGTCATACTCTGTCGAATGCTTTAGAGATATCCAAGGCGACGGTTCGGTCTTCACCATTCTTGTTGAGAGCCTGGTATATATACTCGGTAATGGTCGTTAGTATATCAGCAGTAGACCTGGTGAAGCGAAAGCCATACTGTTTGTCCGAGAGGAGCCCGTGGGCTGTGAGATGCTGAACGACCTCGGCATTGATAATGGCTTCGAACACTTTGCCGAAGATCGGAAGAAGGCTGATGGGGCGGTAATTTGCGGGGTCCGATGGTTCACCAGTGTTCTTGAATATTGGAACCACAGAAGAAGACTTCCAACAGGCAGGAAAGCAGGAGGGAGATAGGCAGAGGTTGTAGAGCTTAGAAAAGATAGAGGAGAGTTCAGGGGCCCAATTCTTCAGAAATATGATTGGGATTCCATCCCCACCACTCGCTTTGGGAGGGTCCAGAGATTATGCTAGAAATCAGCGAGGGCAGGATGTGGACGTCATTCAATTCGGCCTCAGTTCTAGATGGGAAATCGGGTGTATAGATTCCAGACGAATCCAGAGTGGAATTGGTCGAGACTTGTCCGCTGAGCAGGTGAGGACCTCAAACTCGTTTATTAGTGGGGGTATTGAGGACTTACTCTTGCTAAGCACGCGTTTGCAGAGGCGCCAGTAGTCTTTGGTACCGAACTTGGAGGATGCTATGCGCTGCTTCATCCTGGCAGCAAACAGCATCTTAGCTTCGTTAGTGCTTCTCAGTAACTGTTCGCCTTGTTTTTAGGTCTGTACTACTAAGCTTAGCGATTGGACTCGAAACTATTATGATACTAAATTTACCACTAAACTTTAAGGCTATTGACAATGAAACCTGAACAAGATGTTCGTAGATATGTTTAACTGATCGATAAGAATCTACCTTGATAAATTTAAAAAAAGGGTTCAGTTCGAGATTCCCTGAAGAGGACCAGACGGTACAAGGGTCGAAACGTTGTTTCCATAATTCCGATGGGAGCTCCTAAAGTGTATTGAATATGTAATATGATGTATTAAAGGATCATTAAAAAATATTTTATAAACAACTCAAATTTGACTAAAACTACAATTGTAAGACTGGTACGTCTAAAGTAGCGAAGAAAAAACAAAAACCAACCCCTCACCTAAAAAAAAAAAAAAAACAAATAAAAAAGACAGAAAATGAAAATTTACTAAAAATGTTCAAGAATACGTTATTTTATAGTCAGTTAGTTGAGTGCCATACGTGATACACGCTTTGGGCGATCATGGCTCGAAAGAGATATGACTGACTGGGTAGAAGATTATCTCGCAGTAGGTTGCCATTGCTTTTTCCTGTAGACCGGTTGCAAGCCAAAGCTATAGAACCAAATTTGTCCTATTATTTAACCCATAAACGGAGGGAAGAGACGGATTATTGCCTTTTCCAAGGATATTTGTACGTAAGTGAATGCAAGGAATTCGACCGGAATTCGGACTCGGCACTCCGACTTGTCGTTCCGAGTCGATATCTACTTCACCACAAATTCAATTTTTATATTTTATAGAGCATTCAATAAATCTATAATTTTCACGATCTAAACTTGACATAATTTTAACACACTTATACGGTGATGTATTTAATGAATTATTCTCTACCCTTCAAAGCCCATCCCCCAAACGAAACCTTGCAATGATAGATGTTCACACAAATTACATTCTGTTTGGATATCACCCAATAGGGTCAGTAAAAACAAACAAGAAAAAAAAGGGAACTAACACTAAGTTCAATCGCACATCTGAACAGTCCAGCAGGAAACGTAGTAACGAAAACTTGGTCAGAAATCCAACTTTCCCTTTGCCCTTTCGCTTACCGAGCTCAAAAATAGTTCTTTGCCAGGTGTGCAAAAGCAACGGCCTTTATTCACCGATAGATTTTTCAAACTGGCCACGTCAGATATGAAGAAAAGAGCATTAGCATAGCTTTTCTACTATCTAGTGTAGTTCCTTTTGTGCTAACAATTATTCTTAATCTTCTTTTGGAAGATCACACACAAAACACGAACTCTTTTTAAAAGTCGATGATTTTCTCTTTCGCTACACATTCATTACTTACACCAGTTCAGAACTTCACAGCTATGACTTGCCATACCATATTCATGTTGAAAAATTGTTTACTTCAGGTTCTTTTGTAAGAAGAAAGTTCTACTGAGAAAGCTTCTTTCCCAGAACTGATACCTTGTTTTCATTATTTCAATTCGAGCAAAATGTTAGTGCCCCTAAAACGATATAGGTTACTGAGAGTAAAATAAAATAAGAAAACTTTATATTTAAACCCAGTTTAAAGGCACATGTGTTTGGTATTTGCAGTATTATACCGGAATAAATATTGCAATTAAATTTCAAACCAAACCATTTAGGAAGCCACGTATTGAGTTGTCATAGGATTGCTTCTAGCAACCGAATACAAAATGATGTGTCCTCAACATCTGTATCCGTTATTGCAAGCGTAAAAACAAGAATGTTGGAGAGATGTATATATAAAAAACAGCAGTCCCAGAGAAGATTTGGGGCCGTCTGTCACATATCACTGACAGACTGTAAGGTCCACGTATCAAGCCAAAAATATGGCGGCGGTTTCAGATGTAAACTGACTGAAAAGAACTGGCAAAATACTGGTGTGAGTAAAAGTCTGGTTTAATCGCACTTCATTCCACATTTTGGAAAAAATGAAGCTGGATACCGTAGCAATTTTATGCGAGAAAAGCTCAATGGTCACTAGTCCTCAGCGAGCCAACAATATGATTATATTTCAAACACTTTTTGATGTTGATTGGTTTCCATATAATTCTCTAGCAAAACAGCTGTTGTTTTTTTTAATTCGAATTTAGATATAAACATCGTTTGTTGTTCACCAGTTTCTTGGAATTCGTAATCATGGATAATGAAGTCGTAAGTTCTAAGGCAAATTGTATAATGCAGTTCTCTGTGTAATTATTTTTTTCTGTGGAAATTAATAAATGCCATATTTTGAATGGGTATGCACTGAGATAATTAAACCTTTCATATTGCCATTACGACATTCCATAAATAACAATCATTAGCTAATTAGATCAAGTGACTAATTAAAGACCTTTTTTCTTCTTTAAACGTTTTTAAAACGCATTCGTTCTGATTTGGGCTATTGAGTGAAAGATGAACGAAAACAGCAGCTTTTGTGCAGTTTTAATCATTTAACTCCAGATACGCAATACACTGTGGACTGAAATAGAACCTACACCACTGACATATGGAACAATTATAACAGATATTAAAATCTATTATATTTAGGCAAAAATCCTTAATTTACACTATTTACATTGTACGGACTGTTGTCCTCATAGTGACAGTTACATTGAGGAGTGGTTCAACACAAGGAAGATATCTCTTCCGAGTATGCTCACCCATAAAAGAAAACTTGACGAAGAACTGTGTGTACCCCATCTCGTGCAGCTGTGGCAAGAACTATAAATAAGAAATATACCAACCTCTTAGAATAAGACTACATGAACATAGTAATATGAGGGGGAATAAAAAATCAGGCATGATTGATCACAGACGCAAATATAAGGTATCAAGGCCACATGTATGATATGAAAAGAAACTGGAACCTCACGGAAATATCAATTATTTCAGTTATTATAGGAGCCACTGGGCTTATGAAAAAGAACTTACCTTGCAAGTGTACCACGTGAAAAAGAATTACCTTGCAAGTATACCACGTGAACCAAGTCCGAGAGAGATCCAAACAATTGCACTTAAAAGGACAGTTAGAATCCTGAAAAAGTCTCTTGTTTGGAATTTCTAAAATAGCAGGTGAATGTTTAGTATCTGGTAGGATACTCCATCTCCAGCAAAAATGATATGAAAAAAAAAAGAGAGATAGCCGCCTTCTGTGGGCAAAAGTTGTGGGTTGAATAGTAAACACGGAACATTATTGGAAAACACGAAAACCTAAATAATCAGCGCACATGCTAGCCACTAAAAATCTCATAAGTCGTCCAAGCATAGAAATAAACACAATATGAGAACAAGTAATACATATAGCAAGAGAAAACAATAAGAAATGAGGTGAAAAATTATTTAAACAAACTTAATATGAGCTTTAGTAAAAAAAAAACTGTCTTCTGACACATTAGGTTTATAAGTCCGAAAAATATAGAGATAGACGCGTTGATTGATTGATCGAATAAATGCCTTGACTAAATTTTATTTTCTCATTGATGTTCTCCGTGGTATGTGAGTGTTTAAATTTTGATAAAAATTTCTCGTTTAAAATTGCTTTTTTATATGACTTATTTATTTTTGTTTTTCTTTCTTTTTCTTTTTACTCTTTTGCTGCACTAACTGGTCATTCGGGTTTGCTTTTTGTGATGAACCTGTGTCACCCTACCCCACTGCTTAATATATTCGAATGTTAATTAAACATGGCATGGTCAAAGAGTTCTGCTGGTAACCGATTAAACAGCCCAATTTATTCTGATTGAAAATGAACTTAATGGTGGTGAAAATGACAGGGTTAATTTGGAAGATTTTTTTAGAGATATGACTTTGTTAGTTTTAGTTCTTGCTTAAACTGATTCTTCAAATTCGTTCGTCATTTCTTCCTCTGTCATCTCCTAGAACTGCCTACGCTATGTCTTCTTCCTTCTAATTTTCCTTCATTCCCAAAGATTGCAAATTGGCTAAAAATAAATAGGAGAACAAATAATAGTTGTTTACTTAAGAATAAAATGTATACATATCATATGATTGTTATTATCCAGAGAGACAGCTGAGAGGTCAGATGTCAAAATCACCTTGACGATAATAGCGGAGACATTACTAAAACAATTCTCAGCTACGAAAAGCGGTTAAGGAAAAAGTGAAACG
Organism: Ascarosepion bandense; assembly: GCA_037127315.1. Classification (NCBI taxonomy): domain Eukaryota; kingdom Metazoa; phylum Mollusca; class Cephalopoda; order Sepiida; family Sepiidae; genus Ascarosepion; species Ascarosepion bandense. The sequence continues at coordinate 2,500,700 of JBBBDQ010000851.1, forward strand.
AGAGAAATTTTTATTTATATTTCCCAGGATTGGGAATGTAGTCAAGAGGAAAGGTTAAGTTGATTTGTTGACGGAGAGGAAAGGACAATTAATTAATTAATTACAAAAATGACTCAACTGAAATTTATTTGAGAAAAAGTCGACGCCATGTACTAACTCTTCCCAAAGGAGGGAGAGAAAAGTCCCTAACTGGCTGAAAGGAATAGAAGAAGACAAAAAGAATGTTGACGTCATGTAGTAACTCTGCTCAAAGGCAGAAGGTGAAGTAATTTTATTTGATACGTGAGACAGAGATTGGTTAGAGGTAAGGATATTTGCATAAGACACCCATTATTTGTTCTCATCACACGGACAAGCATAAATACGAGAGTCCCGAGGTACCAAAGTGAGTTTCTGGCCTAAGATATAACGAGACAAAGATAATTGCCACGCCATTGAGTGCCAACCATACTGCCTGCAGCCTACCATAGAGTTCCTGTTGCCAACCAAAAGTTAAAGTGAAACAGTTCCAGCAACGTACAGAGGCGAAATCAATTCGAATTACCGCCGCTGCCAGACACCCAACGTACCAAAGACAGCTCTTCGGCAGTTTCTGTGAAGTCTTGGTGAGGAGTGAAACGAAGTTAGTTCCAGTCGCTATAACCTTAAAACTCAAACCGGAGGTGAAGTGATATTGCCAACCAAACACTCAACACTTGACTCGTCTGGAGTACCTACACACGATTTCTCACCTAGAACAAAGGCTCTACTGAGTGATATGTGTATAACCCCGGCTCTGGTCTCGGACATCATTTTCAAATTAAGGCAAGCGAAAGAGATAGAATCCAAGCGGTCGTCCTAAATATGTCTCTGATCCGGTTCTAGTCCTTTCTAAACTCAACAACTTTTCCCTTCCTGCATCCTGACTCCCAGCTTGTAAAAAGTTCTTATCTGTAGTTCCTGTTTTTAAAAACTCTGGTGAGCTCTCTGACCTTTGCAAATATCACCCTGTTGGCATTCTGCCGTTTTTCGGCAAAGTATTCGAGGCTCTAATCAATGCTAAAGTGATTGAGAATCTCACTTCTCACGACCTACTCTGACAATCAATATAGCTTCCGTTCCTTCAGGTCTACCGCTGATGTCCTAACGGCCATCACTGAATATGTATACCAGGCTCTTGATAATGTTCCCGAAGCTCGTTCTGTGGCTCTAGATATCTTGAAGGCGATTGGCATGCTCGCCTTCCAAGCAGTAATTGAAATGCAACTCTCAATTGCCATCTTCTATTTTCTTGAATCCCTTTCATCTTTTATCCTTCCCTCAATATTCCCTGTACCCAGTGTTTTAGTTCACTTTACCCCTTGCGTACTAGAAACATTTTCGCGTTGCTAGGAGTGAAATGATTAAAAAATATTTGTGGGTTAAATCCTTGGCTCCACTAGAAAGAGAATAATTTTGGAGAGTTATCAAGGCGAATTAGCTAAAACTGACATAATCCAAAGTCATATCACGGACTAAGTAAAGGTTTTGAATTTTCAACAAACCTCACTAAACTGTTATGTCATTATAAAATTTCTTATATTGAAATTGGATGTGCGTTGTGTTGCAGTGGATATCGGTTCGGAACGAGAAATTCCATGTTTTGCATTCACTTGTGCGCAAATACCCTTGGAAAAGGTATTAATCCATATCTTCCCTCCATTTATGGGTTTAAGAACAAGACAGGTTGGGTTTTGTAACATTGGCTGGCAACCAGTCTACCGCAGAAAGTAATGTCAACTTACTGCTTGATAATCTTCTGCCCAGCCAGTCATGTCTCTTTCGAGACATGATCGCTCAAGCGTGTATTACGTATGTAACTTAACTGACGGATATGGCAATGAATGCTGGTCAATGTCCTCACACATGAGGAAAAGACTTGAAGCAAAAAAAACGTGATATTACAGAAGGATGTTGAGAATTCCATTGACTAAACATGTAAAAAACGACGAAGTTTCAAGTAAGACTAAAAGGGTCACTTTTACTTTATATCAGGAAGAAAGCGTTAGAATTTCTCGAGCACTCAAAGAAAAAAAGGCTTGGGATTCGGATTTCAGCTTCATACTATTCGTCCTTTGTTTTTTTTTGTTTATTTGTTTTTTTAATCATTTCACCCCGAGCAACGCAGAAATGCCACTGAAGAGCTGGGGCTACATAACTGTAAAAAGATTAATTAGAAAAGAGTGAGGAGTACAAACTAGTTAGAAAGGAGCAATAGAAAGCTGAGAATGCAGGTGCGATGACAGATACATAGGTGGAGAGAAAGGGAAGGATATACGGGGGTGGGGAGAGAGCTAGAGTCCAGTGGTTAATAGATGAGTATTGACATTGCATTTAAATTTCTGGAGGTTGTAGCCGTCAGGAAAGCAAGAATATGGGAGAGAGTTCCACAGGCGGGAAGTGCGAGAGAAGAAGCTGCAGGAGCAGAATTGTCGTCTGCATTTGGCTAACCTAACTGTGAATGGGTGGGACCCAGTTGCCAATCTGGTTGCACGAGTAAACACCTGTTGAGGAGGCAGCAGTGACTTAAGTTCGTCCGAGCAGAAGCCATGAAAGTATTTATAGAACAGACAAAGGGAGGCCACATTTCGACGGTGGGGAAGTGGCTGCAGTCGAGCTGCCAGATCAGTACCTATTACATTACAGACTCTCCTTTGGAGCATGTCGAGAATACTGAGGAGAACGGCAGGGGCGCCTGACCATAAATGTCAGCAGTACTCCATGAACGGACGGATGGTTGACTTGTATATATATGCAGGATGGATTCAGGCGGAAAAAACATCCTGGATCAGCAAAGTGACCCAACCTTCTTAGCAGTAGATTTAGCTATGGAATCAATATAGTGGTTCCATTTGATGTCTGAGGACAGGGTAAGGCCGAGGAGGCGTAGTGTGTTGCTCTCAGGGAGAATCGCTTGGTCCATGCTTATGGGAGGCAGGAGAGGTTGCCTGTGATGGTTGACAGACAACAGCTTGGTCTTAGACACATTGAAGTTGACAAGCCACTTCTTGCCCCAAAAAACACTTTTTAAATATTGTTGAACATTTATTTTGGTATCTCCGAATTATGGTTTGTATGTTAGACTGTTTCTTTGCTGACAAACGTGTATTCAGTTTTCATGCAATTTCTTCTTGCGTTCCTCCACCACCTTCTTGTAGCTTCATTTTTGTGTCTGCTATCAACACTGTATTATTTTCATATCTCATTTTGTTAAGATTTTGACCGTCAATATTTAAACTTGGTATGATGTCTAATTCTTTCAGAATTTCTTCACTGTATAAATTGAATAATCCTGTGAGAAGACACATCCTTGTTTTACACCCCTTTGTATGTTTGTATATTTGCTGAATTTATTTTATATCCGTTTGCAAAGAGATTGCTGCCATTATAGGTTCCGGATTATTTCAAAATATCTTCCCAAATATGTCATAGATACCCAGCAAATTTCTTCAAAAGTTTCCTCATTAATAATATATAATAAAACAGAGGAAATCTGGATAAATTAACCTTGGTTATGTGCATGCCGAAAATAATATTCGCTCCCAAAAATGTTTATATATAAAACCAATGCGTTTCTGTGTGAAAGTGAGAGATACAATTTGATGAAACTGCTTGTATCTTCGTTATCATGGAAGGTTTGATGTAAAGTCCTGAAGATCATCACTCTTACACACAGATAATCCCAGAAGTTGTCTAGTTCCTGTGGTATTTTTTTATTTGGTGGCCTCAGGCATCAGTGATTGGCAATAACTCTTTTTCTTGGAGAAGTACAACTTGGAGTACGCACCCTCTAACTCGAACGGTTTGGACTTCGAATATCTTGTTTTACGGCTTGTCAACCTTAATAGGTTATTTAATGTCGACAAGAGTTTTAGAAGAGGTTTGTATGTACAGAATATACATCCTCTGTAAAAAAAAAAGTTTATAGATCAGGTTTCATTGACGTATTTTTGTAAAGAGGGTTTTGTCGTAAAGTCAGATGTATTGCTGGTAATACATGTAATACGAAAAGGAAACTGATAATTAACATCAGGATAAGACAGCGGAAGTTCTTGCGACATGTGATGAGGAAAGAGGGTTTGAAGAATCAGATGCTCGTGGGATGGATAGAAGGAAAAACAGACAAAGGAATGCAATGCATGACATACTTGATAGACATAAGCAGATGGATCGCGGAGCGGGATTTGAGCGGTATAACAGAAGATGTCGAAGGCCATGCTCGCCTACATCCGAAAGAGACGCCGCACACAGAAGAATAAGTCAGTTCGATCCTCACTGGGTGCCTCATATTTTATGTCTTGTGGCACATCTAAGCTATGCTTTATAAATTGGATGCATATGGCCTTTAATGATAATCTTGCATTGCAACATTTTGTGAAAATTTCACGCCAAGCAAGAATAAAGAACATTAAGAAGCAGGTCTTTGAAAGGTTTTGCCAATGTCTGTGTGTTCAATATGTTCGACTCTTTCATTCCCTATTTTCGGCTGTCTTTTTTCAGTTATTTTTGTTTCTTCTTCCGGTGATCGCTCTTTATCGCCAGTGCAAAGTTAAAACTAGTTTCGAATTTCTATTTTTATACCCGACATCAAATCACTGGAATTCCGTGACAAATTTTAAAATGCTGAAATTTGTAGCTGTGCGTCCTCCTTAAGAAAATCAAGATAAAGAAATGAAAACCGTTCAGCAAGTTCCGTTCTGGCTGCTGTGTCTGACACGACGAATACTTTTGATTACGAGAAAAAAAAAACTGGGGAAAGTCAATAAAATCTAAAACATGAAAATGAAGGTATTTCTTGGGGTATGATCAGGGCTTTTTTAAACCTTTGATGACGTTTATCTATTGTCATTCTAAGTTTACGCGACCTAAATATGAGCTTACTACACTAACCTGCCAATATAGATATACCGATGGATTTATGAAGGCGAATGTATCTTGCTTGGGAAATATCAGAACAGAGATCATTTCCAAGCTGATCCTCAATATGTTGGCAGTTAAATAGTAAATTACGAACTACTTTGGGTATGATAGAAATAACCGTATACCAAACTACGTTGAAATATAAAACCTCTCCAAGTTGATCTCAGTGTGTTGACAGTATGTTAGTAAATTTCGAATTAGTGGATGTACCTTAGACCAGACTACATTGTAATAGAAAACCTGATTAGGTTCATCCAATTTGTCGCCAGTTTAATGGTTAATTAGAAATGACTGTTTCTATTATAATAATAGCCTTATTCCTGATTACGTGGACACACACACACCCACACACACACACACACACACACACACACACATATATATATATATAGTAAAAAATCTAGGTGAAGATTGATAAATAATCCTAGTAATATCGGTTAAATGTTAAAACTGATCCAACAGAGAAATCAATTTAATTTTAATTTACAGAGCAGACATTAATTTAATCCTTTGTGAATTCAAGATTTCCATCATTGACCTATCATGGATAAACTCTGCCTGGAGTACTTCCTAAAATATATTCCTGACCCCAGTCTGCTTTCATTCAACATTTCCCTCACAGATAAGATCATCAAATTTGAAAAGAGACTGCGGTGGAAAGCGCATTTGTAACTATTTCCCTGCCGATACCAGAGACCAAAACGTGGATACCTCCAATCTGAAGTCTCAGAAAATGCCATCTTCTTGCAAATTCCTGGATCCATTTGAGAAAGACCTGTTTAGTATGTTGTCCAAGATGAAATTTAAACAAATAACATTCAAACTCTTTCCAAATGATACTAAGGAAAGACACTAAATCCATTAAAAACTCTAAGGACATTTGTGTTAAAGCCGATAAATCTAAAAATATTTACAAATGTAAGCCCTCTCACGACCTTAAACTTCTGACTAATAAGATTACTAGCACATATAGACTAAACAAAGAGGAGAATATAATTACTGAGATAGATCGTGATACCGCTAAATTTGCTAGTAAGCTAATTATCGATAGAGGAGGGAAGGTCAGTACTAGAAACGCTTGCTTCTTAAAGATCATCAGCCCAATTTTGGGAATAGTGTACAATCTAGGTTAATAAATCCAAACAAACGTGATTTACGCTGACAACATTACGGTTTACTCTTGTCTCGATCAAAAATCTGCCGAGACTGACAAAGCAAACCGCGCTGCCGAGCTTGAAAAGAAGCTCTATTCCATGGTGGACTGGGGTAAGAAATGGCACGTAAATTTTAATGCTTCCAAAACGAAGCTGCTATCTATTACCCATCACAGACAATCGTTCCTCCCGCCCATTAATATGGATCAGGCTTCTCTCCCTGAAAGTAAAACATTGCGCCTCCTCGGATTAACTCTCACATCAGACCTCAAGTGGAATAACTACATAGAATCCATAGCTAAATCAGCTGCTAAGAAAGTCGGTTCTTTGTGTAGGGCCAGGAAGTTTTTCCCGCTCGAAACAATCCTGCACATATACAAATCTACCATCCGCCCGTGCATTGAATATTTCTTCCACATCTGGTCGGTTGCTCCTGCTATCACCTAGGTGTTCTTGACCAAATTCAACGGAAAATCTGTAATGTGATCGATCCCGACTTGGCAGCTAGGATACAGTCGCTTTCTCACCGACGCAGTGTGGCTTCCCTGTATCTCTTCTACAAATACGTTCACGGCTTTTGCTCCGGTAAACATAACTCACTGGTATTCCCTATGTATGAATTTCCTCGAGCCACAAGATTAGCAACTAGGTCCCACCCTTTTACTGCGAAAGCGATAAATTGTAAACGCAAATTCTACTCCATTAGCTTCTTTTCTCGCAGTTCCCACCCGTGGAATTCCCTTCAGCATATTTGCTTTCCCGACAGCTACAATCTTTAAGAATTCAAGTGTAAAGTCAATAGTAATCTCATGTCGCACTAACTTACATCCTCTCTTTCAAGCTTTTTTCTTCGTTCACCCACTCTTATCAGTATTCTCTTACTTCTCATACAATCTTCCTGACACCACCTGTAACCTGTCACTCTTTCTAATAACATTCCTCCTATGTAACACCCTGCACAAGTGACAGTAAAATGCCTTGCTTGGGGACACACGATTATAAAGTAAAAATTAGTGATTTATGATTAGTCTCGAAAAACATAAAAAATATAACCGCTAAACTCCAACCGCCCCCCCCCCGCTTCAACCTCTGGAAAAATTCTTTTGATATTATCCATTGGTTTAGCAACATTGCTGATGAAGCTAGAAACACATTTAAATTTGATATTCTATCCCTCTATATCTAGAGACTTCCTAGTAAACTGTATTAATTTCGCTAGAAGCTATGTAGAAATCACCGACGAAAAGGCTAATATTCTTCTAGCAGCTAAGAAATCCCTCCTTACTCGTAACAATTCTACCTGGACTAAAAGTTTCAAGTGTAAATTTGCCGTCCCCATGGGAGCACATGATTCAGCCCAATTTTCTGATTTAATAGACATCTATATCCTAGACACACCTAATAAAGTTGTGGATCCTAAGAAATTAGGCCTATACCGAGATGATGGACTGATGTTCATCCTGATAGTAATGGCCCCTTGACTGTGAAAATCTAGAAGAAAATCATTAGAGCCTTTAAGATGCGAGAGACTGCTTCCAACTTAAAGATTGTGAAATCCCTAGACATTACTCTCAACCTCGATAATAATTCTTTTAAACTCCTACCTACATTAAAATAATTCTGACCACTCTAACGCCATTAAAAAACAAATACCGAATACTAAAATTATCCGATTATATATATATATATATATATATATATATATATATATATATATATATATATATATATATTTAATCGGATAATTTTAGTATTCGGTATATATATATATATATATATATATATATATATATATATATATAATAACTTGAATCCAAACGGAAAAGTAGGAAGGTAAATCCCAAAAACCTGATCCTAATTAATATTAAAATTTTAATATTAAAAAATGATAAAGGTGGAGAGCTTAAATAAAATTACAGAGCTAATATAAAATAAAATAAATTTTGATGTTCAAAATTGTTGAATGATCATTTCAACATGAAATCCCTAAGAGAGATTTCACATCTCATCGGCAACTACCACATTTTCAAAATGAAATAAAATAAAATGAAATAAAAATGAAGGTTAAGAATTAAAAGATTTCCGTCATAAAAAAATCTTCTTACGCCTACATCCCTTTCCTTCTGTTTTGTTTAACGCAATTCTCAATTTAACACCACTTCCTATTCCATCCTTTAACCCCTTTCCCTTTGTAAAGCTAGACAAAGCCAAATTTTCCAATTTTTTCACTAACAACTCTATCTAAAAGTAAAATCTAAAAATAGACGTTGATTGCTAACCGATTTTTTTTTTGTGAGGTAATTTTTTTAATTCTTAACTTTCATTTTTATTTCTTTTTTATTTTATTTTTATTTCATTTCATTTTGAAAATGTGGTAATTGCCGATGAGATGTGAAATCTCTCTTAGGCATTTCATGTTGAAATGATCATTCAACAGTTTTGAACATCGAATTTTATTTTATATATATATATATATATATATATAGTCATCCGCAGACAGATCTGCTGTATCACAGCTCATCAGTACGGCTTAGACTCCGTTCGCTTCCTAAACCAGGATCGAAACACGATTCTACTCATAGGCCACGAGCGTCCGGTAGAAGAAGGCGGGCTTTTTAGTGTGTATAAACACGCCCAATAGCTAGAGTGCTGCAATTCATTATATATATATATATATATATATATATATATATATATATATATATGTGTGTGTGTGTGTGTGCGCGCGCGCGCTACTGGTATTATGTAACATAATACTACATGAAGATTTCTCGAGTAATGAAGTATAGTTTCACCAAGAGACACATCTGATCAGGAATTTAACTAAGTACTCGGCAATAATTTCTGATGGCTGAACAGGCATCAAGCAAACAGGCTTCCTGATCCACTAATCTCTTGATGCCTTTGTCTAGGCAAAAGATACTGGAGGATGAAATGTGAATGTTTTCGTAAATAAACACCCAATTTCATCAACAAAAAACGTTTTATTTCTCAATGAAAAATGACGCCCACCTTCAGTAAAAATAAAAAGATTACATTTGATCTTTAGAACATGTGAATGTTTCATTTGAAACCTTTTCAAACAGAACAACTAATTCTGGTCAATAAAATACTTGCGTATATTTACAACCTAGTCTACCAGTTAATTGTAGAGATGTATAAGAGGATCGACTGAAAATATCCTTGGAAAGATAGTCATGAAATTGGACTAAATGAGGTTTATTTTTTAACATTGCTCGCTCCTTGCAGGCAACACACTTCTTTCATCGGTGTTAGATGGCGTGGATCTCATTGGTGAAGAAGCTTTCATTCTGTTGGTCAGAAAAAGTAATCAACAGCAGATATGATATCATCACGACTACATTACTAATTCCCAATTTGAGTAGTGAGTTCGATCCTCACTGGGTGTACCATACTTTTGGCCTTGTGATACTTCTAAGCTGCTCTTAGAAATTCACCATTACTAATTACAAGTGATTTTCAAGTCGGGGTATAAATGATAGTCAGATGGGTCCAAATCAGAATAAAGAAGAGGATCAACCACTTTAAAGCTACAGTCGCGCACTGTAGCCATTAAACCCAAGAAAATGTATGCTAAAGTACTGTCCTGATTAAGAAATACCTCTTTCGTCAGTTTACATGTGCGTTCGGTCTGCATAGCCTCTCGTAATTGCCTCGGCAAGTTGGCGTACTACTCTCCATTTATGGGGTCTCTCTTTTGAAGATAGTCAATAACCACAATGCTTTTTGAATTCCCCAAAACCGAGTCCATCACTCTTTCCTGCAGATGAAACAACCAAGAACCTCTTTGGAGCAGGTGAAGAGAGCGTCTCTTGTCTCTGATTCATTGATGAACTAACACTCATTTTTATTTCAGAAATGTACAAGGGAACCAGCTGGATCTACGTCAACCAATGTCAGATCTTACCGTGATGTGAGCAGTCTGGTGAGGTTCTCATCAGGTTTCAGGTGGGATACTCACTGAGCTGAAACCTTTATCAAACTAAGTTCTTTGTGCAGAATATTCTAGACTCTCTCACGGGACATGCTAAATAGCATTGAATATTTCATTTATAGGTAGTCTCCTGTCATCCATCATATGACGAACATCATCAATATTTTCCTCAGTGGGCCTGTTGCAGGACACCTAGACTTTGGGTTATCTTCGAGACATTTCCCTCCCTTCATAAATTTAGCTGCCCTTTATCACTGTTGATAAAGTTGGAACATAATCCCCTCATGTAGTAACCAGGTCAGCATGAATGTTCTCAAAGTGAAAAACCTTTTTGCGGGTATTTGATAATGCCACGATGCCAAAATGCTGGCAATTTTCAAGAGAATTCTGTACTTGGTATTAATGAAGTCTGAACAGTCAGATGTCTGTTTACCTGGAATAAAACAAAGTAATTTTTACGAAGAAGAGTTGAAGTGAATATATGCAATATATCACAACTCGAGAATCACTCTTTTATAGTTAACCTATGGACTTTTCAGCTTTCCCTCATACAGTATGGAATCAATTTGAGTAACATGTTGACTTTTATGCAACAGAAGTGTGTTTCAAAATTAGAGATTTATCATCGATAGATGACCAAATTTCATTACTGCCAAAAACTGACATTTACCTCTCGAAGTTTTGCCAGTCATTTTCGATTGACAAAGTGTTTTATAGCTACATCGATAAATGAATTAAGATTTGAGTTAAGCTAAAACGAGTAAAAAATTCGGAGTTTAATTGAGCAAGAGTTAACTCGACAGATGTATGCAACTGCTTTTTAAGATCAATGGTTAAAACGTCTTTGAGTGAGTGATGCCTAAGGGTTTTGGAAAAGATCTTCCTTCTTTGGACATTGTGGAATGACGCTGTGGATTCACAAAGAACTGTACCAAATAGCAAAAGCCACAGGAGTACTGGCTGTTCGACCAGTGAATACTAAATATTTGCTTGTGGAGAAACGGCTAATGTTACTATTACAATTTGAGTACCCTAAGATTTTCATCGAATGAGACTGCAAGAACGTTACGTGATGAAACTTTTACAAATAAAAGAAAAGGTCAGTTTCATTTTATGAGAAACCCTTTAGTCCCTGTTGTGATGTAGGGTATGACAAGAGATAACTCTTAATTCAACAGATTCTGTCATGATAGCAGTATTTATTACTTAGCTAGATAAATCACTACAATAGTATGGATATTTACCACATATCCCCACTAAGACGTGATAAAGTACAAGGTTGAGTTTAGTGTGGAGAACCCAAACACGAACGCTCGAGCCAGGGACAAAAATTTCCTAACCCCCGCAACCATTGGTTGCGCTGGCCTTGATGACGACCACCGATCCAGCCCTCTAGTGCAATGGAGTGATTAAGTCTTGGGAAACTATTCCACAGGGAACGGTCATCTCTAAGTATTTATTTTTCTCAGTTACACATCTGTTCTTGGACAGAGGCATAACAAAGCTACACTCTGCCCGAAAACAGAGACGCAACTGAGAGAGGATGACCCTCTACTTGATAGGCGGGTGAATCACTGCAATAGTGTAATATTTATCTCCTCTCCCCACTGGAACGTGGATATGACACAAGGCCGAGTTTATGGTGGGGAAACCGATGCGAACAAAGAAGGTCAAGTACAAAAATTGCCCAGTCCCTGCAACTGCCGGTTCCGCTGGTCTCAGAGGCGACCTCCATTCCACCCCTTGAGCGGAGTGAGGTGATTTAGCCTCAGGACACTGTTCTTCCGAGACTGGCCATCTCTCAGTGTTATTTTTCTCGGAAGCATATCTCTCCTCGGACAGAGATACAACAAAACCAGAATGAGAGATGATCTCTACATGGCAGGTAGGTAAGTTGCTGCAATAGTATGATTCTCTGACAATTACCTCGGACTACTTATCATGAATGGGTCAGTCAGTTCATGATAGTAAGGAGAGCAAATGGCTCTTAACAGTCCTAAATCCCTGACACTTTGACCAAAGAATTTAAACCTAACTTTATAGGAGACTCATGATCATTGATAAAAATGTTGATTATGTTTTAAATAAATTTAATACATGTTTGTTATATTTCAAAAGTATTTCTTTCAGTCTCCAATTTCGAATACCCTAAATTCCAAGTAGTACAAGGTTCACGAGTCAATCAATATAGAAAGGTAATGTTAATGAGTATGGATGAGAAGGAATATGATGATTCTCCTTCTGTACAAAGAACTGGCCCAGTATACACTACAGTTTAATCCTTAGCTGGGAGAAGAAAAGATGCATTTTAACTTAACCAAATAGCAGAAGATGCAAAAAATTGAAATTAGCTTGCTAGTTTCACTTTACACATGCGAGGAACGTAATTAGTTCCATTAAGAAAATAACATGTCCAGAATAAAAACTTTAATGAAAATAACTTTTTACACATCTAAAACAAAACAGTAACTTTAAAGTATATGTGTAACCAAGAAGCTTGTAAGTTCAACAGCATCAACATTTTACCTAAAACAATTGATGGTTGATAAATTCCTAAAAAAGCCCAACTTGTAACCCTCTTTTTCACATTCATCTTTCTCTGTTTTATTTAAGTTTAAGAACATTACATCCTTAAGAAAATGGACTGAGATCAATAGTTTGTTGCTTATAAAGTATAAAATCTCGAGGCAATATTCATGACAAACTTAAGCCGTCAGTTAATAGAATCAGCCATGGATACTGTAGTAATATTCTAAAATGTTTATAAAAGAACAATTCTTTCATGCTTTAACACGTGCATGACCATGACATTACAACATAAAAAAAATTATATTTTGCATAATTATCACGTTCTAATGAACGCTAAGTAATTTGTCAACCGTTATATTTGAAGCAAGAAGAAAATATACAGTAACTTTTGCAAAACAAATTTGCGATTATTTTTTGTTAACACAACTCACACCACTGAAGATCATCACGGAATGAGATTGAAAGTACTTGGGAACATAGAGAAATAAATAACAAAATAATCTCTCAAAGTTACAGCTCATTTCATCTTTCAATTCTAATACGCGAAAGATTATTCGTGAGTATGAACGGATTTTATTAAAAAGAACACAATGTCTGTAATTTACTTACATATTGACATGTCTAAAAGAAAATTTTTTGCCTAAGTACACAAATTATATATATATATATATATATATAATTTGTGTACTTAGGCAAAAAAATTTAGGCAAAATGTTCTGTCCTACCTATGTTTGTCTTGTTTAGCACGGATATTATGCTGTATGTATTTCAGTCCACATTATCTGTCATCGATCTGTCACTTCATGGATACAACAATATATATATATATATATATTGTTGTATCCATGAGGTGACAGATCGATGATAGATAATGTGGACTGAAATACATACAGCATAATATCCGTGCTAAACAAGACAAACATAGGGAGGACAGAACAACAATAATTAGGAAGAGAGGAGAGGTTAACTTGTTAGAGTCGCAGAGAATATCGTCCGATAATAATCATCTATGACACTCCGAATGATTTACGACCTCTTCACGAACCCGTAAGTTTGGACAATTCTTGTCTGCTTTTCCCCAGACGAGACTCTACTGTTTGGCGGAAACTCGTTTGGGTTACTCTCTACCCGAAGGCAGAGAGTCCGACAAAGATAACGACTGATGCACGCAGTCAATCCCCTCAGAATGTCAGTGACACTCCGAACCTCTGACTGATTTTAATAATTATTTATATGGCTATTTCGATCCGCAGACCATTCCATCAGAGCGCTGGACGGTGTCAGTTGCTCTACTCTATCTCTCCATATATATATACACACACAAGAGTGTACCCCGGTCATAAAAAATCACGGCAAAATATTGGAGAGAATCATTAGCTGTTTCCTCACAGGTTATCTCTCTGTGCATGACAATACACACACACACACACACACACACACACACACACACACACACACACACATATATATATATATATATATATATATAGGCGATAAAATTCCGGGATAAGTTTGGTAAATAATCCAGGAGGATCATAGTAATATCGTTAAAATCCTAAAACTGATCCAATAGAGAGCTCAATGCAAATCAGTTCAATTTACAGAGCCTATATTTCTTTATTTATGTATAAAAGGGTCAGACCACATACCTCCCTCTACCAAGGAAAATTTATTACTAAATTCTTTCTCCCAACCCATCCCAATGAAAACCAATACATCCGAACCCCTTCCTTTACCTACGCTAACTTCTGGTCTTAGAATTTTCCCTCATTCTCTGTTTATAAGGGATCGAAGAATACATGCCTTGAAATGACATATTGGGAATGTCTACTTCCCCCACTAAGTTTTTTAAAAATTTACAGATAATATTTATATATATATATATATTCTTCACTGCTAGGTGACATAATTGTGGCAAAAAATAAAATAAGATACTGTTAAAGAGTGAACACACAGCAAGAGGTTTAATCAGTCAGTTAAGTGTCATACGTGATACACGCTTGGCCGATCATGTCACAAAAGTGACATGACTGACTGGGCAGAAGGTTATCCCGCAGTAGGTTGCCATTACTTTCAGCGGTAGACTGGTTGCCGACTAAGGCCTATAGAACCCAATCTGTCCTGTTATTTAACCTATAACTGGAGGGAAGAGACGGATTAATACCTTTCCCAAGGGTATTTGTGCGTAAGTAAATGCAAGGAATTCAACTGGAATTCGAACTCGTAGTAAAGAGAATGAACTGAGCCGACGATGTCTGGCTATTGTCCGTTTTCACTAGTTGGCGGTTATTATTATTATTATTATTATTATTATTTTAATGTTTATGTTTCTTAATAAAAGTATTCCCCTTTTTGTGTTTGGTGTCTTCCTTTTTTTTTTTTTTTTTTTTTGGCCACGTGGGTTATTGAGTTTTCTTTATCTTGTCCTCTTTAGTCAACCTTCCCTGAAGATCCGTTTAGGTGAAACCTTAGTAGGTTTGTTGGCTCACTAGGTTAATTTACATATATATATATACTAGTTCTCTTCATCTCTCCCTTTGTCTTTTGCTATTTATCTTTCGATACAATTCTCTTTATACAACTTACTCTGTTCATATCTAAGCACCATCTGGTTGAGTACACTGGTTTTATTCTTTACTGTTTGAGGAGTTGACATTATATATTTTTATAAAAAAATATCTTGACATATATCTGTAGAATTCCTATTTTATTTTTACGAATAAAATCATTTCAACAAGTTTATTGCCAGAACTGTACAAATTCAACAAGCTCACAGTTGACAATAACCGGAGAATTTTCCCGGATCCCACGGGCGAAAGTAACGATTGTCTATCTCAACAATGTAAATCTCCATTTTAAAAAAAATACATTTGCTTCTACACTGCCAATACATTCGTAATTCTGAAATTTTTTCTTCCGATATTTCATGGCATATGAGCGAGTATTGGAAAATGAGAATTTCCGAAAAGTGTGTTCGAAGTGAATGACTAACGATATTTACGGCGCTATATGGGGTGAGCGGAAGTTTCAGCTCTTTCTTTTTTGCTCAAACAGGGAACTAAACCTAAGACCAAATTTGTTTCCCTTCTAATAAAGTGTAGAAATGTGTTACGTGCCATCTCTCCAACTTGTTAAAAAGAACGCTGTCTCATGTTACAAAAGCTGTCTTTATTCACGCCTACAGAACGTCATGTTACGAAATCTTGTATTTTAAGGCATGAAAGCGTCTTCTTTTCCTTGTCTCTTTACGAAAATTGCCCTCTGTAAAGGTACACTGATTGGCCGATAAATGTTACATGAACGGTAATTTAATCCAACAATGGCTTTTTCTGATCTTGAGTCTTTTGTCCACCGAGGCATCAAATGTTTATGTTTAGATATATATTTTTCATTTTATATTTTTAATCATTTTACCCAGGCAAGGCAACAATTCTACTGGAACTTAAGAGTGAAATTGAAAGAGAAAACTGGAAAAGTGAAGGACTGAGAAAAGAATAAAAAGAACAGAGTTCAAGCAGACAGAAATGAGGATTGACGTTGCTTTTAATTTTTTGAAGAGTGTAGTTCTCAAGGAAGCAAGAAACCAGTTCTACAGGTGGGAGGTGCGAGAAAAGAAACTTTAAGTTTAAAAGGTGTCGTTGCGTCTAGCTATTTAAAAATAAACCGGTGAGACCTAGTTGCCAATCTAGTAGCACATTTAAATACATGTAGTCAGGGAACCAGGATGAAAAAGCCCATTAGAACCGTTGCAATAAATATATTTATAGAAAAGAAAGGGGAAGCCACATCACATCGGTCCAAAAGTAACTGAACTCGAGATGCCTGGTCAAACGCGGTTATTTTGCGAAGAATCTCTAAATATACAACAAGAACACCAGATGAGACATGACAGCAATATGCGATGCACAGGCGAATGGAGATTTTAAAGTGTCTAAGATGGATTTTGACAAGAAGAAATGCCTTGGCTCGACACAGTGAACCAACTTTTCTTACAGTAGACGTAGCAATTGATTCGATATAGTCACTCCAGTTTGAGGGTTTTTTTAATCATTTCACCCCAAGCAAGGCATTCCACTGCTACTATTGTCCAGGGGGTTACGTAGAGGAAAGTGGTGAGAAAGAGTGGTTAGATAGAGGAAATGTCAGAAGGAGGGTGATAGACGGGTAGCGATGTAGATGGGAAGAGTGTTTAAAAGAATAGATGCGAGTTAGTGTGTTAGGAGGTGTCTATTGATCGTACATTTAAAATCCTGGAAATTAGAGCTGTCGGGGATGCAAATATGTGAGAGGGAATTCCACAGGCGGGAAGTGCAAAAAAAAAGAAGCTGTTGGAGTAGAAATTGCGGTTACATTTTATCGGTTTAACTGCAAAAGGATGGGACCTAGTTGCTAATCTAGTATCTCGTGCAAATTAGATGTGCTCATCTCCTTTCACGCAATTTTTATAAACTTATAATTTGGCATGTTTAAAATCGGTAGTTTTTGTTATATACAATAAAATAAATTCTGAAATCAGTTGTATGGCCATTTCTACATGAAATCTCTAAGAGAAATTTCATGCATCATCGGCAACTTTTTTTATTTTCAAATTAAACCAAGATATTTTAAAGGCGGAAGTTAAAAAATATATATCACAGAAAAATTAAAGGGGTGGGATTAACAAAAAGTTAGACAGAAATCATTGTCCATTTTTAGATTTTGGAAAATTAATATTAATTAGGATCAGGTCTTTGGGATTTACGTTCCTGCTTTTCCTTTTGGATAAAAGTTTTATATTTAAACACACACACACACACACACACACACACACATATATATATATATATATATATATATATATATATATATATATATATATATGAAAATGACTGTATATGAAGAAAGATATGGGACATGCCTACCTTTTTAAAATACATTGGTAGTAAATTTTATTTACTGGAGGATTTCCAACCGATTAGAACATAAAGGTGTAATAAAATGGGGAAAAATATTGCCAGAGAAAATCGTTTAGCCTCGAAGGAAATCATTTAAAAACGTGAAGCGGAAACGGAGCAATTTTCTACTGCAACATTCAATAACATGGCAGTCGATTGATTATCGATAACATCATTTTTCTACGAGAAGGTTATAGCTGTGTGGACAGTTGTTTCGGCGGAATAAGAGCCGCGTAGGCAATTGCTGCAGGGAGCCTTCATCGATAATAATAAGTTCATTATTATCTAAGATTGTGCACGCTCTAACATTGTCATTATATATATATATATATTACGGGTCAACATCGATAATGCACCTACCTATTCAAATTTCACATTTCCTCTTTCTAAATTTTTCTATCAGATATATATACACTCCTGATCAAAATTTTAAGAATACTTAAAAATCTTTAAAAGAATTATGTTTTTTACGGATAGATTTTAAACTCCTCCCACTTAAGGTTACCAATACTACAATCTAAAAGTTTATGGAAACAAAAAGCTATATTCCAAACATTTTATTTAGAAATTTACATTTTTATAAAATGAGGCAACTTACACATGATCAAAATTATAAAACCAGAGACAAAAATTCTACGAAATTGTACAAAAAGTGTATGAAAAGTGTATGAAAACATTCAACAACCAAATTTAATATTGAGTTCTACCTCCAGTGCCTTTGATGACTTCAAAAATTCTGTCGGGCATGCCAGAAATAAGTGTTTCCATTAAGGTGCGGGGGATGTTGTTCCAGCTTCTGAAGATGGCTTCACGAAGTTCATTTTTTGTTGAATATTGTTTGCCATTTTGATAAACATCTCTTGTCATCCATCCTCAAGCATTTTCAATTGGGTTCAAGTCTGGTTAGCATGCAGGATGTCCCAAGAGATGGAGCCCATTTTCTTGTAGAAAGGTCAAGATCCGTCTTGCAGCATGGATTGCAGCATTATTCTGTTGGAATAACCATCCATCCACACACAAATGATGGCCCTCCATCATCAATGATGTTTTTTGTAGCATGCTAACATAACCAGCCGCTGTTTGGCAACCCTGCACCACCTGGAGCTCCATCGTACCTCTGTAAGAAAATGCACCCCATACAATTAGGGACCCTCCACCACTATGACGTGTGGAGAAATTTCAGGAGGCATGTTTTTGTTATGCCAATATCGTTGGAAGCCATCAGGGCCATCTAGATTGAATTTTTTCTCATCAGAAAACATGACTTTCTTCCACTTCTCAGCGTCTCATGTTTGGTATTCACAACCAAACTTTAAGCGGTCCACCTTGTGACATGGAAGCAGCGGAGGAATTTGTTTATGCTTTTTATTTACCATGCCTTTTTGTCGTAAGTGTCGTCTGATGGTTACGGGACTGCAATCAGCTTCTGTGACTGCCTTAATTTGACTAGAAGCAAGTCCCCCGTCTTTCATAACAACCCGTCTTATTCTCTTACTCAATGCAGAAGAAATATTTTGGGGCCTACCAGAGAATTTTGCTTTTCCATAATTCTCACTGTTCTTTAGAAAGTTGCAAATCACAGTTTTACTGTGATTTACCTTAGCTGCAATCGCCCGATGTGACAAACCTTGCTGATGGAATTCTAGAATTCGCGAATGCTCAACTTTGGTAACTTTGCTTGCTTTAGGCATGGTAACACTTTTACGCAGTGATTATTAATCTCTAACTGAACTAAAAACATTGGAATTACCATAGATCTAACAATCTATACCTCAGGTCTTATAATTTTGATCATGCGTAAATCGCCTCATTTTATAAAAATGTAAATTTCTAAATAAAATGTTTGGAATGTAGCTTTTTGTTTCCATAGCCTTTTAGATTGTAGTATTGGTAATCTTAAGTGGTAGGAGTTTAAAATCTATCTGTAAAAAAAATTCTTTTTAAAGATTTTTAAGTGGTCTTAAATTTTTGATCAGGAGTATATATATATATAATGGTTACTAATAGAAATACATTCCACAGTTATATATTTACTTTTAAAAAGTGCTCAATGCAAAAGTCAAGCATATGATTATTATTATTATTATTATTATTATTATTAATATTATTATAGCATACTTCACCTCAATAGCTATAAAATGTCGGTGTTAAAAACCATCATCAGACAGTAAAAGTGGCTCATATATTTGGTAATATATTTAGATAAGGAGATCTAAATAAATAAATAAAACCAAAGAGATCATTCAATGATATTGGCGGTGTGAGGTTATGACATTTTAAAGAATAATGTGCATACGGCTCATAGACAGTAGTGTTTCAATGTTTTGCCACTGAAAGCCAGATATGTCAACAATATTAAACGGGACAAAAAGTGAAACAGATAAAGAAGAAAAACATAAACAACATAGGAAAAAGAAGTGAGAAGAGGCAAGAAAGAAGAGACGGAAGAAGGAAAGACTAGCAAAGAAAAATCAAAACGTTAGAAAAGATAAAATAAACTATAATAAATATACAAATAAAATTAAAACCAACATAAAAAATAAGTGTAATGTAAAAAAATATGTAAAATTCAAAATTTAAATTTAAATAAAAATATAACTAATAATAAATTCTTAATGTGATTAGTTCATAAGAACTAACAAAAGAATAATAGTAATTAAAAGATCTCACCATTGCCAAATCTGCTGCAATGAAAGTCGGCTCTCTGTGCAGGGCCCGGAAGTTTTTCCCACCTGAATCTATTCTGCACATATACAAATCTACCATCCGCCCGTGTATTGAATATTGCTGCCATATCTGGTCGGGTGCCCCTGCTGCTCTCCTTGGGTTTCTTGACAAAATACAAAGGAGGATCTGTAACGTGGTTGATACTGACTTGGCAGACCGGCTGCAACCACTCTCTCACCGGCGTGATGTGGCTTCCCTGTGCCTCTTCTACAAGTACTTTCATGGCTTCTGCTCCGATGAGCTTAGATCACTGGTGCCGCCTAAGCACGAATTTACACGAGATAATAGATTGGCAACTAGGTCCCACCCTTTTACAGTCAAGCAAATAAGATGTAACCGTAAATTCTACTCCAGCAGCTTCTTTTCTCGCGCTTCCCACCTGTGGAACTCCCTTCCACAAGTCTGCTTTCCCGACAGCTACAATCTCCAGGTGTTTAAATGTAGGGTCAATAGACACCTCCTATCACACTAACTCCCAATTATTCTCAGAACACTCTCATCTACCCAACCCTCATTCTCGGTATCCTTACCCGCCTATCAACCACCCTCTGACATTTCCCATACTTAATCATCCTTTCTCCACTCTATGTAGGCCCCTGCACAGTAGTGGCAGTGACATGCCTTGCTCGGAGTGAAACGCTTATAAAAAAAAAGAAGTTATAAGAAGTAAATAGTAAAATACTGAGATAAAATTAAGATAGTTTCAGTTATATTTAAGGTTATGGAAGATTATATGGCGGTAAAAATTAGTGATTTCATTACATTGGTTTAATAAGTCAGTTTTGGAGAATTGTATTTCATAGATGTTTTTCTTATAAGCAAAGGGAGCCATTTAACTGTGGGAGTTTTATTTGCATCTTTTAATTGCCAGTAGCATTTAAAGAGAGGAGTAGAATTACTATATACTTTATTGTTTAAAGATAATTTATGCTGGTAAAATCGAGACTTAAAATTATTCTTAGTACATCCGATATAATGTTTGGCGAGATTAGAATTTTCAGTAGTTTAGATAGTAGCTTTGTATACAATGAAATCTGCAAGGAATTAATTTTGCTAAGAACTTACGTTAGGTTTATAGTAATTACAGAAACGTGTGTTATTATCATTATTGCTTATAATGAATATCATAATGTTTAAATATCATAAACAAACTAATAATAAATCTACACATAATCAAAATATGAAATTAATTTGGTACACGCCACCATTTAACCAAATATTTAGTACCAAGTTATAGCAATGAATTCCTTAATATAGTTCAGAAACCCTTGCCAACCAATAATCCTCTCATAAATTTTTTAATAAAAATGCATTGGAACTTCGTTATAGCAGCATTGATAATCTTCCTAAAATAATAAAAACATAATAACAAAATCCTGAAGCAACATTATGATATTAGTTATAACCAACATACCATAAATAATGATAATAACACTAATTTTTTCAATTGTCCAACAGTTAAACGGAAAATATTAAATGAAGAAAGAACATTATATTTATATATATATATATATATATATATATATATATATATATATATACAAATGAATAAGGAACGAAGAAAATAATTGCAACGTTCAAAACATTAATTTAAAACAGTGTTCAATAAAAAATAAAGCAATGAATATTTATTATTAATTTTACTTAGAACATGGAGTTTGTACATGTTTTAAGTAATATATATATATATATTCCAGTTGAATTCGTTGCATTCACTTATGCGCAAAAACCCCTGAAAAGGGTATGAATCCATCGCTTCTCCCTCCAGCTCCATCCAGCTATGGGTTAAAAAGCAAGACAGATTGGCTTCTGTAACCTTGGTTGGCAACCAGTCTACCGCAGAAAGTAAAGGATACTTACTGCGGATAATCTTCTGCCCAGTCAGTCATGGCTCTTTCGAGACATGAACGCCCAGGCGTCTATCACGTATGGCACTTAATTGACTGACTTATATATATATATATATATATATATATATATATATATATAGAAAGAGAGTGAGAATCTTGAGATTACCAGACTTACAAATGAATCGTGCGGATATTGTAATACGGCTCAAAACGAGTAATCGGTGAACTGAGTTCGAATTCCGATCGAGTTCATTGCATTCACTTATGCGCGAATAACCTTGGGAAATATACAAGTTCATCTCTGTTACCTAGGGTTATCAGTTAAATATCAGGAGATCAGTCTAGAAGAAGGACGACTTTGAATTAAAAACTGCATATATCCCTGTCGAATCCCATATTCCTAAACCATTCATTTTGTTCATATTAACTGAGATAGCGGGTTGTGGACTCCATTATCGTGACTACGATCGATAAGCTACGTTGAAAAAGCCAGAAGGTGGGCTTTAAATGATTAGTTTTTGCAAATGCCGATTTAAGCAACTGTTCTCGTAAAATATTCTTATTTGCTGTGAACAAAACTTTATATATGTATATAGCGGCGTTTCTCAACCGCTATCCGGATGAACTCAAGTTATCAGAAAAAAATTTTAATAATTGTTACTATATTTAAATAATAATAAAGCTTGCGACACCTAGCAGGTGATTTCTATGTGTCGAAGTCAAACGTCTGTCATTTGACTTTTCAATCTGGATACTAAATTCATTAACCTTGAAAAGAAAGTTCATAATTCTTTCCTTTTTGCCTTCCTCGGTGTCTTTAAAATCAGTCTTATTATCGGTGTCTCTAAAACGAAAAATATCAGATACTTTATAAATCCCTTTAAATGAAAACTGTATCACTTAAATATACGATGTCAAAAATAAATACGTATTTCAGGAGAGTTCTTTATTATTTGCAAATTTCAATACTTATTTTTTTTCTTATTAAAATTTAAAAGCAAGCCCAGAGTTTATAGTTATTCTAAAAATTCGCTCTGAATTAAAGAATGGTTAGAGAACTCTAGTTTACAGTAAACGATTAAAATAAAAGTGTCGATAGTGTCATCCACTCACAAAGGAGTTACATAGATTTATCCCAGTGATAAGCAGTGTATATTTGCAAAACTTAAAGCCGCTTAGATACTTTTTGAGTTGTTATTTGTTTACGGTTTCTGCCCGCAAACCTTAGTCATTCGGTTCTGTGCCATAAGTGATAGATGCATGGCCGATCATGTCTCCAAAGAAACATGACACTGGGCTGAAAATTTTCCAGCAGTAGGCTGTCTTTACTTTCTGCCGTAGATTGGTTGCCAATCAAGGCTAAAGTACTCAATTTGTCCTGCTATTTTAACCTCTAGCTGGAGGGAGAAGAACTAGATTAATACCTTCCGTGGGGTATTTGCACGTTAGTGAATGCAATAATTCCAATGAAATTTAAACTCGCCCTTGTTTCTAGTCGATATCTACTACACCACAATGCACATCTTTAGTACAGTTCATTATTGAACAAGTATCCTTTCTATCTGACATATAGCTCTCCTCGCAATAGGTGCGTATAGTTATCATTGGCCACTGACTTTTACACTGTTCGACGGCTTGACCACTAGAAGAGGATCGTTTCTGTTACTGACACAATGAGGTCATTATTCAAAGTCTTGTCCTCAGATCGAAAAACTGAAGTTTTAAAGACTCAAGTGAAGTCATACAGGGTGTAGAATCACTTCTACATGCATGTACATACTTATATACGTATCGCCATGTACGCACGTATATACACATATATACGCACATACTTATACATTAGTACCGCACGTGAAACCTCTTTTTCCCGCGCTTCATTCAGAAATATATAAGCTGATGTTCACACGTGTGTAGACCAGTTGGAATCTGTCTTTCGGAGCTAACAGTCCGAATGCCGTTAGTTTCTTTCCAACTCACATACTGCGCTAATTGCATTTAGCAATTAGTTACACCAAAAATATTACTTTCTCTCTCTTACAAGCATACTTCACGACATATATAGATATACTTAACTACTAATTAGTACAACATAATATTTCCTTTTTTCAGGAACTCTTCCAGTATGAACATAGATACATTTTCTTCAGCATCCAAGAGAGAATTTTCTCCACTAAATCTTGCATGCACAAAATAATCAATCCTGTAACTATGTTTAATACATTGTTATTATTCATGTTATATTGTTCTCTGAGGTATTTTTATTATTAATGTGGTGGGTTGGACAACCAGTCTACTTTATAATGGTGACTCCACTTTCAAATTACTACCACGTCGTCCAGTCAACAACAGGGGGAAACATATTTGCCACATTTACGTTTATTGTTTCTTCTGATGACGAAATGAGATTTCTAACTGACGAGGGGAAAAGAATAGGGTTTACTCTAAAAGAAAGAGGCAACTGACATCACAGGAAAACAGATGAAGTCTTACATTGGTTCAAATTATGCTTATTTATACTCATGGCCTTCAAACACGTATACATTTTGGAGAGTAGCTCTTGTAAATAACACTCTGGATCAAACACAATTATTTCTTATAAGCTTAGAATTTTCTGCATAACTAGGTCGGCGATATGAATTAAATTAAAAGAAATTTCATGTCTTTTAATAAAGCAGAAGTTTCTATTATTTAAATGTGACAATCAAAATTAAGTAGCTGATTTGTTTCAGATCTGGAATCCGAGATGGACTCGTCTCAAAAAGTCATGCATACCGAAAATGTCTTATTAGTGACATTTTTTTTTTTATAAGCGTTTCACCCCGAGCAAGGCATGTCACTGCCACTACTGTGCAGGGGGCTACGTAGAGTGGAGAAAGGCTGATTAAATATAGGAAATGGCAGGGGGTGGGTGATAGGCGGGTAAGGATACCGGGTTGGGTAGACGAGAGTGTTGTGAGAATAGTTGGGAGTTAGTGTGATAGGAGGTGTCTATTGACCCTATGGCCAACATTATAAAAAAGGGAGAAAATTGCGAGGATTTACAAACGTATCGGAACTTCAAAGTAAGTTTGATTTATTTGCGAATGCTGTTAGAATAACCCAGAGCATATACTGGGAACAAACTACCGGAATACGGATAAAAAAAATTCAATTCAGTCAATACACAACAATAGAAAAAGGCGATAAAATAAGGATGTGTCTTCTCGTCAGACTTATTTAACCTTTACAATCAAGCATTCTTACAATTGGTTGATTCATTGATTTTCTTTGGCGGCATATCAATCTCTATAGGTTATTTATTGCCGAAATTTAAATATTTTGAACACAACTTTTCGCCTTTAGCTAAATGTATTTTGAACGAAATGGTAGGCCATCATCTAGAGATAAAATGTATTGTAGGTCATTTTGCTATAAAATGTATCGTTGATAATTTTGCTATGAATATGTATTGATAGTAGTTTTTCTATGAATATGTATTGTTTATATTTTTGAACAAAAATATACTGTTAATATTTTTTACTATAAAAATGTTATTTTATTCTTTCATTGTGCTTTTCGGTCTTTCGTGCCAACGTCGAAAGAGTCTGAGCTCCAGGACCATGGATTAGTTTTAAAGCTTTCATTACACCCGAGCAACGCCGGGCTATACTGCTAGTATATATATATATATATATATATATATATATATATATATATATATATGTGTGTGTGTGTGTGTATAAGGCAAGATGTTTGTGTGTGTGTCTGTTTATCTGCCTGTATATCTGTATTTTTTGTCAACCCTTTTATTTTAGTTTTTGTTTCGAGTTTAGCTCTAAGTACGTATAATTGTAGTTCTTAGTCTCAGCCATGATACCATTTACTCAGAGGACTTATTTAGTATTCAAAATTCAGTTTACGAAGAAAAAAGCTTATTTGATATCGACACCAGGAAATCAAAATTTGACTTACATTCATTGATTTTTTTTTTCAGTCTACGGTTTCGCTTTAACTGGAAACAACTATTGCTTTTTAGTCTTTTGTACCAACATCCAAAGAGTCTGAGCTCCAGGACCATGCATTAGTTTTAAAGCTTTCTTTACACTCGAGCAACGCCGGGCTATACTGCTAGTATATATATATAATTTTCCCTTAAGATATAAAATGAACCAGTACTCTGATAAGTTTATAGAAGTGGGGAATATATTTATATTCTAAAGATCGAGGAAATCAATAATAATTCAGCAAATGCCGTAGTGCAAAGAAAGATAATATAGACCCTTGTTTTTATACTCGGTAAAAGTGATCAACTTACCGGCCAGAGTTCATGAATAGAGACCGGAATCAGTGGATTATTCCTGCTTCACTTCCTTATTGACTATATTGGTCTTCAGACTAACAGAGGAAAACTCCAACAGAAAACCTCACTATAGGGCCTTTGCTGCCGTCCTTCCTACGGGAGCGAAAGTAAAGATTCATAATATATCAACGTTATACATATATATATATATATATATATATATATATATATATACACATAACTTGTAGAATATTAAAAAAATGTTGAAGATTTTTTTTCAGTATATATATATATATATATATATATATATATATATATATATATGGGCACATCGGCGTGGTGTAATGGTTAGCAAGCTCGTCTCGCTAGAATCATTACAACTGAGTAGTGAGTTTGATCCTCACTGGGTACCACTTACTTTCGGCCGTGTGTCACATCTAAGCTACGCTTAGAAAATAACCTTCTTCCAGGTTTGGGGGTTTTGCGCAGGGCTAACAACCCTGCCCGATAAAAAACAGTTTGTTACGGAAACAGCAAAAACGCTGCCCTACCCATCATTAGGTGTAAAGAAAGGTTTTCATATATATAGTAATCCGAAGACAGACCTGTTTCGCTGTATCACAGCTCATCAGTACGGTTAAACATCTGATTGCTTTTTACCCAGAATTGAAACCCAACGGAATTGGCGCCAGTCGGCGATTCTACCTCTGAGCTATGGGCGCTCGGTAGAAGGTGGCAAACTTTTAGCATGTGATATACCATGTATTCATACGTCAGTAGTGAAAGTGTTCTAATTCATTATTGAATGTACGATACCTAGATCCTAGAGTAGCTACTGATTTTTTAAAGTCTACTATTCTTCCAGATCGCTCAATCAGGGTGTTAGAGCGTAAATATCTATATATATAGCCAATGTCCTGAAAGATATAACATAGCAGTGATAAATAAAATTCGTAAATACAGCATACCTTTAATTCTTCTTCCCAGAGAATATTTCTGGGTAAACTCAAACACAAAACAAACATTAGTTAACAATAACGTCCTCAACTAAACTATGGATAAACAAATAAAATTCTTACAAAAAACACATAACCTCAGTATAAAAAAATCCAACACATCAAGATGTTTTACTGTAAACACTTGTACAATAATTAGAAACAAGATGAACTCGCCATGCGACGAATTATTTCAGCCGTAAATTCTGGCTAACAGGTAACCGTATATTACAGAAAATGGAAAACTGTCAATCAAAACATCCTATGTTAATGATTTCATAAAAGCACAAGTAAATAATCATATTTACAAGCAATATACTTTTAATAAAAAAATTATAAACAAGTAAAACTTTTTCAAAGTGAGACAAAAAATGTCCTGACATTACCATGATTATGATTATTATTATTTTTTTCTTCCTTTGATTTCTGGAGTATACTAATTTTTTTCCGGGTCTCAACGAAAGATTTAAGGTCAGAAATGGCATCATAACTTTTTCTACTCAAAATTCTTTGACAGAGAAGAATGAAAAAGTTTAATTTTTTTTTAAAATACAGACACAGATAAAATATACAAATTTCTCCAAGAAATCAAGATCCTCAACAAGATATAATACTTTCAAATATTGTATATGTATATATATGTAAATGTATATATATGTCTATACATATATATGCACACGCATACGTGTAGGCATACAGATGTACAACCAGGAACAATCACAAGATGAAGCAATATAAGAAAAACAACAACAGATCATAAAGCCCAACAACTTCCTAACCTTTTACACAGAACTAGCAGTAAAGCCCGGCGTTGCTCGAGTGTAATGAAAGCTTTAAAACTAATCCATGGTCCTGGAGCTCAGGCTCAGGCTCAGTCTAAAGATTATTTGTGAAGTTTAGTGAGAATCGGATAAACATTGTGGATTTGTATAAAGGACATACAGCGAGATAAACAGACACACACATAAACATCTTACTTTTTATATATATATTATCAATTTTCTGCACTATTGTAAGAACTGCAACATTAAAACTTCTGAATATCGTTAATTATGTCTTTGACTACGAGTGTATCAAATTTGATTAAAATCGGACCACTCCTTCTATAACCCGATTTTTTCGTTTATCGATTTTCGATATTTATCGGGGGTACCTCGACACAAAACCTAGATAATAACACTCGCAGATGCTTATAGTACAACTGTGTAAATTTTCAAGAAAATCGGTTCAGCCGTTTCGGAGTCTATAGGTAACGGATACACACACATACAGACACACACACAGAGAAAGTTCCATTTATAAATAAGTTTAGATAACTAACTTGTAGACATAAGTAAACAAGGCTTCGGCATAAAATGGCCCAAATAGGAGTTGACATGCCATAAAATCCAACAACCAACCAACAGATCACACATATTTTACATAGATAAAGCACTTCTTAAGGTGTGTAATGTGCTTTTGATTACAATACCTTGAATTTCTTTTAAGTTTTGGGATACCAGAGCCAACATTCAGTGAGTCAATTAAAACAGATGTGTAAGGAGTTTGTCTACATACGATTGTTTGGTACGAGCAGAATATAAAACCGTGAAAAGGTTTAACATCATTTCTGTATCTGGTCGATTGCATCGGCCTTTGCTTTTATATTTTAAAGTTTTTTTGCAGATGAAGTAGGGGAATTATGTTTTACTTGTATTTCACCTAATTGTAGCTGCATTCTGAACTTGGCTTCCTTTATTGTTGAATAAAATTTCTTCTTTCATGTTCATTGATACTTATCATCATTCAGTCTTCGGTAGTACCTGGATATCTTTGAAGGCCGATTTTTATAGTTTTGTAATACAGTTCTAGTTCAAATAAACATCTGTCTCATTTGGATCTGCGCGCATAAGGATGCTCAACATTAGCTTTGGGATGCTGTATGCGGTTTTTCGTTTTGGCGTCGATTTGCTTAATGTCAGTTATGAACCAGTTAAGGATGTTGAAACGCTGCTGCCCCACGTGGGCAGCCAAGGTGTTTATGGCTATTTTTTTTTAATTCAACTTGGTAGTCAATACTAAATGCACACGTCTATAATATTCTTTTCTTTTTACTTTCTCCTTCATTTGAATATTCTGTATGCTATCTCTTTCAATAATTCCTATATATCTATAGGCTTCTTCTTGTTCCGGTTCCTAATCTATTCAGTGTGCTTTGTAGTTCTCTTTTACACAATTATCTAATCCGAAATCGATACCAAAGTCTTCATTGAAATATTTTACACAACTGAGGAGACCCTTCAACTCATTTTTATCTTTGGCAAAGAGTTTCAAATCATCCATACAAAATAGTCGATTGAATACACTCTTGTTTGCTTTGTATTCATAGCTATTAGTTCATTCGTAAGAGGGATTAGGAACAGACAAAACAGAAGGAGTGACGGAGTCTGCTTGAAAGATTCCTCGTCTCATATATCAGACGGTTGGAAGTGACAGTGTGATTTAGATATGTGATTTTCAACATACCAATGGTGTGTTTAAGGAAATTATTATTATTATCTCCTTAGGTTTCGGTTTTATATATATTACCTTCCGTGTTCCAATCAGAGACCTAAGGTCAGAAAAAACTAAGATCACAAACATTTTACATCGAAAAAAATCTTCGTAATGTATGAGCTATACAAGTAAGTACAATTTTTGTATGTCTTTAAAGCAAGGGCTACCATGAATCCCTTGTCTATCGAAACAGTTTCCAGTCAATCCGAGGGATCCACCTACATCTGGAATTACTGATGTTCTCTGGTATCACATTTTTGAAATTTCCATTTCAAGATCCTTGTTTTTTGATAGTTTTTTTTTAAATACCTTCAAATTACAATCACTTATTATTAATAATAAAGCAACGACTATAATTATTTAAAGAAATTAACAAATGTTATTATTTACAAATGTTTTCTTGTTTGTTGGGTTGTGTATATCGCATTAAGATCGAAAAAAGGTTTCAAACCAGTAAAGCATGTTATAATAAAAAGACATTCCTTAGTAGTTTAGTTAATAGCATTATGGTAAGAGCTAGAATTTTGGATATTAACATTTAAAACAAATCCCCTCCATTTGGCGCAACCTAGTCTTCAATCTTGTTTACAAGA
Source organism: Ascarosepion bandense (assembly GCA_037127315.1). Classification (NCBI taxonomy): domain Eukaryota; kingdom Metazoa; phylum Mollusca; class Cephalopoda; order Sepiida; family Sepiidae; genus Ascarosepion; species Ascarosepion bandense. The sequence continues at coordinate 2,531,189 of JBBBDQ010000851.1, forward strand.
AGAAGGTGGTCCTGGATATGCCAATAAACTACATCCGACAACAAGGGAGATTGTGAGAAGCATAGAACCACCTCTTAAATGATATTGTTTCCAGGTCCTCTCTGACCCGGGTTAGTAGCACCTATTAGGGTCCCAGCTATAGGTAAATATTTTATCCCCAAACTGGGGTTAAAAAATTATGAAAGTATAAAAATAGGCTTTTATAGTAAAAATTCCAGGTATATATTTTTGAAAGAAAAAATATGACCAACAATAAATTTAAATAATTTCCAGTAATGCATCTTACTCTCAACAAAAACTACTTTACAAAAATACATAAAAGAAGACTGATCTACAAACTTATTTCTTACAAAGAATATGTATTCCATTCATACAAATCTATTGTAAAAATCTTGTCGGCATTAAATAACCCATTTAGGTTGATATGCCGTAAAAAAAAAAAACAGGTCAAAGAAACCTGATCTACAAACTACTTTTCTAAAATACAAAACCAGTAGACATCTTGAGTTTTCTATAAAAAACAATAATCAAACTCTAAATCAACCTTCTCACTATAACCGAACATTAAAAAAAGAATAAAAATAAAATAATCTAAAAACACACCTTTTTGGCATTAAACAACTCACGGAGATTGTAATGCCGTTAAACAAAACTCAAACAAGAAGGTGAACTATTATTTACATTTTACTATAGGAAACAGTCTACTCACGATTTTACACGACATAGATTTCTCAGAGTTCAAGAAAAATATTTATTTTTACATTGGTTTACTTGTCTGACATTGATTTTTATCCAGCACTTTTTAAAGAAGACATTCACCAGGAAATAATGTTAGCAACGTACTACGCTCACTGGACCAATAGTAATCGACTTGAAACACGATTTAAGAAACTGGGCGATAAATAAGTTTGGCCTCGTTCCTCAATTTGTAAAATTCTTCGTGTTTACACTTCATTTGAGTTAATAAGCAGAGCAGAGGAAACGGTACGGTAAACTTATTCACATCACAGAAGGAGATGGAATTGCAATAAATTTGAACGACTTGCTGATGAGCTGAATTAGACACTTATTTTATAAGTGCACGGAGAGGCAGCGGTGTATGTAAGGGGTTTATAGGGGGGAGGTAAAAGAAGGCCTGATTTTGATTATGTGGAGAACAATGGGGTGTAGTGCATAGCACGAACTAAAGAAAGAGAGAAAAATGAGAGAAAGAGGAAGGAGAGAAAAGTGAAAGAAAAGAAAAGAGAAAAATGAGAAAAAAAGAAAGAGGAAAAATAGAGAAAGAGGAAGGAGAGAAAAGTGAGGGAAAAAGAAACAGAAAAACGAGAAAAAGGAAAGAGAGAAAAATGAGAGAAAGAGGTAGGAAAGAAAAGTGAGGGAAAAGGAAAGAGAAAATGGAAAGAGAGAAAAATGAGGGAAAGAAGAAGGAGAGAAAACCGAGAGAAAAGTAAAAAGAAAAATTAGGTAAAGGAAAGAGAAAAAATGAGAGAAAGAGGAAGGAGAGAAAAGTGAGGGAAAAAGTAAAGAGAGAAATGCGAAAAAAGGAAAGAGAAAAATGAGAGAAAGAGGAAAGCAAGAAAAGTGAGTGAAGAGGAAGTAGAGAAAAGTGAGAAAAGAGAAACAGAGAAAAACGAGAAAAAAGGAGAGAGAAAAAGGAAAGAGAAAAGCAAGAAAAGAGAACGAGAGAAAAACGAGAAAAAAGAGGGTAAAGTGAAAAAACAGGAAGGACAAAAAATGAGAAAAACTATTCAAAGCAAAGATGAATGGCAGATTTATAAATATATTTGACAAATTCTCTCGAGTAAAATTGTGTAGCAGGGAATCAAATTTCTTAGCTGCATGTTTACAAACTGATTAAATATACCTTGTTTTACATTGGGTGATTTGAGAACGACCTCAGTAGATACACAAAGATAGAAAAAGGCGTAAGACAAGGATGTGTCTTTTCACCGGATTTGTTCAACCTATACAGCGAGAATATTTTGAGGACCCTAGATGACACACCAGGATTTATTATTGGAGGCCACAACCTGAACAACATAAGATACGCGGACGATACAGTACTGATTGCGGACACGGAAAGGAAACTGCAAGATCTCATACAGAAAGTAGCAGTGGAGAGTGACAAGAAGGGACTACAAATAAACTTTAAGAAAACTGAGTGCATGGTCATCAGCAAAAGATACAACCCAAAATGCCAAATACAGGTGGGGGATAACAGAATCAAACAAGTCCAAGAATTTAAGTACCTAGGAAGTGTTCTAACAGGAGATGGAAAGTGCGACACGGAGATTCGAAGGCGAATTGGCATGGCAAAGGACGCGTTCCAGAAGATGAGCAAAATACTAACACACAGGAAGATCTCAATAGAAACGAAGAAAAGAGTGCTAGACTGCTACGTGATGTCAGTTCTTCAGTACGGCTGTGAATACTGGACAATATCATCGAAAATGAGGAAAAAACTGGAAGCGGCTGAAATGTGGTTCTACAGAAGGATGCTACGGATATCGTCGACTGAGCATACAAGCAACGACGAAGTGTTAGAAAGAATGGCAACAAAAAGGAAATTGATGCTGAGCATCAGGAAGAGACAACTGAAGTTCCTGGGACATGCAATGAGGAAGGAGAGCCTGGAGAACCTGATACTGACTGGTCAGATAGAAGGAAGGAGAGACAGAGGAAGGCAGCGGATAACATATCTGCAGAGTCTGATCAGGTGGATGACGGAACGGGGGTTGCCAGGAGCAACAGGAACAAACATACTAAGAGCCACAAGGGATAGGGAGACGTGGAGATCCATGATCGCCTACGTCCTGAAGGGACAGGGCACATAGAAGAAGAAGAAGATTTGAGCCTTATATATTCATATATAGGCGTCACATTTTTAACATGCTGCACTTTTATGAAATAATAATAATAATACTAATCATATTAGCTCAAAATGGGTATAAGGTATAATAAAGTTGCTGGCGTTATACATTAGAAGTTGTTAAAAAATACGGGTTTGAATGTAGCGAGAAATATTATGACTATGTGAATACAAAGAAGAAGAAATTACTGGTGAATAACACATTCAAACTTTAGTATTTGTCTATACTTCTGAGATGTGGTAGTATTTACAGTATTTACATTATACGGACTATTTTCCTTATCTTTGTTGCCATTTGTACGACTTTTTGGCCTTCTTCAGGTGCTAGTAATTTCGAACCAAATCCTTTATTACAATCACTGGGGTATATAATCTTCACTCCTTGCGTAATGCCTCGAATGGAAGAGGATATAGACGTTGGTTAGTTCCTGTGACTTGACCCAAAGAGTTGTGAGTTCAATACCAGGCTACAGCCGTGGTGAACAAGTAACTTACAGGGTTAGAGGGAGATAACTCATGGCTTCCAATCGAAGCATTATGCAAGAAATGACGATGATATACCCCAGTGATTGTAATAAAAGGTTCGGTTCGAAATTCATAGCACCTGAAGAAGGCCGGCGTGTACAACGGCTGAAACGTCGTACAGATGGCAACAAAGATGAGGACAATAGTCCGGATGATGTAAATACCTTCAGACTTGCTATCTGACGGAAGTCTCCTTTTCATTTTACATAAGAATTGAACACAACGGAAAGAAAACCGACGACCACAATGATTTAAAACATCAGATTCTGAAATTTTGCTAAAGAAAGTAATGAAAGTATCAGTGAACATTGGAGCGCTAGTCAGTTAAGTGCCATACGTAATACACGCTTCGGGCGATCATGTCTCTGGGCAGAAGATTATCCCGCAGTAGGTTGCCATTGCTTTCTGCGGTAGACTGGTTGCCGACCAAGGCTATAGAACCCAATCTGTCCTGTTATTTAACCCATAACTGGAAGGAATAGACGGATTAATACCTTTCCCAAGGTTATTTGCGCGTAAGTGAATACAATGGATTCAACTGGAATTCGAACTCGGCTCCCCGGTTTCTCGTTCCGAGCCGATATCCACTGTACCACGACGCACATCCGGCACTAGTATACTGTACAAAAAATAAAAATCTAGAAAATCTTGCAGGTGTTGGATTTTGACTTAGAAACAGCGACATTCCAAAAAGCTTGTCTGCTTGGAACAGCAATTGTACTTTGGAAAGTCTTGGATACAGTCTATCAGAGAGAAAAGATGTAGGGATCGAACTGTGCTTTAGCCAAACGTTGTGATCTGAAAATAAAACTGTTTTCAGTAACTAAGACCCTATACTGTGCACAATGATAATAATACAAATATCATGTTTGATAGAGAAAAAGTAGGAAAACAGAAAATGTAAACTTTATAAACTAATAAAGATAAACGGAACCACAGAATCCGCGAATGTAATAAATTAACCTAAAATGTCTACAACTATTAGAAGAAATGAAATATGAAGGGTGATCACTTGCTTCAATTCAACTACGAACTTTTAATTTTTAATGTACAATTTTATTCAAAGGAAAGCACACGAGACACTCAATGTAGATTATTACAGTCAAATAGTAATACTGACTGAAATGTGTGGTATAAATGGAAGAGACGTCAGTAGGAAATTAATATAATGAGTATAAGAAAGAATGATGAGGATTGACTCTTGCCATGAAAAGTTCAGTTTTGGAATATACAAAGAAGCATTCACTAGAGAAGATACTGGTATTTCTTTAGAAAGTATTTTTTTGAAAGGGGAATTTTAAAATTCCGAACACGTGGGAAATAAGGATGATTCGACTCCATGGAAATGGCACGGAATGTTTTTGTTGCAAATATCTGAATTGGTGGAAATAAATAACGGAGCTAATCTGAACATTTGCCATGGAAATAGCAGCAGTGTAGCAAAGGATTTAAAACATTGCGTTTATGGGAAAGTGGTCGCTTTAAGCGAAAATAAGCAGTCGCCCACAACGTCCCGTCAACATAATCTTCAACTTTTAGAACCAAATTGATTATTCAGTCTTGACCAGAAGATTAAATCTGGGAGAGATGACTGTTGGTTGGTTGATTTGTTTTATGGCATATCAACCTCGGCAGGTCATTTATTGCAAACTAAATTTTATTTATTTATTGCTGGTAATACCTTTTTCTTTCAAAAATTTATTGTTGTTTTACATAAGTTTTGTGTCTAGTAATATTTTTTCTTTTCGAGTATCAAGATTCATTGGGATTTGTTTTTAAGAGCAGGATGGGAAGGGGCGGATTAATACTTTCCCAAGGGTACCAGTGCTTAAGTGAATGCATGGTATTCAACTGGAATTCGAACTCGAACTCGGCTCCCCGATTTCTCTTTCCGAGCCGATATCCACTGCACCACAACGCACATCTGTCACTAAACGCTTATAGCACTTGGTATTCCTAAGCGGTCACCCATCTAAGTACTGACCAGGCTCACGTTGCTTAATTGCGGTGATCGAGCGAGAACCGGTGTATTCAACGTTATATGGCCGTGAGCCGTTGGGAGAGATGAAGAACAATTAAAAATATACAGAAAATGCAAGTTATTGGAATCTCATTATTGCGGCTGACTACAAAGCAAATTTCAAAGAGAGCGAACACGGAGACAACTAGCTTAAGCTTGTCAGAGAGCTGAAAAAGGTACAAATCATTTGCAAAATCATTTTACACCCGCTATATAAGTCGACCCTTAGTTTTGGAATAAATTCTAAACTTCAAAACTCGATTTTACGCCGCAGTTTACGGTATCTAAACAATAAACATGATTGATCGACTCGTTTTCTACGGCTTATCAATATTTTGCAGGTTATTTACAGCAAGAAAACATTTTTAGATTTCCAGAATTTTTTGTTTTACTAATTAACCCATTGTTTGAGGAGAACAAGCTCATTCATATCATTCCAAAGTGAATATGATGGCCCAGACTGGAAGAGGAACTCAGCTTTCCGATTTCCCTTTCCGAGGCGTCATCAATTCCACTACCCAAACATCAAAACTAACAGCACGTGGTCTTCTAAAATGGTCCTCACCTAAGTACTGACAAGGCTCGACTATGTTTCATTCACTGTCATTCAATACATCTGTTATAAAGGTCGCAGAATGCCCGTATTTCTTTTTAATAATACTGTAAGGAAGCACTTAAATAAAAAGAGGAGCTAAGAACAGGTTTAATCACGCAAAATACACGGATTAATAATGCAATAGAAGAGAATTGCAACAGTTATTAATGAAGCGGCTTACGGCCATATCACGTCGAATACACCGGTTCTCGCTCGATCACAGAGGTTAAGCAATGTTGAGCCTGGTCAGTACTTAGATGGGTGACCACTTAGGAATACCAGGTGCTGTAAGCGTTTAGTGACGGATGTGCGTTGTGGTGCAGTGGATATCGGCTCGGAAAGAGAAAGCGGTGAGCCGAGTTCGAATTCCAGTTGAATACCCGGCATTCACTTAAACACTGGTACACTTGGGAAATGTATTAATCCGTCCCTTCCGTCCAGTTATGGGTTAAATAACAAGGGTAGGACTTGGGTACTCTGCCCTCAACAAACAAATCCCAATGAAGCTTGATACTCGAAATATTGCTGGAGCACCCGATGACAATCCAGGCCTTAGTTCGTCTGAGAAAGAGACCCACCCCGGGATGCATTACCGGTGATCAGGAGATCAGAAGAGAGTGTAGCCGTGACTTACCTCGGCAAGCCAAAAGGGCCAGAGTCGCATGTATGTTTTGTCTAGGTAAAATCTGGCCTTGTGTTATTGTCAACTGGAATTAATATTCTATGAACAGGGCCAGATTTTGCCCAGACAAAACATACATGCGACTCTGGCACTTTTGTCGCGCCGAGGTATGTCACCGCTACAATAAAAAGAAAGCGAGGAAGAAGGTCGCAAAAAGAAGGTTGAAAGATTAGGAGAATATAAGAGGAAGAAAATTGGGAAAATGTGAGGAAAAAGACACTGAAAAGAAGGTGAGGAAAAAGGTAGCAATAAGGAGGTTGAAAGATTAGGAGAATATAAGAGGAAGAAAATTGGGAAAATGTGAGGAAAAAGACACTGAAAAGAAGGTGAGGATAAAGGTAGCAATAAGGAGGTTGAAAGATTAGAGAATATAAGAGGAAGAAAATTGGGAAAATGAGGAAAAGACACTGAAAAGAAGGAGAAAAAAGGTGGTAAGTAATAAGGAGGTTGAAAGATTAGGAGAATATAAGAGGAAGAAAATTGGGAAAATGAGAAAAGACAATGTAAAGGAGGTGAGTGTAGAAAAAGGTAGCACAAGGAGGTTGAAAGAGATTAGGAGAATATAAGAGGAAGAAAATTGGGAAAATGTGAGGAAAAAGACACTGAAAAGAAGGTGAGAAAAAGGTAGCAATAAGGAGGTTGAAAGATTAGGAGAATATAAGAGGAAGAAAATTGGGAAAATGTGAGGAAAAAGACACTGAAAAGAAGGTGAGGAAAAAGGTAGCAATGAAGAGGTTGAAAGATTTAGGAGAATATAAGAGGAAGAAAATTGGGAAAATGTGAGGAAAAAGACACTGAAAAGAAGGTGAGGAAAAAGGTGGCAATAAGGAGGTTGAAAGATTAGGAGAATATAAGAGGAAGAAAATTGGGAAAATGTGAGGAAAAAGACACTGAAAAAAGGTGAGAGTGAAAAAGGTAGCAATGAGGAGGTTGAAAGATTAGGAGAATATAAGAGGAAGAAAATTGGGAAAATGTGAGGAAAAAGACACTGAAAAGATGAGGAAAAAGGTAGCAATAAGGAGGCGTTTGAAAGATTAGGAGAAGAATTATAAGAGGAAGAAAATTGGGAAAATGTGAGGAAAAAAGACACTGAAAAGAAGGGTGAGGAAAAAAGGTAGCAATAAGGAGGTTGAAAGATTAGAGAATATAAGAGGAAGAAAATTGGGAAAATGTGAGGAAAAAGACACTGAAAAGAAGGTGAGGAAAAAGGTAGCAATAAGGAGGTTGAAAGATTAGGAGAATATAAGAGGAAGAAATTGGGAAAATGTGAGGAAAAAGACACTGTAAAGGAGGTGGAGAAAAAGGTAGCAATAAGGAGGTTGAAAGATTAGGAGAATATAAGAGGAAGAAAATTGGGAAAATGTGAGGAAAAAGACACTGAAAAGAAGGTGAGGAAAAAGGTAGCAATAAGGAGGTTGAAAGATTAGGAGAATATAAGAGGAAGAAAATTGGGAAAATGTGAGGAAAAAAGACACTGAAAAGAAGGTGAGAAAAAAGGTAAGCAAGGAGGTTGAAAGATTAGGAGAATATAAGAGGAAGAAAATTGGGAAAATGAGGAAAAAGACACTGAAAAGAAGGTGAGGAAAAAAGCAGCAATAAGGAGGTTGAAAGATTAGGAGAATATAAGAGGAAGAAAATTGGGAAAAATGTGAGGAAAAAGACACTGAAAAGAAGGTGAGTAAAAGGTGTACACAAGGAGGTTGAAAGATTAGGAGAATATAAGAGGAAGAAAATTGGGAAAATGTGAGGAAAAAGACACTGAAAAAAGGTAGGAAAAAGGTAGCAATAAGGAGGTTGAAAGATTAGGAGGAATATAAGAGGAAGAAAATTGGGAAAATGTGAGGAAAGACACTGAAAAGAAGGTGAGGAAAAAGGTGGCAATAAGGAGGTTGAAAGATTAGGAGAATATAAGAGGAAGAAAATTGGGAAAATGTGAGGAAAAAGACACTGAAAAGAAGGTGAGAAAAAAGGTAGCAAGGAGGCTGAAAGATTAGGAGAATATAAGAGGAAGAAAATTGGGAAAATGTGAGGAAAAAGACACTGAAAAGAAGGTGAGAAAAAAGGTAGCAATAAGGAGGTTGAAAGATTAGGAGAATATAAGAAGAAGAAAATTGGGAAAATGTGAGGAAAAGACACTGAAAAGAAGGTGAGAAAAAAGGTAGCAATAAGGAGGTTGAAAGATTAGGAGAATATAAGAGGAAGAAAATTGGGAAAATGTGAGGAAAAAGACACTGTAAAGGAGGTGAGGAAAAAGGTAGCAATAAGGAGGTTGAAAGATTAGGAGAATATAAGAGGAAGAAAATTGGGAAAATGTGAGGAAAAAGACACTGAAAAGAAGGTGGAGGAAAAAGGTAGCAATAAGGAGGTTGAAAGATTAGAGAATATAAGAGGAAGAAAATTGGGGAAATGTGAGGAAAAAGATACTGAAAAGAAGGTGAGGAAAAAGGTAGCAATAAGGAGGTTGAAAGATTAGGAGAATATAAGAGGAAGAAAATTGGGAAAATGTGAGGAAAAAGACACTGAAAAGAAGGTGAGGAAAAAGGTAGCAATAAGAGGTTGAAAGATTAGGAGAATATAAGAGGAAGAAAATTGGGAAAATGTGAGGAAAAAGACAATGAAAGAAGGTGAGTAAAAGGTAGCAATAAGGAGGCTGAAAGATTAGGGAGAATATAAGAGGAAGAAAATTGGGAAAATGAGGAAAAAGACACGGAAAGAAGGTGAGGAAAAAGGTAGCAATAAGGAGGTTGAAAGATTAGGAGAATATAAGAGGAAGAAAATTGGGAAAGTGTGAGGAAAAAGACACTGGAAAAGAAGGTGAGGAAAAAGGTAGCAATAAGGATGTTGAAAGATTAGAGAATATAAGAGGAAGAAAATTGGGAAAATGTGTGAGGAAAAAGACACTGAAAAGAAGGTGAGAAAAAAGGTAGCAATAAGGAGGTTGGAAAGATTAGGAGAATATAAGAGGAAGAAAATTGGGAAAATGTGAGGAAAAAGACACTGAAAAGAAGGTGAGGAAAAAGGTAGCAATAAGGAGGTTGAAAGATTAGGAGAATATAAGAGGAAGAAAATTGGGAAAATGTGAGGAAAAAGACACTGAAAAGAAGGTGGAGAAAAAAGGTAGCAATAAGGATGTTGAAAGATTAGGAGAATATAAGAGGAAGAAAATTGGGAAAATGAGGAAAAAGACACTGAAAAGAAGGTGAGAAAAAAGGTAGCAATAAGGAGGTTGAAAGATTAGGAGAATATAAGAGGAAGAAAATTGGGAAAATGTGAGGAAAAAGACACTGAAAGAAGGTGAGGAAAAAGGTAGCAATAAGGAGGTTGAAAGATTAGGAGAATATAAGAGGAAGAAAATTGGGAAAATGTGAGGAAAAAGACACTGAAAAGAAGGTGAGGAAAAAGGTAGCAATAAGGAGGTTGAAAGATTAGGAGAATATAAGAGGAAGAAAATTGGGAAAATGTGAGGAAAAAGACACTGAAAAGAAGGTGAGGAAAAAGGTAGCAATAAGGGAGGTTGAACGATTAGGAGAATATAAGAGGAAGAAAAATTGGGAAAATGAGGAAAAAGACACTGAAAAGAAGGTGAGGAAAAAGGTAGCAATAAGGAGGTTGAAAGATTAGGAGAATATAAGAGGAAGAAAATTGGGAAATGTGAGGAAAAAGACACTGAAAAGAAGGTGAGAAAAAGGTAAAGCAATAAGGAGGTTGAAAGATTAGGAGAATATAAGAGGAAGAAATTGGGAAAATGTGAGGAAAAAGACACTGAAAAGAAGGTGAGAAAAAGGTAGCAATAAGAGGTTGAAAGATTAGAGAATATAAGAGGAAGAAAATTGGGAAAATGTGAGGAAAAAGACACTGAAAAGAAGGTGAGTAAAAGGTAGCAATAAGGAGGTTGAAAGATTAGGAGAATATAAGAGGAAGAAAATTGGGAAAATGAGGAAAAAGACACTGAAAAGAAGGTGAGGAAAAAGGTAGCAATAAGGAGGTTGAAAGATTAGGAGAATATAAGAGAGGAAGAAAATTGGGAAAATGTGAGGAAAAAGACACTGAAAAGAAGGTGAGGAAAAAGGTAGCAATAAGGAGGTTGAAAGATTAGGAGAATATAAGAGGAAGAAACTGGGAAAATGTGAGGAAAGACACTGAAAAGAAGGTGAGGAAAAGGTAGCAATAAGGAGGTTGAAAGATTAGGAGAATATAAGAGGAAGAAATTGAAACAGGGAGGAAAAAGACACTGAAAAGAAGGTGAGGAAAAAAGGTAGCAATAAGGAGGTTGAAAGATTAGGAGAATATAAGAGGAAGAAAATTGGGAAAATGTGAGGAAAAAGACACTGAAAAGAAGGTGAGAAAAAGGTAGCACTAAGGAGGTTGAAAGATTAGGAGAATATAAGAGGAAGAAAAATTGGGAAAATGAGAAAAAGACACTGAAAAGAAGGTGAGAAAAAGGTAGCAATAAGGAGGTTGAAAGATTAGGAGAATATAAGAGGAAGAAAATTGGGAAAATGTGAGGAAAAAGACACTGAAAAGAAGGTGAGGAAAAAGGTAGCAATAAGAGGCTTTGAAAGATTAGGAGAATATAAGAGGAAGAAAATTGGGAAAATGTGAGGAAAAAGACACTGAAAAGAAGGTGAGGAAAAAGGTAGCAATAAGGAGGTTGAAAGATTAGGAGAATATAAGAGGAAGAAAATTGGGAAAATGAGGAAAAAGACACTGAAAAGAAGGTGAGGAAAAAGGTAGCAATAAGAGGTTGGAAAGATTAGAGAATATAAGAGGAAGAAAATTGGGAAAATGTGGAGGAAAAGACACTGAAAAGAAGGTGAGGAAAAAGGTAGCAATAAGAGGTTGAAAGATTAGAGAATATAAGAGGAAGAAAATTGGGAAAATGTGAGGAAAAAGACACTGAAAAGAAGGTGAGAAAAGGTAGCAATAAGGAGGTTGAAAGATTAGGAGAATATAAGAGGAAGAAAATTGGGAAAATGTGAGGAAAAAGACAGCTGAAAAGAAGGTGAGGAAAAAGGTAGCAATAAGAGGTTGGAAAGATTAGAGAATATAAGAGGAAGAAAATTGGGAAAATGTGAGGAAAAAGACACTGAAAAAGAAGGTGAGGAAAAAAGGGTAGCACCAAGGAGGTTGAAAGATTAGGAGAATATAAGAAGAGGAAGAAAATTGGGAGTCGTGAGGAAAAAGACACTGAAAAGAAGGTGAGGAAAAGGTAGCAATAAGAGGTTGAAAGATTAGGAGAATATAAGAGGAAGAAAATTGGGAAAATGTGAGGAAAAAGACACTGGAAAAGAAGGTGAGGAAAAAGGTAGCAATAAGAGGTTGAAAGGATTAGGAGAATATAAGAGGAAGAAAATTGGGAAAATGTGAGGAAAAAGACACTGAAAAGAAGGTGAGGAAAAAAGGTAGCAATTGGAGGCATGGAAAGATTAGGAGAATATAAGAGAAGAAAATTGGGAAAATGTGAGGAAAAGACACTGAAAAGAAGGTGAGAAAAAAGGTAGCAATAAGGAGGATGAAAGATTAGAGAATATAAGAGGGAAGAAAATTGGGAAAATGTGAGGAAAAAGACAACTGAAAAGAAGGTGAGAAAAAAGGTAGCAATAAGGAGGTTGAAAGATTAGAGAATATAAGAGGAAGAAAATTGGGAAAATGTGAGGAAAAAGACACTGAAAAGAAGGTGAGGAAAAGGTAGCAATAAGAGGTTGAAAGATTAGGAGAATATAAGAGGAAGAAAATTGGGAAAATGAGAAAAAGACACTGAAAAGAAGGTGAGGAAAAGGTAGCAATAAGAGGTTGAAAGATTAGGAGAATATAAGAGGAAGAAAATTGGGAAAATGTGAGGAAAAAGACACTGAAAAGAAGGTGAGAAAAAAGGTGAAGTAACAAGGAGGTTGAAAGATTAGGAGAATATAAGAGGAAGAAAATTGGGGAAATGTGAGGAAAAGATACACTGAAAAGGTGAGGAAAAAGGTAGCAATAAGAGGTTGGAAAAGCATTAGGAGAATATAAGAGGAAGAAAATTGGGAAAATGAGGAAAAAGACACTGAAAAGAAGGTGAGGAAAAAGGTAGCAATAAGAGGTTGAAAGATTAGAGAATATAAGATGAGGAAGAAAATTGGGAAAATGAGGAAAAAGACACTGAAAAGAAGGTGAGAAAAAGGTAGCAATAAGGAGGTTGAAAGATTAGGAGAATATAAGAGGAAGAAAAATTGGGAAAATGAGGAAAAAGACACCGAAAAGAAGGTGAGTAAAGGTAGTAAATAAGGAGGTTGAAAGATTAGAGAATATAAGAGGAAGAAAATTGGGAAAATGTGAGGAAAAGACACTCAGAAAAGAAGGTGAGGAAAGGTAGCAATAAGAGGTTGAAAGATTAGAGAATATAAGAGGAAGAAATTGGAAAATGTGAGGAAAAAGACACTGAAAAGAAGGTGAGTAAAAGGTAGCAATAAGCAGGTTGAAAGATTAGGAGAATATAAGAGAAGAAAATTGGGAAAATGTGAGGAAAAAGACACTGAAAAAGAAGGTGAGAAAAAAGGTAGCAATAAGGAGGTTGAAAAGATTAGGAGAATATAAGAGGAAGAAAAATTAAAAAATGTGAGGAAAAAGACACTGAAAAGAAGGTGAGAAAAAGGTAGCAATAAGAGGTTGAAAGATTAGGAGAATATAAGAGAAGAAAATTGGGAAAATGAGAAAAAGACACTGAAAAGAAGGTGAGGAAAAGGTAGCAATAAGGAGGTTGAAAGATTAGAGAATATAAGAGGAAGAAAATTGGGAAAATGTGAGGAAAAAGACACTGAAAAGAAGGTGAGGAAAAAGGTAGTAATAAGAGGTTGAAAGATTAGAGAATATAAGAGGAAGAAAATTGGGAAAATGTGAGGAAAAGACACTGAAAAGAAGGTGAGAAAAAAGGTAGCAATAAGGAGGTTGAAAGATTAGAGAATATAAGAGGAAGAAAATTGGGAAAATGAGGAAAAAGACACTGAAAAGAAGGTGAGAAAAAAGGTAGCAATAAGGAGGTTGAAAGATTAGGAGAATATAAGAGGAAGAAAATTGGGAAAATGTGAGGAAAAGACACTGAAAAAGAAGGTGAGGAAAAAGGTAGCAATAAGGAGGTTGAAAGATTAGGAGAATATAAGAGGAAGAAAATTGGGAAAATGTGAGGAAAAAGACACTGAAAAGAAGGTGAGGAAAAAGGTAGCAATAAGAGGTTGAAAGATTAGAGAATATAAGAGGAAGAAAATTGGGAAAATGTGAGGAAAAAGACACTGAAAAGAAGGTGAGAAAAAAAGGTAGCAATAAGGAGGTTGAAAGATTAGGAGAATATAAGAGGTAGAAAATTGGGAAAATGTGAGGAAAAAGACACTGAAAAGAAGGTGAGGAAAAAGGTAGCAATAAGAGGTTGAAAGATTAGGAGAATATAAGAGGAAGAAAATTGGGAAAATGTGAGGAAAAAGACACTGAAAAGAAGGTGAGGAAAAAAGGTAGCAATAAGAGGTTGAAAGATTAGAGAATATAAGAGAAGAAAATTGGGAAAATGTGAGGAAAAAGACACTGAAAAGAAGGTGAGTAAAAGGTAGCAATAAGGAGGTTGAAAGATTAGGAGAATATAAGAGGAAGAAAATTGGGAAAATGTGAGGAAAAAGACACTGAAAAGAATGTGAGGAAAAAGGTAGCAAATAAGCAGGTTGAAAGATTAGAGAATATAAGAGGTAGAAAATTGGGAAAAATGTGAGGAAAAAGACACTGAAAAGAAGGTGCGGAAAAAGGTAGCAATAAGCAGGTTGAAAGATTAGGAGAATATAAGAGGAAGAAAATTGGGAAAATGTGAGGAAAAAGACACTGAAAAGAAGGTGAGGAAAAAGGTAGCAATAAGCAGGTTGAAAGATTAGGAGAATATAAGAGGAAGAAAATTGGGAAAATGTGAGGAAAAAGACACTGAAAAGAAGGTGAGGAAAAAGGTAGCAATAAGAGGTTGAAAGATTAGGAGAATATAAGAGGAAGAAAATTGGGAAAATGTGAGGAAAAAGACACTGAAAAGAAGGTGAGAAAAAAGGTAGCAATAAGGAGGTTGAAAGATTAGGAGAATATAAGAGGAAGAAAATTGGGAAAATGTGAGGAAAAAGACACTGAAAAGAAGGTGAGAAAAAAGGTAGCAATAAGGAGGTTGAAAGATTAGGAGAATATAAGCGGAAGAAAATTGGGAAAATGTGAGGAAAAAGACACTGAAAAGAAGGTGAGGAAAAAGGTAGCAATAAGGAGGTTGAAAGATTAGGAGAATATAAGAGGAAGAAAATTGGGAAAATGTGAGGAAAAAGACACTGAAAAGAAGGTGAGAAAAAAGGTAGCAATAAGGAGGTTGAAAGATTAGGAGAATATAAGAGGAAGAAAATGGGAAAATGTGAGGAAAAAGACACTGAAAAGAAGGTGAGAAAAAAGGTAGTAATAAGGAGGTTGAAAGATTAGGAGAATATAAGAGGAAGAAAATTGGGAAAATGTGAGGAAAAAGACACTGAAAAGAAGGTGAGAAAAAAGGTAGCAATAAGGAGGTTGAAAGATTAGGAGAATATAAGAGGAAGAAAATTGGGAAAATGTGAGGAAAAAGACACTGAAAAGAAGGTGAGGAAAAAGGTAGCAATAAGGAGGTTGAAAGATTAGGAGAATATAAGAGGAAGAAAATTGGGAAAATGTGAGGAAAAAGACACTGAAAGAAGGTCAGAAAAAAGGTAGCAATAAGGAGGTTGAAAGATTAAGGAGAATATAAGAGGAAGAAAATTGGGAAAATGTGAGGAAAAAGACACTGAAAAGAAGGTGAGAAAAAAGGTAGCAATAAGGAGGTTGAAAGATTAGGAGAATATAAGAGGAAGAAAATTGGGAAAATGTGAGGAAAAGACACTGAAAAGAAGGTGAGAAAAAGGTAGCAATAAGGAGATTGAAAGATTAGGAGAATATAAGAGGAAGAAAATTGGGAAAATTTGAGGAAAAAGACACTGAAAAGAAGGTGAGAAAAAAGGTAGCAATAAGCACGTTGAAAGATTAGGAGAATATAAGAGGAAGAAAATTGGGAAAATGTGAGGAAAAAGACACTGAAAAGAAGGTGAGGAAAAAGGCAGCAATAAGGAGGTTGAAAGATTAGGAGAATATAAGAGGAAGAAAATTGGGAAAATGTGAGGAAAAAGACACTGAAAAGAGGTGAGGAAAAAGGTAGCAATAAGGAGGTTGAAAGATTAGGAGAATATAAGAGGAAGAAAGTGGGAAAATGTGAGAAAAAAGACACTGAAAAGAAGGTGAGGAAAAGGTAGCAATAAGGAGGTTGAAAGATTAGGAGAATATAAAGGAAGAAAATTGGGAAAATGTGAGGGAAAAAGACACTGTAAAGGAGTTGAGGAAAAAGGTAGCAATGAGGAGGTTGAAAGATTAGGAGAATATAAGAGGAAGAAAATTGGGAAAATGAAGGAAAAAGACACTGAAAAGAAGGTGAGAAAAAAGGTAGCAATAAGGAGGATGAAAGATTAGGAGAATATAAGAGGAAGAAAATTGGGAAAATGTGAGGAAAAAGACACTGAAAAGAAGGTGAGAAAAAAGGTAGCAATAAGGAGGTTGAAAGATTAGGAGAATATAAGAGGAAGAAAATTGGGAAAATGTGAGGAAAAAGACACTGAAAAGAAGGTGAGAAAAAAGGTAGCAATAAGGAGGTTGAAAGATTAGGAGAATATAAGAGGAAGAAAATTGGGAAAATGTGAGAAAAAGACACTGAAAAGAAGGTGAGAAAAAAGGTAGCAATAAGGAGGTTGAAAGATTAGGAGAATATAGAGGAAGAAAATTGGGAAAATGTGAGGAAAAAGACACTGAAAAGAAGGTGAGGAAAAAGGTAGCAATAAGGAGGTTGAAAGATTAGGAGAATATAAGAGGAAGAAAATTGGGAAAATGTGAGGAAAAAGACACATAAAAGAAAAGAAGGTGAGGAAAAAGGTAGCAATAAGGAGGTTGAAAGATTGAAGAAAAGCTAAGGAAGAAAATGAGAAAAGGGAGGTAAAGAAAACGCCGAAAAGGATGAGTGAAAGAGGAAGGAGAAAATAGATGTGGAAGAAGCTATTCAAAAGGTGAAGAACATGGTGTTGAAAAAAGGCCAATTAGAAGTTGTCAAAGAGAAGGCGATGAAGCGAACGCCGAAAAGAATGTCAGTAAGGAGACGCCGCAAAAAAATCGAAAAAGGTGTCCAGCGCAAATGAGGCAAACGAGAAGCCGGAGAAAAGAAGGTAAGAAAAAAAAATTAAAAAAATGGAGAGAATGGAGAAACCGAGAATAAAGAAAAGAAGGGGAAGATGAAAAACCTGGGTAAAAAATATGAAAGGAAGATGAAGGCGAAATGAAGTAGAGAGAGACGGCCATAAGAAAAGAAAAAAAAAGACTGAGAAAGTTACGCAATATTTTTAGCAAATAACAAAGAGCAAAAAATGGAAGAATAGCAAATAACTTTTCAACAGTTCACATAAGGCAGAATTTTACAAATTAAAGAAGTAAGCCAATTTTAGTCTTTGTCTATATTTCTGAAATGAGGTAGTATTTACATTATTCGGACTATTTTCCTGATTTTTTTTACCATTTGTACGACGTTTCGGCTGTTGTACGCTCCGGCCTTCTTCTAGGAATTTCGAACCAAACCTTTTATTACAATCACTGGGGCGTATCATTCTTATTCCTTGCCTAGAGATCGTTTCGTAGTCATGAGTTATTTCCCTCTAACTTTGTAAGTTACTTTGTCACCACTGCTCTAACCTGGTATTGAACTCACAACTCTGTATATGTTAACCAGTTGCCAAGCCTTCATCCGGCCGAAATATGTCTGATCCCAATCCGAAGTGTGTTGTTTGTGTGGATATAGACGTTGGTTAGTTTCTGTGACTTGACCCAAAGAGTTGTGAGCTCAATACTAGGCTACAACAGTGGTGAACAACTAACTTCCAGGGTTAGAGGGAGATTACTCATGACTAGCAGATAAAGGCTCTAGGCAAGGAATAAAAATGATATACCCCAGCGATTGTAATAAAGGGTTCGGTTCGAAATTCCTAGCACGTGAAGAAGGCCGGAGCGTACAACGGTCAAAACGTCGTATAAACCAAATTTACCAAAGACTTTCTTTTCTGAAATCTTATTGCAAGTAAACTTTTAATATTGTATTGCTTTCGTGGTTGAACTCGTGATATATTTCCGACCAACAAAAGTGTTCGATAAAGTAAAGAAACAAAGACTTTTGTAAGAATCTTATAGAACAACCAGCCAGTAATCAACTAGAATAGAAGTTGAGTCCAACTGACCAAAAAACCACCAGGGCAAATTGGAAGTTGGTTTAAATGATAACCTGGGAGATTCCATTCTGTTACAGGCAAGTCTATTCTGTAATCAATGTTTGGCTGATAATTTCAGTGTGTATATTGAGCACAATATCCACTATTTGTCTTTGGGCCACATAGGGAGATGTATTCAGTTACAACCCTGTTTATTTTTGTCTGCCAACTGGATGCTAGTTGGACACATCAGGAAGGTGAGTCTCACACTCTTGAATGTTCACCTTCCTACAGGGAGACAAAAGAAGACCACCATGTTGAAAGGTAAGTTGTCTGACTTCTACATTCAACCTCCTCTCCCCACTGCGCGATATTGATATTTAAGACTGAATGCAGGCATGTTCTCTTTTTTTTTTAATCGTATCACCTCGAGCAAGGCGGTAATGCCACTGATGTGCATGGGGCTACATAAGAGTAAAAAGATTAAGTAGAAGAGAGTGAAGAGAAAGACGAACCAGTTAGAAAGGAGAAAGAGAAGGATGGGAATACAGGTGTGATGACAGTTGCAAAGGTGGAGAGAAAAGAAAGTATATACAGGGTGGTGAAGAAAGAACTAGAGTCAAGTGGTTAAGTGGTGAGTATTGACATTGCATTTAAATTCCTGGAGGTTGTAGCCGTCAGGAAAACAAGAATATGGGAGCGAATTCCACAGGCGGAAAGTGCGAGAGAAGAAGCTGCAGGAGTAGAATTAGTTAGATTGTGACGTAGGACAACACTGCATATCTCAAATTCAAAACAATTTTCTTTTCTGTTGTAAATTAATTTAGTATAACAAGCCATGCGTTTAAAATAATTACATGATAATAAAAACAACAACAACAACAGCTGGAGGGAGCGAAAGGTAAAAGAAGAAAGAACTTCGAAAAGAAAGAGAAAGGGAACAAAAGGAAAAGACGATAGAAAAGCGGAAAAAAATGAAAGGTGAAGGAAAGTATGAAACACCGTAGGATAAAAAAAAAAGAGAGAATGAACGGTAAAGAAAAGGCAGAGATTGTGTAAACAAGAGACTGGAAATAGAAAAACATGGAAGAAAGGAAAAGATAGTAGAAAAGGAGAGACAGGTGAAAGGTGAAGGAAAATAGGGAAAGGAGTAGAATAAAAAATAGAGAGAGTGAAAGCTATGGAAAAGAAAGACTTCAAAAGACAGAAACCGAGAAAAGAAAAAAAGATTAAAAAAAAAGAAAAAACTGTAGAAAAAATAAGAAATCTGAAAAGTAAGGGAAACCAGGAAAAATGCGTACGTTAAAAAAAGAGGGAGTGAAAATAAAGAAAAGAATGAAACTTTGTAAGAGAGAGACTGGGAAAATAAAGACTAAAGGGAAAGAGAGAAGAAAAAAAAGAAAAAATGAAAAATAAAGGAAAGTAGGAAAAGGCGTAGGATAAAAAAAGAGGAGATGAAAGGTAGAAAAAAGAAAGGGACTTTGTAAGAAACAGGCTGGGAAAAAAAACTAAAGGAAAAGAAAAGGGAAAGTGAAGGATGAAGGAAAGTAGAAAAGGCGTAAGATAAAAAAGAGGGAGTGAAAGGTAAAGGAAAGAAAAAAAACTTTGTAATAAATAGACTCGGTAAAGTTAAAAGATAGAAGCAAATAAAAAAAAAGGTGAATGGTAGTGAAAAAAGCCTAAATTTAAAAAAAATGGAGTGAAATTCGATTCCCTATTTGCTAATTTTTAAAAGGAATCGTTTTGTGGGCTGCTCAAAAACCCATTGTACGAAGGGAGGTTAAAAATCTGCCATAGAAAGGTTAACGTGCTCCTCGCACAATATTGCGATTTCAATTCTCAATTTAAGGTGAACAAATTGTTCATTTTTTCTTTTACTTATTAAATATATTCCCCCCTCTGTTTTAGTGTTCTCAATTCTACATTTTTTTGTTCTCATCTAATTTCATTTTGATGTCATTTCTTGTCGATATTTATTAAAATTAACCCAGAAGTAAAAGTGAGGAATATATAGACGAAACATTTGCGAACTGCTTTTCTTTAAACTGTTTTTCCTATCCACTGATTTCTTTTCTCTCTATTTCGATTTTGACTTACGATTTTTGCCTAAATTATCTTTCCTTTACCTTTCTTTTCTCTTTTCTTCTTTTCTTCTATGAACTGCTACCGTGAACGTGTCACAGGGGCGGTGCTTAGCTGTGAAGATCAGGACGAGTGGAACTAAGAAATGTAACACGTCAGATCATCTGCCACGATAATATCAATAGGGGGTAGTGAGAAGCTAACTTCTTATGGGATAATGGTTGCAAAAATACATCATCCACGAGGCCGCATATATAATTTTGAAACCAGTCGAGGTTAGACAGTGAGGATTGGGAAATGCCCGGCCCAGATATAGCACCAATACTCCATTCTGGGTCTTTTCTGACTCTTGTAAAGGTACAGCATGACAGCGGGAAGTAGACATTTTCTGAAATCATACCAGGAACTAACCATTCTTCCAGCATTGTTTTGTGATGGTACAAATACACGCGTGGGCAACAAGGCCCCACCCATTTACAGTTAGATCAACCAAATGCAGGCGACGATTCTACTCCACCAGCTTCTTTTCTCGCACTTTCTGCTTGTGGAACTGCCTTCCATATACTTGCTTTCCTGACAGCTACAACCTCCAGGAATTTAAATGCAATGTCAATACCCATCTCTTAACAACTTGACTCCAGTTCTTTCTATATCACTCCGTGTGTCTTGTTCTTTTCCTGTCTCTGTACCTTCGCAACTGTCTTAACACCCGGGTTTCCATCCTTTTCTCACCCTTTCTCTGACACCCCCTGTAACTGGTACGTCTTTCTCTTCACACTTCATTTGTCTAAACTTTTACTCTTATGTAGCCCCCTGCGCATCAGTGGCAGTACCGCCTTGTGTGGGGTGAAACGATTAAAATAAAAGTCTGAAGTGAGCTTAAAACCCAGTTGGCGTTCGAGACGTCTTTGAATAGTGTGACCAATCGTCAGTATTGATACGATTTAAGATATGAAATGATACTTATTTTGTTTTTGATGTCGTGTTGAAAAGATAGCCGACCTTCTTTACACTAATTGTTGAACATGGACACGTCCATCTGCTCTGAGCAAAACGTCTTCACAGTGGAACAGGCGTCGGTCACATAGCGTAGCGTTTGAGTGGTACGCATTGCCGCACTGGACTACAGTATTCTTTTTTATTGTATTATTAACCAGTGTGTCTCGCATGATTAAACCCGTTCTTCGCTCAACCTTTTGTTAAAGGTGTTTTCTTACAGTATCAATAAAAAGAACTACGAGTATTCTACGACATTTATAACAGATGTAGTGACCGATAACAGCCAGTTTTTTAGTCATTAGCTTACGACTCTATCATGTTAAAACACCGGTTCTTGTGCGACCAGCAAAGTTATGAATCGTCGAGCCTTGTCAGTACCTAGGTGAAGACCATTTGGGAATACCACGTGCTGTTAGCTTCGATGTTTGGGTAGTGGAATTGATGACACCTCGGAAATAGGAATCGGATAGCTGAGTTCCTCTTCCAGTCTGGGTCATCATGTTCACTTTGGAATGGTATGAATCAGCTTGTTCTCCGCAAAAAATGTGTTAATTAGTAAAACAAAAATTCTGGAAATCTAAAAATATTTTCTTGCTTTAAATAACCTGCAAAATATAGATAAGCTGTAGAAAACGAGTCAATCAATCATGTTTATTTTTAGATACCGTAAATTAGAGCGTAAAAGTCGAATTTTCAAGCTTAAAAGTTTTTACAAAACTAAGAGTCGACTTATATAGCGGGTGTAAAATGCAAACCTTTACCACTGAGTTGTAGATAAGTGGAGCATCCCTAAAAATTACTGTACACTACCCACAACTACCAAAAATATATCTCATTAAATCTTGTGCTTAGTGAATGTTAGCAGTATATCCCGGCATTCCTCGGGTGTAATGAAAGCTTTAAAACTAATCCATGGTCCTGGAGCTCAGACTCTTTGGACGTTGGCACGAAAGACTAAAAAGCAACAGTTGTTTCCAGTTAAAGCGAAACCGTAAACTGAAAGAAAAATGAATGGATGGAAGTCAAATTTTGATTTCCTAGTATCGATATCAAATTTTCTGCACTATTGTAAGAACTGTAACATTGAAATTTCTGAATATCGTTTCTTATGTCTTTGGCTATGAATGAATCAAAAATGATTAAAATCGGACCACTCCTTCTATAACCCGATTTTCGATATTTATCGGGGGTACCTCGACACAAAACCTAGATAAGAACATTCGCAGACGCTTATAGTACAACTGTGTAAATTTTCAAAAAAAAATCGGTTCAGCCGTTTCAGACTCTATAGTTAACGGACAGACACACAGACAAAGTTCCATTTATAAATAAGCTTAGATTATATATTTAACTTATTAACACAAAAATTAATATAAAATCACGAGACAGTAACATTCAATTGGAGTAGATATCGCCCGGTTCACACTCCACCCACGTCTATTGAACAGGTGAAGAGGCTCATCTCTTGTTTCCTGTTTAGGATGCTGTTTCCGGCTTTCTCTTTTCCAATCTTTTTACTCTTACGTAGCCCCCTGCGCATCAGTGGCGTTATCGCCTTGCTTGGGGTGATATGATTTAAAAAAAAAAAAACTAGTTCAGTTTTAACGCTAAGAAAATCATCATCATCTCCATTTTATCTAAAAATAACTTCTGGCTTTAAATAACATGAAAAGTTTGATCAACCGCAAAAATTAAATTAAATTGATTTTTTCCGCATTGAGCTGTGTGACGTGGTTCAGAGGAGAGACCAACCGCCAGACATTTTTCAAGATGATAAAATGATCACTATTATAAACGCTTTGCTTCTATTTGTTTCGGTAGAACCCCTCTATAATGGATTGTTCCGTTCATTACAAATACCGGCTAGGCTCTGTATGCGCAGACACAGGACAGACGCCAGGGAGTAGACATATATAGACTATTTGTCGCAGCTGAGAGGAAGTTTCCACTCAGACTTACCCTTCTATGTTGTTGTTTTTCAATATATCTTGTTGTTACAAGTCCCGTGTTCGTGTTTTCCTTTCCTACTAACTTACTCAACACAACACTATTTAATTAAAATATCTAGTTAGAATTTCGCAAAATATTACAAGTGTCTTTATTTTCCTGGAAATCAAAACTTTCTTTTATTGAGATGATTTTGTAGCAATAAATACGAGTATAAAACCGGACAGTATAATAAATGTGGTCGAGAGAATAACGTTTAGAGACCCGTGTAAATAGAAGATAGAATTTGAAGTCAAAGTGACATTAAGAAGACAAACATTGCTTTGAGTTACATAAAATACGACATGAAAGAAAGATGAAATTTCTACAATTTTACGCAAACACAAAATACGGTTTGCTGTCGAGAAAAATAAGAACTTTTGCGTGGTTTCGGTACCTAGCCACAGCGCAAGACGGGTTGGTCGTCCAGCAATCACCTAAACTGGCCAGCTATGTTATAAAACTAAACAAACCAGCACAATGACTTTCTGACCTTGATGCTGGGCCGTGATGGCTGGCGTGATAGATTTATGAATGTCTGGGATAGCTCGACCAAATAAATAAAAGATCGTTACTGCCCACGTCCAGAATGGACACAGCACATCAAAAAAGAAGCCAGAAACTAATGATTTTGCTATGATTTCTTTTCATGGGACATTTTTATAGATTAAGGGATAAAAAATATCATTTGCAATACAATTCATAGCCATCGGAAGTCCGGGACTCCAGACGTTATCCTCTCGACAACTTTACTAACTTATACTGCGTATAAAATGTCCAATTTTATACTCTTACTTTTTGCTATAAAATCATTTCCCTAAAAGAAAATATTGATTTCCAGGAAATCAAAAGTTCAGAACAGTAATATTAGCCGTTTCTTTATAATGAAACATTCGATATTCATTGGCCGAACAACTAGTACATGTATCAAATATACATACATAAATACATACATAAAATACATACATACATAAAATACATACATAAAATACATACATAAAATACATACATAAAATACATACATAAAATACATACATAAAATACATACATAAAATATATCACATCCATATGAGTGTCGAGATTTTAGGCCAATGTTTTGATTGTGCAGAATATATTTTGCTGCTTCATTTCCATTCCAGACTCTAAAGTGTAAACTTCATTGCATTGATCATATATAACAAGTATTTATATTCAAGTGAGTTTAATGGCATATCAACCTCTGTGGGTTATTTAATGCCAAAAGTGGTAGGGTTTTAAGGTTATTTTTTATATTCCGTTATAGTGAGAAGGTTGATTTAGTCAGATTATGATGAAAAAATTATTCTTTATTTTAGAAAACTGAAAGTGTCTGCTAGTTTTGTATTCAAAAATGTATTATGGCAATAATATTTTTCCTTCAAAAATTTATATTTTCTTATAAAATTATTTTTATACTTTCAGAGTGCTTTGACCCCAGTTTAAGAGGTTAACTATTTGCCGATAGTTGGGACCGTAACAGGAGATACCACTCCGGGTCAAGGCAGACATGGGAACAACAGCAATGAAGAGGTGGTTCCATGCTCCTCACAACCTCCCAACTGCCAGATGCAGTTTACCGTCATACCCAGGACCAATATAAGAAATAATGAAATAATATATAAATAGACTTCACTAGTCCGACATTGCAATATGGTATACATCAAAACTTTAGCCTAAAACTTCCAGCCATGTACTCAAATAGCATTGTCAAATCTAGAAACTCATACAGAAGTGATATATGGTGAAATCTCTAAACCATTAGCTCTATGTAACAACCAATTTTTTCAGATTAATGATTAAAAATAGGTTAGTTCGAATAAAGACTACAGATCTTAGAGAGAGCCATTCTTCTCCGGACTTTGAGAAATAGTGCCAGAGAATCGCTAAGTACTGAACAAAATGACAGAAACCACATCAGGACATTCAACAGCAGTGACTACTAAAACGGATAATACATTTACACTACCGGATATAATTATTAGGCTACTGTTGTGTTTTAAAAGAAAATTATGTATTTCATTTTGTTTTTTAGTATTTATTGCCAAGTGAATAATTGTAAATGAAAATAGAATGGTTCTTTTGTTAATACTGAACAAAAACATGTGTATCAAATGAATTTATAAATATTTAATAATTGCCTATATTGCAGTTTCATCAATGAAAGAATGGAGAAAATTTAGGGTGATTCGGACGAGTTCATTTTTGCTTCCTTGGTTCGAAAGATTTTCAAAGTAATAATAACAAAAGAACCATTCTATTTTCTTTTAGCAATTATTCATATTATTCATTATGACCGCTAGTATATATATACATATATATACTACCGGGCATAATTATTAGGCCACCCCAGTGTTTTTTTTAATTATGTATTTCTTGCTATTTTTTAGTATTTATTGCCAATTGAATAACTGTAAATTAAAATAGAATGGTTCTTTTGTTAATATTGCACAATAACATGTGCGTCGAATGAATTTATAAATATTTAATAATTACTTATACTGCAGTTTCATCAATGAAAGAATAAAGAAAATTTAGGGTGATTCAGACAAGTTCGTCTTTACTTCAAAAGATTTTGCAAAGTAATAATAACAAAAAAAAAATTCTATTTTTATTTGGTAATAAATACTAAAAATAGTATGAAATACATAATTTCTTTTAAAAAAAACTGGGGGAGGCCTAATAATTATGGCCGGTAGTGTCACTCGAAGAAAATAAATCCTGACATAATCCAGATGTTGACTTTATGAAAAAGTCATTGTCGATAGTAGAAATAATAGTAGTTAAGGGAAAAATCTATTTCGTAAAAAATTGATTTAATAATAATAAAAAAAACATTAAAAATTACAAGCTGACTGTAGCACTAAGTATTCAGTTAATGACTGCTATTTTTTTCTGTGTAAAGAAAGGGTTAATTTAGCAGTGATTAAAATTTCAGAGGAAAAGAATAAAGTTATTTGTGGATATCGCGTTAAAATCTCAAACCCCCACCAAACAATGTATTTCATTATTTCTTCAAATATTGATGGCCGAGTGATATGCTTGGAAGAGACATTTAATTTGAAAAAAAAAAAATTTTTTAAGGCAAAGTCTATTTTGCAAGTTTGAAGACGTGATCTTTTACACATACAGAAACGATTAACAAAAATAAACAACAACCTTCCACCAAAAACAAAAAACAAAAACAAAAAACAACAAAAACAAAAAAACAAACAAAAAACAAAAACAAAAGAAAATGAACGGATATTTCTTTCCTTGCCTACATTTTGGTGGTTGTGGAAAAGGCAATTGACTTTTAGTCTATGATTCACTTTCCCGTCGCGTTAAACTGATTACAGACTCCGATGAGAAAAGAAAATTATTTCGTCTTTGAGCAGAAGACACTGGTAAGCATATTAGTGCGTACACACGAACGTGCATATGCATATACCGTAAATAACTTCATAGTGACAGACACACAAAAACGTGTGTGTGTGTGTGCATATATATATATATATATATATATACATATATATATATAGTTAAATAAAAAAGACAAGAGGAACAGTATATTTTCTAGCTTTATCGTGGCAAAGAGATGAAAATCTTTTTGCCTTTTGATAAAGGCCATCACAGAACGAAACATGCAAGCAAGAAAAATATAACTTTTATCTTGTCTTTTTAATTAGCCATACTTTTCTTTTCCTTGAATTATAACTGAGTATGAGTTATATATATATATATATATAGTCATTCGCAGACAGATCTGTTTTGCTGTATAACAGCTCATCAGTACGATTAGACATCCGATTGCTTTTTACCCAGGATTGAAACCCGACCGAACTGGCGTCAGTTGGCGATTCTACCTCTGAGCTATGAGCGCTCGGTAGAAGGAGGCAGACTTTTTAGCGTGTATATTATCATTATACACTCCCAATAGATGAGAGTGTTCTAATTCATTGCTGAATCAACGATGCGTACATGCTAGAGTAGCTACTGTTTTACAAAGTTTACCATTTTTCCAGATATAAGATAGCAGAATCTAGATAGTACATGCACATGTACTAACTTTTTGGATAGTTGGTATTCCATCTTAAAATCTTTATTTAATACGATGGTACCCCAGCGTTGAAATCTATTATAAATCGCTTTTTCGAACCCAAAATTCATATTACATTCTGTCCGTAAACGATAATGTCTTCCGTATATAAATTTGTGAATTTTTTTCACTGCAAATATTATTGCTAACACCTCTTTTCCGATCTGATTTCACTTTTTTATGTCGGTAGTAGCGAACGCGAAGCTGTGCGACAGCTTTCATGTTACCGTGATCGTATTCGAAATACCGCTCCTATACCAAAGTTACTAGTACCTGAAGTCAAAACGATTTCTGCTTTTGGATCGGAGCGCGCTAAGTATTTTCTTAATTTCTTCAAACGCCTTTTGACAATTATCGGTCTAGATCCACATTAAGGTTTTTTTTTTTAAGTAAACTGTTGAAATTGTTCAAAAGGCTCTAAAATTCTGCATATTAGGTGTGTATATTTTATGATAATTTGCTCGTCCTAGAAATACTTGTAGTTTAGTAGCATTTCTTGGAGAAGGCATCATCTTAATTGAATTTTCCCTCGACGGATCTGGTTGACAGCCATTTGTCGTAGGTACTTGATTTTAGGCAAAAACAATTTGCCCTCTTCATTACTGACTTTGAACCCGTATTTTAGTATTTCTTAAAAATCTATTTTTACATTCTCATTATATTGATTCTTACATTTATCTTTAATCAATATATCATCCAGATAAGGCTTACGGCCTATCATGTAGAATACACCTGTTCTCGCTCGATCACCGCAATTAAGCAACGTTGAGCCTGGTCAATACTTAGATGGGTGACCGCTTGGGAATACCAGGTACTGTAAGCGTTTAGTGACGGATGTGTTGTGGTGCAGTGGATAACGGCTCGGAAAGAGAAATCGGTGAGCCGAGTTCGAATTTCAGTTGAATATCCTGCATTCACTTAAGCATTGGTACCCTTGGGAAAGGTATTAATCTGTCTCTTCCCTCCAGTTATGGATTAAATAACAAGGATAAGACTTGGGGATCCCAATGAACCTTTGATACTCGAAAAGAAAAATGTATTACTAGACACAAAACTTATATAAAAACAACAATTGTTGAAAGCAAAAGGTATTGCCAGCAATAAACAAATAAAATTTAGTTGGCAATAAATGACCCGCTGAGGTTGATTTGCCATAAAAACAGACAAACAAACAAAAAATCACCCAGATAAGCTATTGCGAAATCAGACTCTGCAAACATGTTCTTGTTGAAATATAGCTGAAGCCAATTTTATCCCAAAAAGCAAATCACTTGTGCGTATTTATCTTTATTAATTCTGAATATTCTTCTTAAAATTGTATTTGCAAATACTTCTCAGAATAATCTAGCTTAGAAAAAAATTCCACCGTTTCATTTTCAGAAAAAAATTCTCTATATCTTACAATGGGTAGTTATATGATTCTAAACATTTGTTTAACCCAGTGGAAAAATCAGCATAAACACGAATTTTTTTCTTCATATACACTGCTGGTGCTGCCCATTTTGAATTGATAATTCTTTGCAATTACACCCATCTTTGCAAGTTTGTTCAGTTTTTCGTTGATTCCTCCAAGACTGTGAACAGTACGGTACGTTTTCTCTTTGTAAATACTGGTCCGACCCTTATTTCACTTGAAAAAAAATCCTTTAAATTTGCACATTGACTTTTTAAAAACTGGTCACTTTTTCACATAAATTTTGATCCGATGGGCAACCCCGAGGCCACATTATGCTGCAGGCGGCGCCATTCACCATCTTTCACCTGCTGCAATTAACGACCATCTGACCCTACTCTAGACCTCTCTCTATCCACAACTATAACCAGCATGAAATTAAACAAACAAAATAGCAAGCCTAAACCAGCTAGTCGTAAATCGCCCAAACCTATCTGCGTTACCTTCACAAATATACGAGGTATTCGCAGTAAATTTAATAGTGTAGAATCTTTCCTTCTAACTAACTCACCCGATATCTTAGCAATATGTGAGACTAACCTTGACCCTTCTATCCCCTCTTCAGATCTGTTCGTTCCTGGTTACCTTCCTCTCTTCAGGAAGGACTCCAATGTCCATATGCATGGGCTTGGTGTATATGTCAGCGAACATCTCCCCCTAGCCAGGGTCACATCTCTTGAATCCCTTGATCATTCCTTCATGTGCTTCCGTCTCTCACTTCTAAGCTCGGTTAGCTATCTCTTCTTCCTCTACCGCTCCCCCTCCTCCTCTGACTGTACGTTACTTGATTGCATCTCTACTAACATCGACAGGGCCATTTCTTCTCACCCATCTGCCCATATATTTGTGTTTGGCGATTTTAACGCCCACCACACCAAGTGGCTTGAAAACTCAGCCACCGACCTTGCTGGGATCCGCACCATGCACTTTTCAATAGCCCAAGCTCTAACGCAAGTGGTGGACTTCCCCACGCGTTTCTCTAAAAACCCTAACGGAAGGGACTCTTTACTCGACCTTTGTTTTACCTCCATCCCAGACTCCTGCACTACCAGGCAACTCTGCCCCCTCGGAAACTCTGACCACGCCGTAGTCTCCATAAACATATCAATCCGCACTAACTCTACCCAAGAAAACCAGACCAGCAGAATATCATACTGCTACCAAAGAGCCGACTGGGACTCGTTCAGGGAGTTCCTCTGCGACGTCCCCTGGAACAACGTCTTTGATCTTCCTGTCGAAGACTGTGCCTCCGAAGTCTCCTCTTGGGTTAAGGCTGGCATCGATGCTTTTATCCCTGCCAGAAAATTCCAACTAAAACCAAATTCGTCCCCCAAGTTCTCACCCGCTTGCTCGGCCGCTATTGCCCACCGGAACCATTTCTTCCGGCTCTATCGAAGCTGCTCGTCGAACCAAAACAGGCGCCTTTTCACCTCAGCACGGAACAAGTGTAAAAAAGTACTGAACGAAGCCAAGAGGGCGTTTGCTACCAGAATTAGGCAACGCATAGCATCCTCTAAGTTTGGCTCCAAAGATTACTGGCGTCTCTGCAAAAGCGTGCCCAGCAGGAACAAGACTTCAATACCCCCACTAATCAATGAATTTGAAGTTCTCACCTCCCCAGCCGACAAGGCTGAATGCTTTGCCCATAGATTCTCAACCAATTCGACACTGGACTCGTTAGGAATACCTACACCAGACTTCCCACCCAGAACTAAGGCTCAACTAAATAACGTCCACAGTACACCCTCGCTGGTCGCCAAGATAATTGCGCAACTTGACCCACACAAAGCGAGCGGCGGTGACGGAATCCCACTCATAGTAATGAAGAAATGTGCCCCAGAACTCTCCTCTGTCCTCTCTAAACTCTATAACCTCTGCCTATCTGCTTCCTGCTTTCCTGCCTGTTGGAAGTCCTCCTGCGTAGTACCTATATTTATGAATTCTGGCGAACCCTCAGACCCCGCCAATTACCGTCCTATTAGTCTCCTTCCAATCTTTGGCAAAGTTTTCGAAGCCATTATCAACGCCGAGGTGATTCAGCATCTTATGGCCAACGGGCTTCTCTCTGACAAACAGTATGGGTTTCGCTTCACCAGGTCTACTGCTGATATGCTAACGACCATTACTGAGTACATATACCAGGCACTTGACAAGAATGGTGAAGCCCGAACCGCTGCCTTGGATATCTCCAAAGCATTCGACAGGGTCTGGCATGCTGGCCTCTTGTGCAAACTGCGGAGCTATGGGATAACTGGACATCTGTTTGACCTCATCCAGTCTTTCCTCTCTAACCGCACATTGAAGGTGGTATTAAATGGGCATGCCTCCCAAAACTACCAGACGAACGCGGGTGTCCCTCAAGGTTCTATCCTAGGTCCCACGCTCTTTCTGATCTACATTAATGATCTCCCCGACACCATTAGATCCCAAGTTGGCATGTATGCCGACGACACAACAATCTACTCCCGCATCGATCAGAAACCAGGTCTGGACGACAAAGTGAACCTCGCTGCCGTACTTGAAAGGGACCTCCAATCCGTCGTGACCTGGGGTAGGAAATGGTTGGTAAATTTCAATGCCTCTAAAACAAAGCTGTTATCAACTAATCACCATAGACAATCGCATCTACCTCCCATTAGCATGGGAGCAGGCTAGCCTCCCAGAGAGTAAAATACTACGCCTCCTTGGCCTTACACTCTCGGCGGACCTCAAATGGAATGACTATATTGAATCCATTGCCAAATCTGCTGCTATGAAAGTGGGCTCCCTGTGCAGGGCCCGGAAATCTGAATCTATCCTGCACATATACAAATCTACCATCCGCCCGTGTATTGAATATTGCTGCCATATCTGGTCGGGTGCCCCTGCTGCTCTCCTTGGGCTTCTTGACAAAATACAAAGGAGGATCTGTAACGTGGTTGATACTGACTTGGCAGACCGGCTGCAGCCGCTCTCACACCGGCGTGATGTGGCTTCCCTGTGCCTCTTCTACAAGTACTTTCATGGCTTCTGCTCCGATGAGCTTAGATCACTGGTGCCGCCTAAGCACGAATTTACACGAGATACTAGATTAGCAACTAGGTCCCACCCTTTTACAGTTAAACAAATAAGATGTAACCGTAAGTTCTACTCTAACAGCTTCTTTTCTCGCGCTTCCCGCCTGTTGAACTCCCTTCCACAAGTCTGCTTTCCCGACAGTTACAATCTCCAGGTGTTTAAATGTAGGGTCAATAGACACCTCCTATCACACTAACTCCCAACTATTCTCACAACACTCTCATCTACCCAACCCTCATTCTCGGTATCCTTACCCGCCTATCACCCACCCTCTGTCATTTCCTATATTTAGTCAGCCTTTCTCCACTCTACGTAGCCCCCTGCACAGTAGTGGCAGTGACATGCCTTGCTCGGGGTGAAACGCTTATAAAAAAAAACATACATATTTATAGACTAGCAGTATAGTCTAACGTTGCTCGGGTGTAATGAAAGCTTTAAAGCTAATCCATGGTCCTGGAGCTCAGACTCAGCCTAAAGAATATTTGTGTGAAGTTTGGTGAGAATCGGATAAAAATTGTGTATTTGTATCAAGAACATACAAAGAGATATTGTAAGAACTGCAACCTTGAAACTTCTGAGTATCGTTTCTTATGTCTTTGTCTATGAGTGTATCAAATTTGATTATCGGGGGTATCAAATTTTTATCGGGGTTACCTCGACACAAAACCTAGCTAAGAACACTCGCAGACGCTTATAGTACAACTGTGTAAATTTTCAAGAAAATCAGCCGTTTCGAAGTCTATAAGTAACAGACACATACACACACACACAGACAGAGTTCCATTTATAAATAAGTTTAGATTTAAATTAGATAAGGCCCATAACTAGGATGATTCCATCCAGTCAGTACAAAATGAGCTTGTAGCAATTTTTTACTTATCAGCTTTAACATTTACAGCCTTCTTACTAAATAAAACGGTCAAGTCATTTCACTAATAACAAATAATTTCACACCTGACATGCCACGTGTCACCTTCGATGTTCTTTTTGAGTTAGGTATTCATTTGCTTATAATGTGGCTTCGTTGAATATCGTGATATCACTAACAGTGTGTAGGCGCATTTTTACATCCAAATTATTAATTTTCACATACACCAATTTGCTTTGGTTTTCTGTAATTATTTTTACAGTTTGACTTTCTATGTCTGACTTTTCAACACTGCTGCCACTTTAAATTCTACAAGAGACTGTCGTCTCCGAGATGTAACGTTTCACATCTGAAACATGGATTATTTTTTCTTTTGCGATATTTTCTTTGGTTTGTATATACGGTTATACTTTATCTTCAATTTTTCAAGTATCGCCTCTCAGATTTAATATTCTCTGACATCCGTCCGATATTTATTGTAGTATTTTTTTCGCCGTTAACTCTTGATCTGAAATTTATCTTTTAAATATACCCGGAATCGTCTCTGTTAATTTGAATTTTTACACTTCTTATTAACGATTCCAGCATAAATAAAAAAATCATCGACTTCTTTTTTGTCAGATTCATGCATTTCGAACAAGTATTGAATGACGAACTTTTCCCGCAAAAATATTTTCATGTTCTACTGGTTCTAATTTTTTAACAACAGTCTTGTTTTTCTCGTCATTCAAGACGCTGCTTTTTTTCTTGAAAATTTAATCATTTCTTCTGCAATAAGCAGTAAAGATAATTTCATAATCTGATATATATATAAATTCAACTATGCCATTTGCACCGCTTAGGAAGTGAAAAAAAATTGAGATTTTTCCGTTTTATTCATAATTATTTTAATTGACTCTTGTTGCTTCTGGAAGTCTAACAATTTCTGTTGCTGTTGTATTTTTGCCACCTAGTGTTATAATTCTTTCATATTTAGAAAGATCTTTGTTTTTTTCCTTACACCCTACAAAGAAGAAAAATATTACACCAACGGGGTTCTAATTTCTTGTCATTTTTGTTATGTGCAAAGGAGCAAAAATAAAAGGGTATTTTCCCTACTCCGTATAAGTTTCGATTCCTCCGCGCCACTGTTATAAGAAGCTATTAATGGTTAAAATATTATGTCTCGACCAACTCCAACGGTACTCTAACGAACACTCTCACAGGACTCTCTCAGAACTCTGCTTATTTATCTGCCTTCCCACGGAGATGAAATGCGGCACAAGGCCTTTCTAAAGTCGGATTTCCAAGTCCTTAAACTCGACCAAAAATATTCCGTAGACCCTACACAATCGGGCACCTATCTATTTTTTTCTGCCTTTTGACTGAGCCTTGTCTGGGTTCTTCTTTGACCAGAGGCTGAAAGTCAAATCAAGTTGAGTACGAGTAGAACTCTGTCGCTGAACTCGCTTTCAGTTCTTTCTTTAAGACGTCTTGCCTAGATCATTCGAGTTACCGGTTGATAAAGAGTTCGACGCAGGTTCAGAAATCAGTCCTTCAATTACCAATCACCTCGCACGAACGCACGTGCGGACACACACACACACACACACACACACACACACACACACACACATATATATATATATACATATATGTCTCTTTTGCTCAGTCAGACATATCTCTTTCGAGACATGATCGCCAAAGCGTGTTTCACTAGTGGCACTTAACAGACTGACTGACTGGTTGTTTATTAAACGCAGCCAAGAAATACAGAGTAACTTGTAAGAAAGAATGCGGTAAAATGACACAGAAAACTCTCCGACAAATCATGAAGGCACAGAATTGAAATGTGTTTCGAAAAAGACATTTGAAACAGCACATTAAATAACTGGCAAAATAAAATTTTCATGCTTAATCTAAACTTATTGATAAATGAAACTTTGTGTGTGTGTGTGTATGTGTATGTGTGTGTGTCCGTTACCTATAGACTCCGAAACGGCTGAACCGATTTTCTTGAAAATTTACACAGTTGTACTATAAGCGTCTGCGAGTGTTCTTAGCTAGATTTTGTGTCGAGGTACCCCCGATAAATATCGAAAATCGATAATCAAAAAAATCGGGTTATAGAAGGAGTGGTCCGATTTTTAATCAATTTGATAAAGACAAAGACATAAGAAACGATATTCAGAACTTTCAGGGTTACAGTTCTTACAATAGTGCAGAAGATCGGTAATATATATATATATAAAAGGCAAGCTGTTCATGTGTGTGTCTGTTTATCTGCCTATATGTCTGTATTTTTTGCAGCACTTATATTTTAGTTTTCGCTTCGGGTTTGGCTCTAAGTAAGTATAATTGTAGTTCTTAGTCTCAGCCATGATACCATTTACTCAGAGGACATATTTAACCTTCAAAATTCAGTTTACGACGAAAAAAGTTATTTGATACCGATAAGAAAATCAAAATTTGACTTACATCCATTCATTTTTCTTTCAGTCTACGGTTTTGCTTTAACTGGAAACAACTATTGCTTTTTAGTCTTTCGTGCCAACGTCCAAAGAGTCTGATCTCCAGGACCGTGGATTAGTTTTAAAGTTTTCATTACACCCGAGCAACGCCGGGCTATACTGCTAGTTATAATTATAATTGTAGAACAATTACGTTGTTGAGATAAGCACTCATTTGTTGAACAATCTGAGACCATAATAAATCCACCATGAGAAAGAGAGCTATTTATGGCGCCCTGGAGCATCTCATTGTGCTCAAGTGGGATAGTCCATTGCTTGGGTTGTGATTGGCTGCTGGTAAATGAGTGGAATCATTTCTGTATAAATAATAGCTTGATTTCAGTCGTAGTTTCCAGGGTTTGCATTGGAGCAGTCGTCTTCGGATGACTGCTCTGTGGCCCTATAACACTGTCAGCACTCTGCCTCCGAGCAGAGAGCACAAACCCAGTCGTGGTTCCGCCGAAGGGTAGAACCACGACTCGGTAAAAATAGACAGACATATTTTTGGCCCGGCTATATGGCCGGGAATACCCACATTAAAATGACCATGTGTCACATCCGGCCTTGCGTGGGAAGGCTAGTAAATACAGCAGAGTTTGCATTGAAGCGGTCGTCTTAGGATGACTGCTCTGTAACTATATAACACTGTCAGCTCTCTGCTTCCGAGCAGAGAGCACAAACCCAGTCGTGGTTCCGCCGAAGGGTAGAACCACGACTCGGTAAAAATAGACAGACATATTTTTGGCCCGGCTATATGGCTGGGAATTCCCACATTAAAATGACCATGTGTCACATCCGGCCTTGCGTGGGAAGGCTAGTAAATACAGCAGGGTTTGCATTGGAGCAGTCGTCTTCGGATGACTGCTCTAGAACCCTATAACACTGTCAGCTCTCTGCTTCCGAGCAGAGAGCACAAACCCAGTCGTGGTTCCGCCGAAGGGTAGAACCACGACTCGGTAAAAATAGACAGACATATTTTTGGCCAGGCTATATGGCTGGGAATTCCCACATTAAAATGACCATGTGTCACATCCGGCCTTGCGTGGGAAGGCTAGTAAATACAGCAGGGTTTGCATTGAAGCAGTCGTCTTCGGATGACTACTCTATGACCCTATAACACTGTCAGCTCTCTGCCTCCGAGCAGAGAGCACAAACCCAGTCGTGGTTCCGCCGAAGGGTAGAACCACGACTCGGTAAAAATAGACAGACATATTTTTGGCCCGGCTATATGGCTGGGAATTCCCACATTAAAATGACCATGTGTCACATCCGGGCTTGCGTGGGAAGCCTAGTAAATACAGCAGGGTTTGCATTGAAGCAGTCGTCTTTGGATGACTACTCTATGACCCTATAACACTGTCAGCTCTCTGCTTCCGAGCAGAGAGCACAAACCCTGTCGTGGTTCCGCCAAAGGATAGAACCACGACTCGGTAAAAATAGACAGACATATTTTTGGCCCGGCTATATGGCCGGGAATTCCCACATTAAAATGACCATGTGTCACATCCGGCCTTGCGTGGGAAGGCTAGTAAATACAGCAGGGTTTGCATTGAAGTAGTCGTCTTCGGATGACTGCTCTATAACCCTATAACACTGTCAGCTCTCTGCCTCCGAGCAGAGAGCACAAACCCAGTCGTGGTTCCGCCGAAGGGTAGAACCACGACTCGGTAAAAATAGACAGACATATTTTTTGCCCGGCTATATGGCCTGGAATACCCACATTAAAATGACCATGTGTCACATCCGGCCTTGCGTGGGAAGGCTAGTAAATACAGCAGGGTTTGTATTGAAGCAGTCGTCTTAGGATGACTGCTTTATAACTGCTCTATAACACTGTCAGCTCTCTGCTTCCGAGCAGAGAGCACAAACCCAGTCGTGGTTCCGCCGAAGGGTAGAACCACGACTCGGTAAAAATAGACAGACATATTTTTGGCCCGGCTATATGGCCGGGAATACCCACATTAAAATGACCATGTGTCACATCCGGCCTTGCGTGGGAAGGCTAGTAAATACAGCAGGGTTTGTATTGAGTTACAACTTACTTTATTTTGTCTGCTAGCTGGACGCTAGCTGGGACCCTTACGCCGTTAAATGTTGTTATTTTATTGTTATTCTACAGTCATAAATTATACCTATGGTGCGCGACTTTTACTTGTAGTTGTGGCGGGGTGAGTCGGTTTCTTCCCTAGAAAAATCTTCAATGGACATTTGGCTCTGAAAGCAATCCCCAACTACATATGATGTGAAGATTTTCCAAAAGTACTTTGCCAGTTGTTACAGCGGTAGACTGGTTGACAACCAAGGCTGTAGAACACAGAATGTTTCGCTATTTGCCAGGTCTGGAGGATGAAGGAAGAGATGGATCCATACATTTTCCAAGTGTATTAAGAGTTCGAATGCAATAAAAACTCGGCTATCCGATTCCTCAATCCTAACCGCTAACCATTACTCCACTGTGCGATGCTTTTGCCTCACTAATTTATATATATATATATAATCATATGTTTATCAATTAAAAGTACATTGCGACTTGCGACACGGAAATTTCTGTTTCGCGGTAGAATCTCGTCATCAGGCAACGTTGATTGTTGGTTGTGAAAAGAACCAACATCTAACATTGACTGATGACGAGATTCTATCTCGAAACAGAGAAATTTCCGTGTCGCAATGTACTTTTAATTCATAATTATATTATGGTATAAATATTTATTGTATTAAGCACTGTTTATAAAAAATATATGCCAGGGAACTCAAAATAGTAAAACTTTAGCTCCTCTTTACCTGGATTTATATATATATATATATATATATATATATATATATATATATATATACCACATTTTGATCTAAGCCATATATATAAGTTGAGGAAATCAGTCCATTACACTGCAATATTTTCAACTTTTTTGATTTCGTCAGGCGATTTGTATTAAAACAATTCGAAACCATTGTAGCATAATTAGTTGATTTAATATCTAAAGTCTATACATATTAAAGCTCTTCTTCCCTTCAAACATGTATTGAGCATTTTCTAATACAACTATTTACTGGTTTAATTTAAATCTAACCTATAATTATGATTATATATATATATATATATATATATATATATATATATATATATATATATTATTTTAATTCCAAAAAGAATGAGCAAATGTATAAAATCCCAAAACCCGATCCTATTAATATTAATTTTATTAATATTAAAATTGATCAAGGTGGAGGGCTCGATGTAAATAGTATTATCTATTTACAGAGACAAACATATAAAATAATTAAAAAAATTCGTAATTTAATTTTGTTGGGTGGCCATTTCAGCGAGATTATTCTCGCTTGATTGGTAACGGTCGAAAACAAAAACGTTAAAGTTTTGTTTTCGACCGTTACTTGATATAATTTTTATATAAAATATGGATGTATAGAATATAAATAATATGGATGTATAGAATATAAATAATATGAATGTTTTGAATATTCTAAACATTTTGAAAGTGAAATCTAGTGAGATGAAATATGGCACATTTGATATTCCTTTGACAGCAAACAATATTTTCCTTCATTAGTTACTCGAGCAAATTAATGAACTTGGCCAATCACTGTTACTGTGCTGCACTCGGAGTTCATATACTAAAGAATAAAAACGACTTTCTGAGGTGAAAAATAAAAAAGAATGAATAAATAAACAAGCAAAAAAAGAAAATAGAAAATCCAAAAAGTGGAAAATTAGAAAATTAAAAGCTGTTGGAATAAAAACGTGGAAGGAAGAATATAGATAAAGAAAAAAAAAAACAGAAAAAATATCAAAACTAGGAAAAAGTGAGAGAATGAAGGCAAATGATTGAGAAAAGTAAAATAGTTGGTTGATTCTTAATTAAACAACAGATGTCAGAGGGGAGAAAATGTGGATTCTTACCCTTTCTAAGGGTATTTGAGCGTAGGTGAATATCAGTCAGTCAAGTGCCGTACGTGATACACGCTTTGGGCGATCATGTCTTGAAAGAGACATGACTGACTGGGCAGAAGATTATCCCTCAGTAGGTTGCCATTGCTTTCTGTGGTAGAATGGTTGCCAGCCAAGGCTATAGAGCCCAATCTGTCCTATTATTTAACCCATAACTGGACGGAAGAGATATAGTAATACCTTTCCCAAGGGTATTTGTGCGTAATTTAATGCAAGGAGTTCAAATGGAATTCGAACTCAGCTCCCCGACTTGTCGGTCCGAGTCGATATACATTGCATCACAACGCACATTACGAACCCAACTGGAACTCAGCTCTTCAAATTTAAAATTTTAAGCCATTATTCACCAACACATGTAAGCTTACAATACCTGGTATTCCTAAGCGGTCACCTAATTACTGGCCAGGCTCAACGCTGCTTAACTTCAGTGGTCATACTAGAACCGTTGTTTGAACGTGAAGTGGCGGTTATAGAAGAGATTAGAGAGAAAAATAATAAAGAGAGAGAGAGAGAGAGAGAGAGAGAAGTAAAAAGAAAGGCCAAATGACAAAAGGCAGAGGATTAAAGAGAGAGAGAGAGAGAGAGAAGTAAAAAGAAAGGCCAAATGACAAAAGGCAGAGGATTAAAGAGAGAGAGAGAGAGAGAGAGAGAGAGAGAGAAGTAAAAAGAAAGGCCAAATGACAAAAGGCAGAGGATTAAAGAGAGAGAGAGAGAGAAGTAAAAAGAAAGGCCAAATGACAAACAGCAGAGGATTAATGAGAGAGAGAGAAGTAAAAAGAAAGGCCAAATGACAAAAGGCAGAGGATTAGAGAGAGAGAGAGAGAGAGAGAGACGTAAAAAGAAAGGCCAAATGACAAAAGGCAGAGGATTAAAGAGAGAGAGAGAGAGAAGTAAAAAGAAAGGCCAAATGACAAACAGCAGAGGATTAAAGAGAGAGAGAGAGAGAGAGAAGTAAAAAGAAAGACCAAATGACAAAAGGCAGAGGATTAGAGAGAGAGAGAGAGAGAGAGAGAGAGAGAGAAGTAAAAAGAAAGGCCAAATGACAAAAGGCAGAGGATTAAAGAGAGATATAGAAATGTAAAATGAGGACTGGAAATGTTAATGTAACTGGCGGAGAGTAATAAATACAATAAATATCCAGACAAAAATTAGTTGATCACATGACAGGAAACGGAAGTTAAAATATTGAAATATTTTTATTCATTAATTCAGTCAGAAATATCATCATCATCATCATTTATCCATCACACCCAATGGTGCATAGGGCAACAACTTTTTGTTGCTGTTTCTGTAACAAACTGTTTTTTACAGGGCAGGGTTGTTAGCCTTGCAGCCAAACCCCAAACTTGGAGGACCGGTGGACAATTCTTGGTCCTTACGTTTACAGTACCTAGTATTCCCAAATGGTCGCCCATTTAAGTACTGACCAAGCTCAATGTTGCTTCGGTGATCGGACGGGAACCGGTGTATTCAACACGATATAGCCGTAGATCGTCAGAAATATTTTGACCCTCAACTCGTACTAACCTCTCAGATATACAGCCTTGTGCAAATTATTTTAGTGAAAGCGAATAATGTCCTCCGAGGATCTTTCACACTTTCCATGATAACGTATACATTGTTTCTTGGCGTTGTTTGTCTCTTTCGACCTTATTTTCCTTAACGTTTTGGAATGATGGATCAAGTTTACTTCTTCGCCTTGATGACACGACTAACAGTTGAAAGGCTGACACTAGCAATATCTGCGATCTCTCTGTAAGACTATCCAATGTGTTCGTACAGCGTTACAGTTTTCGTACGCTTCCTTGGAGTAACGCCCATCGCAGGCAATAGCCGTAGAACAGTCGAGACAATAGTGACTGGGCGTGATAAAAATCATTTGCAATCACTGATGATGCAATATTTTTCAAAGCTAAACAAATTTCATCATACACCCGGAAAACAGGTTCATATTACTACTGAACATGACCTAACTTGAGGAAAATTAGAAATCGATTACACTCTGTCACTCCAGTTGGTCTAGAAC
The DNA here is from genome assembly GCA_037127315.1 of Ascarosepion bandense. Classification (NCBI taxonomy): domain Eukaryota; kingdom Metazoa; phylum Mollusca; class Cephalopoda; order Sepiida; family Sepiidae; genus Ascarosepion; species Ascarosepion bandense. The sequence goes on from JBBBDQ010000851.1 coordinate 2,572,182, forward strand.
TGAACGTATGGCGAAAGAAAGGAAGCTAGAACAGCTGTTACAATTAATTTGCGCAAGGGTGTTGAATTAATATTATTTAGATTAATTAAGATTATTATATACTAGCAGTATAGCCCGGCGTTGCTCGGGTGTAATGAAACCTTTAAAACTAATCCATGGACCTGGAGCTCAGACTCTTTGGACGTTGGCATGAAAGACTAAAAAGCAATAGTTGTTTCCAGTTAAAGCAAAACCATAGACTGAAAAAAAAAATGAATGGATGTAAGTCAAATTTTGATTTCCTAGTATCGATGTCAAATACGTTTTTTTCGTCGTAAACTGAATTTTGAAGGCTAAATAAGTCATCTGGGTAAAAGGTATCATGGCTGAGACTAAGAACTACAATTATACTTACTCAAACACTAAGTCAAACACTAAGCAAAAACTAAAATAAAAAGGCTGAAAAAATACGGGCAGATAAACAGACACATACACAAACATCTTGCTATATATATATATATATATATATATATATATATATATATATATATATATATATATATATAATCGATTTTCTGCACTATTGTAAGAACCGCAGCCTTGAAGCTTCTGAATATCGTTTCTTACGTCTTTGTTTATGAGTGTATCAAATTTGACCACTCTTTCTATAACCCGATATTTTCGATTATCAATTTTCGATATTTATCGAAGGTACCTCGACACAAAATCTAGCTAAGAACACTCGCAGATGCTCATAGTATAACTGTGTAAATTTTCAAGAAAATCGGTTCAGCCGTTTTGTAGTCTATAGATAACGGACAGACATACACACACATACAGACAAAGTTTCATTTATTATATAAGTTTAGATTTTCTAGATTGCACTGTATGTTCTGTGAGAAAATCTGCGGAAGAATGAGAAACAAACGTATCTTTGCGCCGTGCCCATTTGCCTCGTATTTACGAGGCAAACGGCGTATATCGAAACAAGATTACTGGAGATTGCGTCGTAACACAAAGCATCGCACAACGGGGCTACTATAACTCAGGTATTTATTTTATATTATATATATTTTCAAAAAGTAGGATATAGAATACCAAGAAAGTTTTTAAGAAATTTGACAAATGGAAATAGCTTTATTGAAAATAGATTTGATTACACGCTTCGCCTTGCTAGAAAAAAAGAAAAATGTGTAAAAAATGAATCATAGTTCTTTTTTTTTCAAAGCTGGCGATTCTCGTGATTAAAAGGAAAGAAAACAAATGGCTTTTAAAAAAATCGTTAATATTTATTCTGTATCTTTTCTTTATCCGGTAGATTGAGAGGTTGTGAAGAGCATGGAACCATTTCTTAATTGCCGTTGTTTCCAGGTCTACCCTGACCCTGAATGGTAGTACTTGTTAGGGTCTCATCTATTGGCAAATAGTTAACCCCCAAACTGGGGTAAAAATACCATGAAAGTATAAAATACGCTTTAATAGAATTATATACATAAAAATAGACTTTTATAGAAAAATATACATTTTTAAAGATTAAATTATTACCATAACACATTTTTGAACGAACAAAATTATATCCATAATACATTTTTGAAGGAAAAATAATTATTACATACAATACATTTTTGAGTAAAAATTTAGACATTTTCAGTTTCTAAAATAAAAATATTTTATCAAAATCTGACTCAATCAACCTTCTTACTATAACTGAACATTAAAAAAATAACGCAAAAAATCATTTTTAAAATATCAAATAACCCACTGGGGTTGATATGCCGTTAAGTAAAACTCACTCAAACCGTTTTTTTTAATTCTTAGTTTATATCGAAAGTTACTAACATTTTTTCAGATGCGTTGCATTGAATTAAAGCAAACCCTCATCTGATTTTTAGAATGGCTCGAAAGCAAGACATTCACATAATCTTTTCTGAAATTAATTCAAAGCAAATCCATATACAATGAGTAAAACTTGCAGAGAGTGCTCCATTCTATCATTCTAGTCAGATGAATGTGGATAATATTCTTGAATGTCCACCATTGACGCGAAGTAACCAATATGCAAATGAATCTCTTAAAAGTTATGAATTTATTTAACTACGATAAATCGGAACAATGATTTTAACTTCTTGACCTACGCATACCGTAAAGCGTATTCGTTACCACATATATTTCTTATTTTCATTTAAAATTTTATTACCAAAAGTAAAGAAAAATAGAAAACGTTTTTTGTTTTTATTTCTTATTAAAATTACTAGCAGAAATATAACAAATTAAACTAATTTGTAAAAATAAATGAATAAAATTACTATTTTAGTATTTTAATAATTAAATTATTTGTAATCATTTTTTTAGCAAAAGTAGCACAAATCACCTTTATTTGCAATTATAAATGAATAGTTATTCCGTCTGGCATTTTGTGAATTAAATTATTTTGCATGGTACTTTTACAAGCATGACACGACATATAAGGGTACTTATATATATATATATATATATATATATATATATACAAAATACCCTTATATGTCGTGTCATGCTTGTAAAAGTACCATGCAAAATAATTTAATTCACAAAATGAATATATATATATATATATATATATATATATATATACTAGCAGTATAGTCCGGCGTTGCTCTGGTGTAATAAAAGCTTTAAAACTAATCTATGGTCCTGGAGCTCATACTGTTTGAACGTTGGCACGAAAGACTAAAAAGCAATAGTTGTTTCCAGTCAAAGAGAAACTGTAGATTGAAAGAAAAATGAATGAATGTAAGTCAAATTATGATTTCCGGTATCGATGTTAAATATGTTTTCCGTCTCAAACTGAATGTTAAAGACAAAATAAGTCCTATGAGTAAATGGTATCATGGCTGAGACTAAGAACTACAATTATACCTACTTAGAGCAAAACCCGACGCAAAAACTAAAATAAAAGGGCTGAAAACCTTATTTTGATAAGACCCGATAAAATATCAGGGTATGGATTTCCAATTTAGGGAGAGACATCGGAAAAAATAAGTAGCTCATAACCTGACCGGAAGCCTAAAGGATATTTGTGTGAAGTTTGGTGAGAATCGGATAAAAATTGTGGAATTGTATAAAGGACATCCAAACAGATAGAGACACACACAAACATCTTGCCTTTTATATATATATATATATATATATATATATATATATATATATATATGTATGTATTGTGACTCCTTCTTGACTAGTTTTTCTCTATTGTCACTTTTCAGACTGCAAAGAACACATTTTCTAGATAGATTTAAGTCTTTTTTTCTGTAGCTTTTCCCAGCGGCAATGTCCACTTTGTGTTAACCGTGAACTTCCTACTGATGTCGAGGGTTTACATACTAATCTTCTTGGTGATAAATCTGGCCTATAATTGACAACTATATCTCGTATTTGCACACACAATTTCAGGTGGGAGGGGATTTTTTCTCCTGCTTGATTAACTGCTTTGTTATACAGGATGTAAGTAATCCAATACCACAATTTTCATCAGATCGAAGATTTTCTTGTAATATTTTTTACCCAGTTTTCTTGGAATTGGTTAATCTACAAGTTGTTGATCCACCTTGTTAATTACACACATTTTATAATTATAATCAGAAACAACTGTCGGCCTTTTCACGTGCCTCTGTCTCGTCTTAACGTCCTTCATAGCTGGTTGTGAAGGTTTGAAAGCATTGCAATATCTTTTTTACCTTTTCAATGAAGAGTCATTACCTTACTTAACTAAAATTGGGAAACTTCTCCTTTGTTATTTTTTCTTTTTTTAGCTGTACTGGCACTTTTTTTTCGATTCAAATGGAGTGTCTCATAAATAGTCAGGTTCCTAACCAGAGCATCAGCTAATTGCGGACTATTATAAAAGTTATCCGCCCTTACCTTTCACAAGTAAAGGCCTCATCAAAGACAACACAATACGCGAATTCACGGGATATTCATTATAGTCCTCGTCACTAGTTGTTTTTTCAATAATTTTTTGGACGTATTTATTTGTCCGCGTCTAAAAAAACACACTTTCAGTAAAAATGTATATATATATATTTTTTTTTTTTATACGCGTTTCACCCCGAGCAAGGCATGTCACTGCCACTACTGTGCAGGGGGCTACGTAGAGTGGAGAAAGGCTGATAAAATATAGGAAATGACAGAGGGTGGGTGATAGGCGGGTAAGGATACCGAGAATGAGGGTTGGGTAGATGAGAGTGTTGTGAGAATAGTTGGGAGTTAGTGTGAAATGAGGTTTCTATTGACCGCTACATTTAAACACCTGGAGATTGTAACTGTCGGGAAAGCAGACTTGTGGAAGGGAGTTCAACAGGCGGGAAGCGCGAGAAAAGAAGCTGTTGGAGTAGAATTTACGGTTACATCTTATTTGTTTAATTGTAAAAGGGTGGGACCTCGTTGCTAATCTAGTATCTCGTGTAAATTCGTACTTAGGCGGCACCAGTGATCTGAGCTCATCGGAGCAGAAGCCATGAAAGTACTTGTAGAAGAGGCACAGGGAAGCCACATCACGCCGGTGTGAGAGCGGCTGCAGCCGGTCTGCCAAGTCAGTATCAACCACGTTACAGATCCTCCTTTGTATTTTGTCAAGAAGCCCAAGGAGAGCAGCAGGGGCACCCGACCAGATATGGCAGCAATATTCAATACACGGGCGGATGGTAGATTTGTATATGTGCAGAATAGATTCAGGTGGGAAAAATTTCCGGGCCCTGCACAGGGAGCCCACTTTCATAGCAGCAGATTTGGCAATGGATTCAATATAGTCATTCTATTTGAGGTCCGCCGAGAGTGTAAGGCCAAGGAGGCGTAGTATTTTACTCTCTGGGAGACTAGCCTGTCCCATGCTAATGGGAGGTAGATGCGATTGTCTATGGTGATTAGTTGATAACAGCTTTGTTTTGGAGGCATTGAAATTTACCAACCATTTCCTACCCCAGGTCACTACGGATTGGAGGTCCCTTTCAAGTACGGCAGCGAGGTTCACTTTGTCGTCCAGACCTGGTTTCTGATCGATGCGGGAGTAGATTGTTGTGTCGTCGGCATACATGCCAACTTGGGATCTAATGGTGTCGGGGAGATCATTAATGTAGATCAGAAAGAGAGTGGGGCCTAGGATAGAACCTTGAGGGACACCCGCGTTCGTCTGGTAGTTTTGGGAGGCATGCCCATTTAATACCACCTTCAATGTGCGGTTAGAGAGGAAAGACTGGATGAGGTCAAACAGATGTCCAGTTATCCCATAGCTCCGCAGTTTGCACAAGAGGCCAGCATGCCAGACCCTGTCGAATGCTTTGGAGATATCCAAGGCAACGGTTCGGGCTTCACCATTCTTGTCAAGTGCCTGGAATATGTATTCGTTAGCATATCAGCAGTAGACCTGGTGAAGCGTAACTCATACTGTTTGTCAGAGAGGAGCCCGTTGGCCATAAGATGCTGAGTCACCTCGGCGTTGATAAAGGCTTCGAAAACTTTGCCAAAGATTGGGAGGAGACTAATACGACGGTAATTGGCGGGGTCTGAGGGTTCGCCAGAATTCTTAAATATAGGTACTACGCAGGAGGACTTCCAACAGGCAGGAAAGCAGGAAGCAGATAGGCAGAGGTTATAGAGTTTAGAGAGGACAGAGGAGAGTTCTGGGGCACATTTCTTCATTACTATGACTGGGATTCCGTCACCGCCGCTCGCTTTGTGTGGGTCAAGTTGCGCAATTATCTTGGCGACCAGCGAGGGTGTAATGTGGACGTTATTTAGTTGAGCCTTAGTTCTGGGTGGGAAGTCTGGTGTAGGTATTCCTAACGAGTCCAGTGTCGAATTGGTTGAGAATCTATGGGCAAAGCATTCAGCCTTGTCGGCTGGGGAGGTGAGAACTTCAAATTCATTGATTAGTGGGGGTATTGAAGTCTTGTTCCTGCTGAGCACGCTTTTGCAGAGACGCCAGTAATCTTTGGAGCCAAACTTAGAGGATGCTATGCGTTGCCTAATTCTGGTAGCAAACGCCCTCTTGGCTTCGTTCAGTACTTTTTTACACTTGTTCCGTGCTGAGGTGAAAAGGCGCCTGTTTTGGTTCGACGAGCAGCTTAGATAGAGCCGGAAGAAATGGTTCCGGTGGGCAATAGCGGCCGAGCAAGCGGGTGAGAACCAGGGGGACGAATTTGGTTTTAGTTGGAATTTTCTGGCAGGGATAAAGGCATCGATGCCAGCCTTAACCCAAGAGGAGACTTCGAAGGCACAGTCTTCGACAGGAAGATCAAAGACGTTGTTCCAGGGGACGTCGCAAAGGAACTCCCTGAACGAGTCCCAGTCGGTTCTTTGGTAGCAGTATGATATTCTGCTGTTCTGGTTTTCTTGGGTAGAGTTAGTGTGGATTGATATGTTTATGGAGACTACGGCGTGGTCAGAGTTTCCGAGGGGGCAGAGTTGCCTGGTAGTGCAGGAGTCTGGGATGGAGGTAAAACAAAGGTCGAGTAAAGAGTCCCTTCCGTTAGGGTTTTTAGAGAAACGCGTGGGGAAGTCCACCACTTGCGTTAGAGCTTGGGCTATTGAAAAGTGCATGGTGCGGATCCCAGCAAGGTCGGTGGCTGAGTTTTCAAGCCACTTGGTGTGGTGGGCGTTAAAATCGCCAAACACAAATATATGGGCAGATGGGTGAGAAGAAATGGCCCTGTCGATGTTATTAGAGATGCAATCAAGTAACGTACAGTCAGAGGAGGAGGGGGAGCGGTAGAGGAAGAAGAGATAGCTAACCGAGCTTAGAAGTGAGAGACGGAAGCACATGAAGGAATGATCAAGGGATTCAAGAGATGTGACCCTGGCTAGGGGGAGATGTTCGCTGACATATACACCATGCATATGGACATTGGAGTCCTTCCTGAAGGTAACCAGGAACGAACAGATCTGAAGAGGGGATAGAAGGTTCAAGGTTAGTCTCACATATAGCTAAAATATCTGGTGAGTTAGTTAGAAGGAAAGACTCTACACTATTAAAGTTGCTGCGAGTACCTCGTATATTTGTGAAGGTAACGCAGATAGGTTTGGGCGATATATATATATATATATATATATATATATATATCGTGACACTTTCTTGACTAGTTTCTCTCTATTGTCATGTTTCAGACTGCAAAAACCACATTTTCTTGATAGATTTAAGTCTTTTTTTCTGTAGCTTTTCCCAGCGGCAATGTCCACTTTGTGTTAACCGTGAACTTCCTACTGATGTCGAGGGTTTACCTACTAATCTTCTTGGTGATAAATCTGGCCTATAATTGACAACTATATCTCGTATAATTTGCACACAGAATTTCAGGTGGGAGGGGATTTTTTCTCCTGCTTGATTAACGGCTTTGTTATACAGGATGTAAGTAATCCAAGTAAAAACGTATGTACAAGTATATGCCGGGAAAAGGTTTTTTTTTTTCAAAACATATTTAGTATGCAAGGTCGAATGCTTAACGTAATTTAGTTGATTTTTTTATGCTCAACCCCTCGTGCTATTGTAGTCCCTTTTTGCAGTTTATATGGTATAGAAGTTCTGTGCAATTAAAATTGTTTGATTTTTTGTTATGATTTTCTTTTATTATTGATGTGGCCCTGGAATAAAGGTCACAAGAAAGACTCGAACACGGTATACGGTTGAAAACAATATTATATTACAAAGGAGAAACAGTGTACAGTGGAAATAGAGTATAATAGTACTTAGCGCCGGAACGGCGTACTGACAAATGAGTATCGTAGCTGCTGCTACTTACTACTACGCCCGAGAGTAGATAACCCTCGGTATTTATGTAGTCCGGTTGAGTTAATATTAGTGTATAGGTAATTCCCCACAACAATTACCTATATTAGACACACTACCACCTCATCTAAGAGACGCCTTACATGTCACTTAACCAACCAATGTTCCATAAAAAACATATATTAACCCATAATTTACAAGAAACCTTCCGCAAAATTCTAATTGAAAACACAAAAATTCTATATAAAGCATTATATAAAAACAGCTTGCTATAATAAAGACACTATATATCGAACATTTCTCTTCTACCATCAGTCTTACATTATTTAATCGTGAAACGGAGAATTGAAAGATTTTTTTTCTTTAAATAGAAAGATGCTCACGCGATTTCCAGTTTTACGTGGCTTATGAGAGATTAGAAAAATGCATCTTTTTCAACAAATAAAACAAAAAAATTGCTACGTAACAGTCAAAACATGGGGAACAAATAACAACAGCAGAGACATAAGCACCCCTGTAAATGGCTAAAGAACTGGCCAAAAGCACTTGGGACAATAAGATTATGGACACTTTTTATATCTCTTATCTCCATCAAAAAAGAAAGATGTTAGGATGCAAGAAAAACTTCAAAACGTCAATTAAAGCTTACTTGTCAGACATATTCTATGAAATATATATATATAGCCAAACTGATGAGCTGTGATACAGCGAAACAGGCTTGTATGTGGATGACTGATATATTATGCACTCATTACGACTGAGCTCTCTAAAGAAGAAAATTTGAAAAACATGTTTCCAATTCTGCGATATATGCTTGACCCTTCAGAAATGCATTGAGTTCTTTCGGTGACTGGCTTGTGTATACACTGCTCATATACAACACGTTAAAACTTCCCCTCTCTGATTCCATGCGCCTATGGCTTAGCGGGTAGAGACTCCTACTGACACCAAATCGGTCGAGTTTCGATCCCAGCCAGAAGCAAGTGGATGTGCCTAGCTACACTGATGGGCTGTGATACAGCGAAACAGGCTTGTATGTGGATGACTAATATATATATATATATATATATATATATATATATATATATATATATAGGTACCTGCACTAAATAGCTAAAGAAACGGCATAATATGGATAAAACGGACCTTTTTTCCATCAAAATATTTATACAATATTTTGAGAAAAGATCAAAGTAATCTTTATTATTTTAAAAAATAATTAAATCCCTTCTAAAATGTTCAAAATTTTGACAGAAAATCTTGTTTTGATTAAAATTAGCGAGTAGAATGTACAATAGAAAACGTAATATTACATAACTCACTTTTTTCCGGTCACAGACACATTAATTAAGAAATTCTTTCAAAAATCGAATAACTGTCGGATTTTAATAAAAATTTCAAAATTATTTTTGAAATTATTATTTTTTAAAAATCTTGTTAAAAATATATATTTTTACATCTATTGCACCTCATCCACGTAAATCCATGGATTTTTATTCATTTTTTCTTTGTCTCGGTAAATGGTTTTATTAGTTAAACGCAAGACTCACTGAGATATATAAATCGTCTATTTTATTTTAAAATTCTGCCCTCTGTTTCTGAAAATCTGTTCCAAATAGTAAAATAAAATCGCCATAAAACTCAGATATTATTTAATTTGATAAACTTTCAATGGTTCTAATAAATAATATATATTTATAATATATATTATAATATATTTATAATATATATTTATAATATATATGAAGGACATTACAGTCTGAAGAAGAATTCTTTTTAATTAATAATGAAATTTTAAAAGAATTCTTATCATTTTTTTATTATAACCATTTATAAAGGTTCAAAAATATTTTTAAAATACTTCTCAGATTTGTCTAGTTAATAATTGAAAATTATATTGCCTATCGAAAATTGAAAAGTTTAATACAAATCGTTTTGCCTTCAGATTTTTAAAATAATTTAACATTTTTTATGTGTAAAATGTTCATTTTTTTAATTACGATGTTTCGTAGGGGACATATTGATTTTAGAAGTTAACAAGTTCCATGGGTTGTTCTCCTTACATAAAAAAATCACTTTCATCTAACTCCAGTGTTTTTTTAGGACAAAGAAATATAAAAACATTTTCATAATTGAGATTAAAATTTTTATCACAAAAGTTTGTCTTTATTAAATTTGGAGAATTATCATGTATGGTAATTTTTTTATCTAATGTTTGGGAAATACCTAACTGACCATTAAAAAAGTTCTACTTTAATTTCTTTTGTTTAGACAAATGTGTGAGCGAAAAAAACCCAAAAAAATATCTTAAATTTTTCTGATTTTGTGAAACCTAAAGTTTGAAAAAGAATTAATTTAAAAAAAATGGAAATCCTTTCATTTTAGCTTCAATTTAAGATTTTGACAATTAATTTTGTTTTAATTTAATTTGTTTGGAGAATTCTTTTTCGTTTTTTTTTCACCTACAATTAAAATGTTCTTTCAGTTTTTGTTTTAATGCACAAACGACAATGAACAAAATCTGATTAAATTTTATTTCCAGTAAGCAAGATACACTTTTAATTTTTTATTTCAAACAGAAATTATATTGATTTTATTTTATTTATCTGCCATTGAAAATTTTGTTTGATCCATTTTTGTATGAAGAAACTGAAAAATGTATGCTCACATGAATAAAAATTTAATAAAATAGTTTTAATTGTTTATAAGTAAAGTTTATGATTGTAGATTTTAAAAAAATGTCCTACTTTTAAAATTAAGTATGCGTGGAAGGGGTAACATTTAATTAAATTAAAAAAAATATCTTTAAACACATTTCAAAAATAATTTTATTAATTTGTGGACAAGTCATAAACTTTCATTAAAATAATTCATTTTATTTTATTTTAGATTACTAAAACTGAGGAAATTTTGCTTCAGTACAGCAGTATACAAAGAGGCGTACCAATTCTGTGTGGTGATATGTTTCAGAAAATTTAATAAAACTATAGACCATTACGGACAATATAATAATGGGCCACCAAGAATAATTTCAAAAATGGTTTCCCTGCAGTTACGTTGCATTCAACGTATAAACTATCCCGAATATTTAAAAGCAGGTATAAGGAAAAATATTTTGTGGGATTTGAAAATATATGCAAACAGTTAGCCCAATCTTTTACATCCAAATTTGCTTCTGCTGCTACCACATCTTCTATTGCATGTTTGACCTCCGCCACAGATTTAACTTCAAACATGCCTGCTACAACTGAAAACCTGTCTAATGCTACTGCAACCTTGACTGATGTAACTGCAACCTTATCAGAAATAATTGTAATGTTTTTGGATGTAATTACAAACATTTCCCCTGAAACACTCTCTGCTGCAACTATAACACTCTCTGCTGCAACTACAGCCCAGTATTCATCTGCCACTTCTTCTGAAACCAAAACATTGACACTGCAAAAACTATTGTCTGAAAGGAATAAAAAAAATAAGATCACTTAAAAAAAACAAAAAAATAAAAAAAATACAGAAAAATAGTTAAATCAGTTCACTATCAGGAAACTATTATGAAATTATGACTGTCTCTTAAATGGAGTCCCTGCTTCTCGTGTTAGTGAAGTGGTGAAATCTATTTCACAAACATTGTCTATAGAACATTACCATTTGTACAGCAGTTCTACAACTGTGTATAGAATGGTAGAGGAATTTGATTTTGTTTCACATGTCAAGACGTTCGATGCTCTGATAAGTGCAGAAAATTGCACTTTAGTTTTCGAATCAAAGACGCAAGATGGGATCCCTGTAAACAGTGTTGTCATAACAACGCCATCATCAGCTCATCTTGTGTCTTAAGAACATCTTACTGGAGGGACTGCAAATAACTAGAAGCAGCAATAATATTGTGACTGCGTCAACAAGTTAGCTCAAAAAGGCTCGCAGTCTACTAAGCAAAGGGTTGATGGTAGTTTCAAAAACATTATTTCGAAAATTAAATGCTACTTGACAGACCGAGCTTCTGTCAACCATTCAGTAATATCTTTAATAGAAAAGGAGTGGCAGATTAAAATAAAAGAACTATTGCAATTTACAGCCTTTGGAAACAATTGCATCAAATACGAGGAAAATGCAAATGGATTGTTATTTCTCTATCCATGAAGGCGGACGGGCTTTTTGATCTTCGAGTATCTACTATCGTTCCATACCTTAGCAATAATCTAGGATGAAATGTTTCTATTTTTCTTTTCTGTTGTAGTCATATTTCAGTTTGTTTTTAACAGTTTGCACCACCGTGTCACATTATGGTTTTATATAGTGTGCATCTAGTTTTGTTCAACCATTGGTATAGTTCACGGAACTCTAGTGTGTTTTCGGAATTCTGTATCTTGAAAGAAAAATGATCGTTAACGCTTGTTTCACGGTTGGACTTCTTTAGTCGAAGACCTGTATTACTTCTGACCAGCCTGAATAGGCATCTACCAAAATTAGGATAATTTCACTTCATTAACATGAGCATGATTCATGTGTACTTTGTCCAAAGGTTGGAAATCTTTAGGCCATATATGTGTTTTTGTCTGTCTGAATTGTCTTCTTTCAATGCATATTTGATGGCAAGAAGAGCAGGGAGAAACATCGAATAAAAAGCTTATGTAAATTGGATGCAAAGTGGGAGACGAAGAGTAGCTTAGATGTGGCACAACGATAGAAATGTATAGAGCACCCAGTGAGAATTCACTTCACTACTCAGTCGTAACTGATCTAGTGAGACAGTCTTGCTAACCATTCAGTCAGTTAAGTGCCATACATGATACACGCTTGGGCGATCATGTCTCGAAAGAGACATGACTGACTGGGCAGAAGATTATCCCGCAGTAGGTTGCCATTGCTTTCTGCGGTAGACTGGTTGCCGACCAAGGCTATAGAACCCAATCTGTCCTGCTATTTAACCCATAACTGGAAGGAAGAGACGGATTAATACCTTTCCCAAGGGTATTTGCGCGTAAGTGAATACAATGGATTCAGCTGGAATTCGAACTCGGCTCCCCGGTTTCTCGTTCCGAGCCGATATCCATTGTACCACAACGCACATCCTGCTAACCATTACTCTACGTCAAAGTTACAAAATTACTGGGATGAATAGTAAGTAAACAAATACTCGGGACTACAAAGAATAGGAAGTTGTGGAGAGTCATTATCAAGTCAATAAGGGCTAAAGCACATAAAATAATATAATTACCTAACTTTGTCAACGTTGTTTCTTTTCTGTCTCAGCTGTGCATGGTATTTGTTTTATTTACATACAGTGAATACCAGAAAGCATTACACGGTACAGAATTGAATTTTATTATTCATAAGTTGTAAAAAGATATCAGACACTTTGATGCTTGAATAGTATATTGTTATTTTCGATGAAATGTTTCTCGTTGAATGTTTATTATTTATATGAGCTAACTCTGCGTTTCCGAAGCTATTGGCTTCCATATTGTTTTATTATGAGGCGATATCATTTGGTAAATGCACGCAGAAATATCCCTTGAGTGTAAATAATGATTTAATAAAATAGATTTCTTAGAATTATTTTCTTTATTGTAAGACGGAAACATGCACTCAAGAGAGTAAAAGAAAAAATGAAGAGCTTCGAAAAAAAAGTAAAGATTATCAAATATTTGAAGTGCGTTTCCACTCGGTCCTCCATCAAAGAAGTAATCTGAAAAGAAAGAAAGAAACCAAAAAAGAGAGATAGAAAGAGAAAATGAAGAGGTTCAGCTTAAAAAGATTCCTTGATTAAGACAGAATATTTCTCACGGGTTTGTTAAGTCGTTTGAATTGCTTTTCCAATGAGTCTTCCATTAACGCAGTCATATGTTTAGAGGCGGAGATGACATAAAGCAAAAAGAAAACAGAAAAAAATCCTCTATCTAGAGGAAGAAAAAGATAGAGAAAAAGACAAAGACAATGGAAGAAAGAAAAATAATAAGAGAGAAAGAGAAAGAAAGAAATAGTAATTTAATTAAAAAGTAATAATAAGAGTGATTAAGAAACAAAGAAAATAAGAGACAAACGGAAAATGAAAATATAACCCGTGAAAAAAAGCAAGAGAAAGAAAGTGAAAAATTGAAAAAGATTAAATGAAAAGGTTAAACTTATAAAGGTTCCTTGATTAAGACAAAATATTTCTCACGAGCTTAAGCCGTTTGAATTGCTTTTCCAATGAGTCTTCCATCAACTCAGTCATGTTTTTATAGGCGGAGATATTACGAAGAAAAAAAAAGATAAAATAGAGGAAAATGAGAATGAGTGAGAAAGGAAATTCGAGGGAGATTTTACAGGTTTTTCTCTATCAAAAGAAAGAAAAAGATAGAAAAAGACAGTGGGAGAAAGAAAAAGATAGTATGAGAGAAAAAGAAAGAAAAAATAGTAACTGAATTAAAAAGTAAGAATAAGAGAGATCAAGACAGAAAGAAAAAGAAACAAAGAAAAAGAGAGAAATATGGAAAATAAAAAACGTGTGAAAAGAAAAGCAAGAGAAAGAAAGAAAGTGAAATAGAGAGAAAGAGAAAATGAAGAGGTTAAACGTATAAACATTCCTTGATTAAGACACATAATTTCTCACGTGTTTAAGTCGTTTGAATTGCTTTTATAATGAGTCTTCCATCAACGCAGAAAACATAGAAAAATGTCGAGAAAAAAGAGAATGAGTGAGAAAGGAAATTAGAGAAACATTTTATAGTTTTTCCTTCTCTATCTAGAGGAAGAAAAAAATAGAGAAAGACAAAGACAGTGAGAGAAAGAAAAATATAATATGAGGGAAAGAGAAAGAAAGAAATAGTAACTGAATTAAAGATTAAGAATAAGAGAGATAAAGACAGAAAGAAAACGAAACAAAGAAAAAGAGAGAAAAATGGAAAATGAAAAAATAACGTGTGAAAGAAAAAGCAAGTGAGAAAGAGAAAGAGAGAGAATGATAGAGAAATACAGCTAATAAAAGAGAGAAAGCGAGAGAAATAAAGACAGAGAGAAAGAGTAAAAAAAAAAAGAAAAAAGAAAACGATAAAGAAATAATAAAAAAATAAAAAGCAAAGTGAAATAAAAAGAATAATACCGCAAATTTTATACCACATTTCTCTACGCGCTCTGACCTTTCAGAATGTGGGCGATCATGGGGCTTCTTAACTTCCCTATCTGTCTTTGTGTTATTTTTCTGTCATTTTTATTTTACCAAAATTAATAAAATCGTTTACTGGCTCTTTATCTTGTTTTTTTTAATGTGCCCTATAAGTCTTATTTTTCTAAGCTTTCTTTCCTCACCTCTATAAATAAAGTCAGCTGTCACTTGCTGACTGTCAACCTCAGATCGATATGTCAATAATTTCAATTTTCAGCGGTAAGAACATTGTTACGCATACCTTACAAGTTAATAACATACATTTAGACAATCCCATCATATCTGATTCCATGTGTTACTTCTGGACTAATTCTTTTTTCTACACCCGATTTTAATCTATGATGTAAAACAATTCTACAGATAATATACGTAATGAATAACCATTGACTGCTACAATATTTTTTATGGTTGATTTTTAAGATATTATTGTTGTCTTAGTGGGAGAACAAAAATTAAAAGTTTATAAAATGTAAACATTGAATTGCTATATATTACATTTTGAAGACTTTAGCACAAACCAAGAAGTATGTAACCGAGCCGATACTCGAAAAGACTGCTACAGAAATGGTGAGATAGCCCGTTCCTTTGCAGGAAATATTAGGCATTTACTTATCGATCAGGTAGTGTTATTGTTAGTTGAAATCTATAAAATATCTCCAGAACAAACTGTCAAGAAAATAGCTCCACCTCTTTCGTTTGCGTCAGCTTTATCGCATATCCAAGAATTTAATTTCTTATTTGTCGATCGCTTACTTGATGATGATGGCATTGATTGCAAAATTGACCGTCAACGTGCAGTTTCAGGGCGAGAAGCTTCCAGCATCACCAAAACCTCTTCCCGTCATCTATTCCCTATTGGAATTTGGCTTTGCAAGATTTGGTTGGCGTTGAAAGAAAATCAGAGTAAAAGAAACTTCCGATGGCGTAATGTTTTTTAATTGGGCCAGCAAGTGACTTGAGTTGATTTCATGAACTTCCTCTGTGGCACATACGGACGAATACACGCAGGATCTAGTGAAGAAACTGCAGCGGTCTTCCGCAAACTGCTATAATTTTGAATGGCGTCTTCTGTAGCAGGTCCGTCATGCGTAACCCTCTTCATCCGCTGGCTCAACCGTTTGGATCTTTAGGATTTTCCGCGTTTAGTCTGTGATCTTGATCGGTTAATTAATTAATTTTTCTTCACCGGTTATTTAAAGCCAGAAAATATTTTTAGATGTTAAGAATTTTTTGAAGATATTGATAGTTCCGTGACACAAGCTTTACTAATTTACCCAATTCTGGGGGAGAAGAGGTAAACTGCTTCCAAGAGTATTTTCGCATGAATATAACGAACTCAAAAGGAACTGAAATTAGGTTGATTAACAATTCCAAGCCATTATACATTACACTACCAGAACATCCAAACTTACAGGACGTAGTATTCCCAAACGGTCGCCCATCCAGGTACTGATCAGGATTGACGATCCTTAACTTCAGTGATCGTACAAGAACGGGTGTTTCAATGTGATGCAGTCATGTAATTCTCGAGATATATCACTTTTATCTAATACTGAAAAGGGTTTCTATCTTACGGCGGTGTTTGTATTCCATATCTTGATTATATTATTTTTTCATCGAGTTATATGTGCTAATCTTTTTAATTGTCGTGGCTGTTGGAAGTCTTCAAGTGATCTGGATTTTTTTTATTTAGTATAGTTCTTTCTTTGTGATTGTATAGAAGCAGCCTGCTATATTTCCTCTGAGAAGTCTTATTTAAGACAAAAAAGATTGATTCGTTAGTGGCCCTTTTGATCTGAGAAAACTGTTGTGTATACAGCAGATAGTTTAGACATTTCTGAACAAGTTGGGTGCTAGACATGATATTCATGTGAGAGTTAAAACCTGACATGATTCGAGCTTTCAAGTTAATATATGGGTTTTGTAGTATTTTGGGTTACTTACTACCGACGTAACCAGTTCTTAGTTCAATTTCCTTTTTTCTATAATAAACTAGCATTATAGCCCGGCGTTGCTCGGGTGTAATGAAAGATTTAAAAATAATCCATGGTCCTGGATCTCAGACTCTTTGGACGTTGGCACGAAAGAATAAAAAGCAATAGTTGTTTCCAGTTAAAGCGAAACCGGAGACTGAAAGAAAAATAAATGGATATAAGTCAAATTTTGATTTCCTTGTATCGATATCAAATAATTTTTTTCGTCATAAACTGAAATTTGAAGGCTCAATAAGTCCTCTGAGTAAATGGTATCATGGCTGAGACTAAGAACTACAATTATATCTACTTAGAGCCAAACCCGAAGCAAAAACTAAAATAAAAGGGCTGAAAAATACAGACATACAGGGAGATAAACAGACACACACACAAACATCTTGCCTTATATATATATATATATATATATATATATATATTATCGATTTTCTGCACTATTGTAAGAACTGCAACCTTGAAACTTCTGAATATCGTTTCTCATGTCTTTGTCTATGAGTGTATCAAATTTGATTAAAATCGGACCACTCCATCTATAACCCGATTTTTTCGATTATCGATATTTATTTGGGGTACCTCGACACAAAGCCTAGCTAAAAACACTCTCAGACGCTTATAGTACAACTGTGTAAATTTTAAAGAAAATCGGTTCAGCCGTTTCGGAGTCTATAGGTAACGGACACACACACACACACACAGACAGACAAAGTTCCATTTATAAATAAGTTTAGATTCTGTATATATGTAAATGATGTGTTATCTTCAAGGGATGTGTCCAACCGATCCCTGTATTTATTTATCAAGTTCCCTAGCATTTCTCAAGTCTCGCCGGACATTTCCGACATCACTTGAAATCGCATCACATGAAAATAAAAAAAAACGAATTTTCCGTTTTTCTTTCATGTTGTCTGATAAGATTTCATATTTTCACTTCTATGACTGTCAGAGTAGTGACACAAATTCACAGATAGAATTATTTATCTAGGCATTCCAATGGAATTGTGTTTTAGATCAGGTTTCAGTAACCTGTGACACGCCAAGCAATTTCCAGTGGCACGATTTGTTGAACTGAGGAAGTCTCTGGAATACGAAAATTTAGAAAAACCTGATGCTTTTCTCAACTATTCGACATTCCTCCAGAGATCATTCATGTGTTTTGAAGAAAATTGCTTTTGCTCAACTTTCGACTTTTGGTTCAGCTTATTCCTGTGAGCAAATTTTATCTCACATGAAATCAGTGTTAAGTCCACAAGGAAGATACCAAACATAGAAACATTTAGAAAATTGTGCAAAACTCAAAGTAAGAATATTCCGATATTGAGAAATTGGCTAAGACCATGCAAGGGCAAGGTGCCCCTTAATAATAAAATCTTTTAAACAATTTTGAAAACAATTTAATTCTATTAATATGGATTACATATTATTGTATGAAATGATTTGTTTGAACATTATTTTTGATCGATATTCGCATTTAAGTAGATATTCTGTCGTTAATTAAACAGTATTATATATTTATTTCTACCGGCCCGATTAAATATATAATACTGTTTGATTATAAACAGAATATTTACTTAAATACGAGTCTCGATCAAAAATAATGTTCAAACCATTTCAAATTGTCAGTTGTTTATAATCAAGTTTCGTTAATCTTCGTTAATGTCCGTAACATATCGTATATATTACTAGATAAGATACATTGTAGAATACTGATCCTGGCTTGTATAAAAATACGTACACTGTTGGCACACTGAACAATTTTAAAACCCTAAATCGGCGCATAGTAAAAGGTTGCCGACTCCTGTTCTAAATTATATTTGTGGTAAAGCATGTTGCATTTTGACAAGCTTATTTTTGAACGGATGTCTGATGCTGAATTTTTTATTAGTCGAACTCTGAAATTTGCTTCTTTGTTATTTAATGTCTGCTTTACTGCACTACTTGTCTCAAATTTGCAAGCATCTTACGTCACACGGTCTTCTTCCAGCTAAACAATATGGCTTCCATTTTTATGTAAATTACAAATTAAAGAAACCAAAATCACACAAGTACAAACATCTAAATATCTGCTTTAAGAGTTAGTTAAGTGCCATACAAAATACACGCTTGGGTGATCATGTCTCGAAAGATACATAACTGACTGGGCAGAAGATTATTCCGCAGTAGGTTGCAATTACGTTCTGCGGTAGACTAGTTGCCAGCCAAGGTTATAGAACCCAATCTGTTCTGTTATTTGGCTCATAGCTAGACGGGGAAGAGGTGTATTATATTATTAAGATATAATTAATGGGGGATCAGCTTATTACTTCATAACAATATAAAACCGATCTTCCACTTTATGCCCAGTAGTAGTCTTAATTATGTTTCCAACTATTATATTTAGTCAGTCAGTTAAGTGCCATATGTGATACACGCTTGGGCGATCATGTCTCGAAAGATACATGACTGACTGGGCAGAAGATTATTCTGCAGTAGGTTGCCATTGCTTTCTGTGGTAGACTGGTTGCCAACCAAGGCTATAGAACACAATCTGTCATGTTATTTAACCCATAACCGGAGGAAAGAGATGGATTAATACCTTTACGAAGGGTATTTGCGAGTAAGTGAATACAATGAATTAAACCGGAATTCGAACTCGGCTCTCAAATTTCTCAACTGATAACAGAAAGCGCAAAATACGACGCTGAAACCCGCAGTTGCACTGGGATAGAGAAATTTACCTTCCAAAAGCTAAGCAAAGTATTATGAAACAGGAAAATTTCTTTAGAAACAAAGAACTTGGCTACCCTCTGATTTGGAGTAGATTGGTCTAATTGGAGTAGATAGATCTATCTACTCCAATTAAATCTATCTATCGCCCGGTTCACATTCTACCCACGTCTATTGAACAGGTTAAGAGGCTCATCCCTTGTTTCCTGTTTCGTATGTGGTTTCCAGCTTTCACTTTTCCAGTCTTCTCACTTTGGTTTCTTTTTATTTTCAATTGGAGTAGATAGATCTATCGTCCGGTTCACACTCCACCCACGTCTATTGAACAGGTTAAGAGGCTCATCCCTTGTTCCCTGTTTAGGATGTGGTTTCCGGCTTTCTCTTTTCCAGTCTTCTCACTTTGGTTTCTTTTTTTTTCAATTGGAGTAGATAGTTATATCTATCGCCTGGTTCACACTCCATCCACGTCTATTGAACAGGTTAAGAGGCTCATCCCTTGTTCCCTGTTTAGGATGTGGTTTCCGGCTTTCTCTTTTCCAATCTTTTTACTATTACGTAGCCCCCTGCACATCAGTGGCGTTACCGATTATATATATATATATATATATATATATATATATATATATTCATAGCAGTTATTCTAAAGAAATTCCTTCCGTAATCGCATGAATTTAAGCGGACTACTAGATCGGCAAATAGGTCTCAACGATTTAATGTCAAAATAGAGAGATGTAACTATAAGTTCTATTCTAATAGTTTCTTTTTACGCATTTCTCTCCTATGGAACTCTATTTTAGTTTCTTGGTTCCCTGCCACATACAATCTTAAAAATTTAAGTTTATTGTCAGTCCCTATCTTGTGTCTTCCTACATTCTGTTCTTTTATTGTCCTTTCTCCGCACTACAATTTTCTTATTCTCTTTCACCTTAGTGGTCTTACTTCTTTGCTTGGAGTAAAATGATTTTTAAAAAAGGATGATCGCTACGAGACTACAGCTTCCCAGCTGTCTGGGTTGAGAGCTAGAATTTTCAGGTTTCGTCGAAGGACATAATTATAGCATAGTTGATGTCTATCTACGGAACACTTTCCCTTGGCTCTCTATGTAGGTTACTGGGTATTCGGCCGTCGAATATTCGCACGATTTGCTTGATCGTCCTTGTTTCTGGGGAAAGCATATGTTTCTCTTGAGATGGCTTTGTTTTGTCAAAAGATGACCAGTTGTACCTCGGTGACAACGCACGTGGAAAACGGAGAGCTTTTGTTTCTGCCCAACACACGGTGTCTCATTTTCTTTGCCGTATAGAAGGATTTTACGATACAAGTATTGCATACTAGAACATAACTTTTCCCAGAAGAGAATTTTCTTTGCCTCAATCATAGTCAAGTAAAATGACACCTGTTATGAAAGTGTGTAGAAGAGAGAATTGCTTTATTAAATTATTTCATACGAATGAAACCCTGCCATGAGGACAAACTATTTGAGAGGAATATTAGCTGTTTATCCGTGCTACAGTGAACATCGGCTCGGAACGAGAAATCGGGGAGCCGAGTTCAAATTCCAGCCGAATTCATTGCATTCACTTACGCACAAATACCCTTAGGAAAGGTATTAATCCGTCTCTTCCTTCCAGTTATGGGTTAAATAACAGGACAGATTGGGTTCTATAGCCTTGGTCGGCAACCAGTCTACCGCAGAAAGCAATGGCAACCTACTGCGGGATAATATTCTGCCCAGTCAGCCATGTCTCTTTCGAGACATGATCGCCCAAGCGTGTATCACGTATGGCACTTAACTGACTGATCCCAGGTTGTTCTCCCAACCTGAACATGATAGGAAGGAATATATATATATACAATACTGTGCAAAAGTATTAGGACAAGAACTATTTATCTTTTATGAGGCATCAAAATAAAGTTTAAAATCACCCCTGTCCTAAAACTTTTACACACTACCGTTAGTGTGCAAAAGTATTAGGACAGGGGTGATTTTCCTAAAAACTTCAATGAATTTCAAATACAGGGTATAAAGCCAAGTAAATTGCTAATACATATTGATTATTTAAAACTAAGTGTAAAAAATGTATTAAAAAGAAGTTATATTTATTTTTTCCTATTTTCTATTAAACAAGTTATTTTGAAACTATTTTGAAGCTACTCATTATTCTATTATCTTTTGATATGACTGACGATTTTCTTATGTGCCACAATTGGTTTAGTGAGGGGTGTAACTGAATACTGCTGTTACGAGCAGTCACTGTCTTTGACACTGTCAATCTCTCTGCCTCCGGGCGGAGAGCATTAACCCAGTCGTGGCTCCGCCGAAGGGTAGAGTCACGACTGGGCAAAATTTGACAGATATTTTTGTCCGGGCTATATGGCCCGGAGAATCCACGTTAAAAAGGCCTTGTGCCACATCTTGCTTTGGTAAGGGGGTAACTGAATACTGCAGTTACGAACAGTTGAAGAGCAGTCAAGTACAGTAGTTAACAGCGGTTACTTGTCAGGCAGCGTAATTAAACCTTCGGACTTATTTCTGTATTAATTATTATTAACACTTGTTTTGGATATCTTGTTTCTTGTTATACTAATACACTGTTTTGAACTTACCTTCTTGTTCCGTGTCTTACTTCCGGCACAAACCGGTCACTACAACTTTGCGGCTAAGTTTAGCCATAACTCCTCAACAAATTGTCGACGAAGATCCACAACAATATGGGGGAGGGAGAGAGAGAGAGAGAGAAGAGAGAGGGATGTACACATCTTTCAAACTATCTGGTCATTTCAGTTTGATCCTTTTTCCCTCTCATTTTCTATCTATAAAAAATATAAACAGTGTATGCTTCGTGATATAGATAAAAATAATCCTGTTTCCTGTGTGATAAATAACATACAGTTACTTTTCCGTTTCTCGAATTATATCATGTAGAATTTGTTGCCCTCTGTTTACAAATTACAGGGTCATGTTCGAAGTCAAATACGCTAAGCTGTTATTTGCAGATCAAAGATTTTGAGATCAGCAAACGTCTTACAATTTAGCGAAATTCCTTCTTTGAACTTGGAAATAATATTATTTGTCGCTATTTTCCAGAGATTTGCTGACTCTGAATTGACAAATTGTCTTTCATTCTTAATCAGCAATCTAGAAATTCGAAGTCTAAAAAAGGGGAGGGGGAAAATAATAAAAGCTCTTCAACAAAGGGATTTACCATTTTTGGGACTTGAAAGCTGACAATTATAGAACTTTTGAAAATGGCGGTTTGGTAAATATCCGATAGGATGGTTTTATTTAAAACTTCACTAACATTTTGTGTTACACTGTTCTACATAATGACGCGTTGTTTGAATAAAAATGATTATTCTGGGAAAAAGTGCCAAATCAAACTGAAAGCTTAATTAAAAGTAATCAGTGGGCGATTGATCAATGCGTGAAGACCATTGGTTGGTGGTGACGTCAATAAAACGTAAAATTTCGAAATCACCAATCAAGATAAGAAAGCGAAATTAGAAGCATATTAATTAGAGTTTTGGAGTGGTGGATTGAAGTTCAAACAGCTCTGATTTTGTGAACCGGGTTAGAGGGGGTTATCGTTTCACCTAAAGCAAGGTGATACTGTCATTAAAACGCAGTGAATTACAGGGAGTTAAAGAAAATGTGAAAACTATGCTATTTTTTACAACGTGTGCGGTGTTTTATAATTTTAGAAATTTTAGTGACCGGGTAAGTTGTCTTCTGTGGAAAATAAGGGTAAAAGAGCATTGATGTGAGACGGCGAGAGAAAACAGAAAAACACCAAACAGAGTGGAAAAAGGAAATGCTTTATAACAGAAAGAGAAAGAAAGGGAAGATACAAATTTGGGTTTAAGAAAATGGTTGCAAAAAAAACAAAAACAGTGGTTTTTGCAAAAAAAGATTAACTGGAATCAGTCTAGTTCATTCTGTTAACAGCTCTTCGTTTCAGTTGCGCCTTAAAAATACATTTTTCTTCAAGTTTTAGAGGGACCCCCTTTTTTTGCTTTCTGCAACTGTTGGGCCATCCTTGAACCTATGTGGTCTTTACGGCCGCTCCAGAACAAGTCCGTTGTTGACTCGGTGAAGTCGTAGTAAGAAAGAGACAAGAGCTGGGTTGCTATCAGCCCGAGCCAGGGGCAGGTAATCATGATCCCTACAAAGGATGAGAATTCATACATCTAAAATATTTCCAATAAGACTGAGAATGACAATGATTGAGGAAAGGACAAAATAATGAACTGCGTCCAAGAAGACAAAAGATGACGACTGACATTGCTTTTAAATTACAATATTGTAGTTAGTAAAGAAACAAAAATTCAAGAAGGGTACCACAGAAGTTAAAAAAAGTAACTGTTAGAGTAGAAATGGCGGTTGCATCTTGATATGTCAACAGTAATACAATGAGACCTGGTTGCAAGTCTGGTAGCAGATGAAATTCCTGTCATCGGGGCACCTGAAAAAAAAAAAGCTCATCCAAACAGTTTTTATGCAAATAGGAAGTGATGTAATGAATTTTTTTTTAATCTTATCACCCCGAGCAAGGCGGTAACGCCACTGACGTGCAGGGGGCTAACACCACTGATGTGCAGGGGGCTACGAAATAGTGAAAAGATTGGAAAAGAGAAAGCCGGAAACCACATTCTAGACAGGGAACAAAGGTTGAGCCTTTTAACCTGTTCAATAGATGTGGGTGGTGTGTGAACCGGGCGATAGATAGATCTATCTACTCCAATTGAAAAAAAACAAAGTGAGAAGATTGGAAAAGAGAAAGCCGGAAACCACATCCTAAACAGGGAACAAGGGATGAGCATCTTAACCTGTTCAATAGACGTGGGTGGAATGTGAACCGGGTGATAGATAGATCTATCTACTCCAATTGAAAAAAAAAAACAAAGTGAGAAGATTGGAAAAGAGAAAGCCGGAAAACACAACCTAAACAGGGAACAAGGGATGAGCCTCTTAACCTGTTCAATAGACGTGGGTGGAGTGTGAACCGGGCGATAGGTAGATATACACCTTGGTTTCTCCTCACAGTTTAATGATTGGCTTGTATCAGCCATAAATGCAGACTAAATTGAGGACGGATATAGGTCTACGATTATACGTCTGCATCTATTGGAACGCCTATTGACTACGCCTATTGCATAAGCCTACGTCTCAGCATACTGCATACGACTACGACGAGTACCGGTCATTATGGCTACTTGCTAGATTGTCCTACCCGGTTACAATTGCCAAAACCGCTAAGCTACATATATATCCTTTATCCATATATATATCCTTTTCCGGGATATATCAGGAAGCCACTTCACGTCGATGAGAAATTGATTGAAGTTGATATGCCAGGTCAGAATTGATCACATTCCAGGTTTTCTTTGAATTTTTCAAGACTTTCAAGATGTACAGTAAGAGTAACAGACCAGATATTCAATAAAGGAAGAATAGTAGATTTGTGAATGTACAAAATGGATTCTGACGAGAAGAAAACTCTGGCTGTGTACAGTGAACCGGCTTACTTTGCAGTAGACGTAGCAATTTCGATATAAACGCTCCACTTCATGTTACTGCAATATGTGAGGCCGTGGAGGTGTAGACTATTGCTCACCTGGAGATTTATCATTAGCCATGTTGATCACAACTGTAGAAGTCAAATAACGTACCTTTCAACATGGCTGTCTCCTTTTGTCTCCGTGTAGGAAGGTGATCATTCAAGAGTGTGGATATTCTGCTGAAATTTATGGAGCTCAATGTACACACGGAAATAATCAGCCAATCAATGCTTACGGAATAGACTTGCCTGTAACAGAATGGAATCTCCCAGGTTATTAGTTAAACCACCTACTAATTTGTCCTGGTATTTTTTGGTCAGTCAAACCCAACTTCTATTCTAGTTGAGTTATGGCTGTTTCTTCCACAAGATTTTTACAACAACCTTCTCTGTGATGATTAAATTGAAGCAGTTTTCTGGAATGTGTTAACATTTACAAGCCCCGGTTAACCACAGATTAGACGTCCATTTCAAGTGCAGATGTCAATTTTACCTTTTCGGATATGTTAGACTTGCTATTAAGACAGGAGTAAATAGTTGTGTCATCTGCATAAATACTTAACTGGAAACTGATGACACCGGGAAGGTCGTTGAAGGAGATCAGAAACAATCTAAGTATAAAACTCTGAGGAACTAGCGCCTACGATTGGTTAGGAACGATTGGATTAAATATTCCTCACGCATTGAGCCTGTGAATGGGGTCAGCACTTCAAAATCTGCCGAACGCCTTCGAGATATCTAGGGTCACAGCCCCCAACCTTCGCCATTCTTTTTAACGCTTAACAGAAAAATTCTGTTATGGCTTTTAACAAGTGGGCGGTAGACTTGACGAAACAGAAGCCATATTGTTTTTCCAAAAGGAGGTCGTGCAGTGTAAGATGCTTAACCAATTCGACATTGCGTGGAGCATCAAGACCAACCAACTAAGTGCCATACGTAATACACGCTTGGGCTATCATGTATCGAAAAAGACATGACTGACTGAGCAGTAGCTTGTCATTACTTTCTGCGGTAAAATGGTTACCGACCAAGGCTATAGAATCAAATCTGTTCTGTTTTTTAACCCATAACTGGAGGGACGAAATGGATTATACCTTTCCTAAGGGTATTTGTGCGTAAGTGAATGCAAGGAATTCAACTGGAATTCGAACTCGGGATGCCGAGTTCGAATTCAAGTTGAATTCCTTGCATACACTTACGAGAGCATCAAGTATATTACCGAAAAAAGGTAAGAGACTAATAGGGTGATAATGTGGGTGGGTCTGATTTTTCCTCAATGTTCTCAAAGACAAGGATAACAGAGGAATACTTCCAATAAACTTGAAAGCAAACAGCAGCGATGCATTTATTCTAAAGTTTCCTAAGCTACAACAGGAGCACACATCTTTAGAACGATGACAGGGATCCGGTCACATCCGCTTGCTTTAGAGAAAAATAATTATAAATGATTTTTGAAACCAGTGATGGGATTATGCATATCTTACTCAGTTCTAGAAGGCAATTTGACAAAGGCACTCCAGATGAATCGAGAGTGGAGTTATGAAATAACTTCCGAGTAAAGCACACAACCTTGCAGTAGATGTCATTACTTCGAATTGATTGAAGTTAAGAGGGACTGAGGATTTGCTACTGTTCAGCACATCTTGAAGAGCTGCCAGTAATCACTAGTACCAAATATGAGAGAGGCGAAACGATGTTTCATTCTTTTAGTAAACAGTTATTTTGCTTCTTCGGGGAAGCATTTGAACTCATTACGAGTAATGACAAAGAGACGTCTGTCTATCCAGACCTGTCGCTCTGTTATAACAGGTAGAAGTGTTTTCTGTAGACTATAGTGGTTGAGCAGGCAGGTGAGAACCAAGAAGATGATCTTGGTTTTATTTGGTATATTCGTAGTGGAATGAATTATTCGAAGCCGGATTTCTCCCAGGAAGAGTCCTCAATGCCACATTTTTAAACAAGATGATTACAAATATATTCCAAAGTGCATCGCAAAGGAAGGCCCGAAACTAGTTCCACTCAGCGCGTTAATAACAAAGATATTCTGTTCATAAGAGGTTCGTGACTAATATCAGGTCGGTGCAAAAGTTTTGCCGATTTAAAATTTCATCTTGAAGATGATCAAATTACGTGTTTTTGATAATCTTTATTCATAACAATGACGAACATTGCTCTCTATAACTTGATTCCATCTGTCAACGCGCTTATAAATATCTGGCTTGTAAAATTCTTTAGATTTTAATGTAAAATATGAATCTAATCTCCTCTTGTGATGTTAACCTAAAGCCATTTAAATTGTTTTGTAATCCTCAAAATAAGTGATAATCTGACGGACCTAGCTTAAGAGAATATGCAGGATGGGGCAAGATTTTCCAAACGAATTCCACTAGGAGATTTTTGGTCAGTAATGCTGTGTTAGGACGAGTATTATCATGATGGAAGATGACTCCCTTTCAGTTGACTAAAGAAGTTCGTTTTCTGGTCAAAGCCGTTTTTAAACGACGAAGTTGATCACAATAGAGACTAGCAACAATGGTTTGACTGTTGTCTAAAAGTTCGTCATGAATGATCCACTCAATACCCCACCATACGCTCAACATGATCTTTTTGGGATGGAGTCCTGCTCTCGGTTGCTGAACTGGTCTTTCTCTTCGATTTATTCACGATCGACGACGTTTAACGATGGTAGAGAATCCACTTCTTATCACCTGTGACAAGCCTACCCAAAAATGGTGCCTGAAGGATTCGCAACAAAAAACACATTGAATTTGCATTGAAACCTCTGTGAAACTAACAGAGTAGAGCATGCCTAACGTTTTCTTTAGATGGAAAGAACATCAGTGAGAATACTGCAGAAAAATATGAATGATTCTCTAATAATCTGGAAGAAAAAATTATAATTAACCTTGTTTAAGTAATAACAACATGCATAAAATAAATTATAATGATTTAAAATACCCCTTTTACAAACCGGCAAAAACTTTTGCACCGACCTGCTAGGAAAGCAGCAAGAAATATCTGAAGACATTGCTGAATGATTGGAGTTATCAAGAGGGGACAAAGCTGCAGAGCACGTCATGATCCTGGGGTGGAGCTAAGGAAGAGATCAAGTCGGGAAGTCAAGAATCGTGTCCATTATGGTAATTTTGAAAACGCGTGGTCTACTATATGAGTTATAGAGAAGTTCAAAGTCTGGATACCAGCGCAGTCGGTGACATTAGAGTGATTAAGCCACCTGAAGTTGCCGAATACAAAAATATTTATTTGCAAACGGGTGTAGAGAGACAGTCTTATCTATTCTATCAGACATTATGTCTAGAACACAAGAGGAAAGGGAAAGATAGAGGAACTATCTAACTGAATTTAACGGAATTTAATAAAGAAAATGAGAGGCACATGCGAGAATAGTCTGGAGACTAGGAAAGCTTATTTTATGAATATCACAAAATAATAAATGGTGATTAGATTCTGAAATTTTAGCAAATATTAAAATTACAAACTTTATTGAAATATCCATATTTGACTGCAATGTACAATAAGTTTCAATAAAAAAGCGTTAATAATTTAATTTATTAGTTTTAATATAATCTCTGCTTTACTGGTTTGTATTTATAAATTCAAAGTGAAATGCCTTTTTTAATGAATACAATTTATCAACATCAGTAGTAGATATACTATTTTATGTAAAACAGTTTGGTCTAGTTCTTTAACAAGTTAGCGAACACAATATAATTACGTTTTTTTTTTTTTTAACAAAACTCGCTTTTTTATACTAATTTTTTTTAATCACATCACCTCAAGCAAGGCGGTGACGCCACTGATACGCATGGGGCTACTTAAGAGAAGAATGATTGAAAAAGAGAAAGCCGGGAACCACATCCTAAACAAGAAACAAGGGATGAGCCTCTTCACCTGTTCAAAAGACATGGGTGGAGTGTGAACCGGGCGATAGTTAAGTCTATCTACTCCAATGATGTCCACTCAAGGTCTTGGGTTACGATGTGGTCCTGAACAAGTGTAAGAAAAGTGAAGTGCATGGGCTTAAGCAGAAAAACTAACGCTTAACTTCAGATTTGAAGAGGTCAAGGTTGTAGGGAATATTTTTTTGAGTCTGTTTCGCAAAGCGACAATTCTTGGAAAGAAGAAGTCTGAATGGAACTTATTTTATTCTCATGGAATTCGAAAGGAATGAGGAGGATTCTTGTGTATACGACATCGCTGACCCTAGCTGCTAAGGTCAGGTCAGGGCTGGGCTGATCAAGGAATGTAATTCGTCATAACATATACCATAAAAATAGCAAGAAGCTCGCCGCATTTTGTCTGTGGGAAAGGGGTTGTGGGGTGAAAAATAATTCATAACTCCTCCATTTTTGGTATGATCTGCCTCTTGCGAAATGTAGAGTATAGCCGGATATGTACTGAAGCAGTACTGGGAACCGACCAGTTTACCAGAATTTGGCAATCCTAATATAGAATCGTAAAAGCGAAACATTCAATAATTATCAAATCATTACAGAGTTTTTGAGAATAAAAAATGTAAACTATCTTTGGCTATTTTTATCAGTTTTTATCCGCATTTTTCGAGAACCAATGATTGCTAACTAGTAAGGAGTATGTGCAACTGAAATTCGTTTTTGTGCAGCAATCAACCTTTGATTTTTAGCCAAGAATATATCGTTGTATTTACAGGAAAGCGATCGTAATTATTGATGCTGGGAGGACGCTATCAAAACGCTAGTCTCGGGTGTTTCCTTTTGCAAAAATGCGTTTGCAAAAAGCATGAATCTGTCTTCCATCCTTCAAGTAGCAAGTTAAATAGTTGGGTAAACTCTACTCTGTAGACTTGGATGGTAACCAGTTTATGTGTAAGAAAAGTCTGAATTCCAATTCAGCAACAGAAAATCACACAATTATCTTTCCGAATGACACGATCCATGGATGAGAGAGAGAGAGAGATCTATGTGGAATTATGAACGGGAGAAAATACGTTTATATGATAGTATGTAATTATTTCCTAAGCTTGGCTCCGTTGTGACACGAAGACTTACATTACTATATAGCCGCACTATCCAATTACAAACAAATTACTAACCCTAATCTCCAAAGTAGCGCTAATGATTAATAAAAAGATTAGAAAAATCCTTTGACATTTTTATCAATCTACATTTCTCATACAAGAAAAATAAAAATGTTTTCTACTGAAACATCGCGGATTTTAACGAAACTTTTAAAAAGAAACTTAACAAGGACGCCCCTCCACAAATATAAGTTACTATTTTGAATAAATTATCCCTTCATTTTTAGTTGAGAATTGATTAATATTGTTTGTATGATTGATCGACCTCCCAATGACAAACTGATTTAAGCCGTCTCGCTTTTCTTGCTCGGAGAACTCTCTTCCGGCTTCTTGCTTACCTGTCATATAAAATCGCTATTCTCTTTCTTTCTAAATCCTATTCTTTATTGACATTTTTCTCGGCAGACATTTTGTTATATCTTTTTTCAATGTCAGTACCACCTTGCATCTCAATGACATTATCGCCTTGTTTGTGTAGAAAGGATATATATATATATATATATATATATATATATATATATATATATATAAACTCTACTGATGAGCTTTGATACAGCGAAACAGATCTGTCTGCGGATCTATATATATATATATATATTGATGTGTGTGTATATAATATATACACATATATGTGTGTGCGTTTGTGTATATATATATACACATATATATGTGAGTATATATATCTATACATATATATGTGCGTGTGTATATATATCTATACATATATATGTGTATCTATATATATATGTGTGTATATATATATATATATATATGAGTGTGCATGTATATATGTACACATATATATACTTATACACACACGCGCACACACACACACACACACATATATATATATATAAGTAGCAGCTCTTTTTTTCTACATGTTTTGTTGATTATGACAGATAAAGAAGATTTATAATATCTGAAATGTTCGGACTATTGTCCTCATCTTTATTGCAATATTTACGATGTTTCAGACATTGTATGCTCCGGCTTTCTTCAGGTGCTAGGAATTTCGAACTAAACACTTTATTTCAATCACTGGGCTATACCATTCTTATTCCATATGCGATCTCACTTCTGGTAGCCATGTAGTTATCTGCCTTTAAATTTACTCTCAAAGTTATAATGTTTACCACTGATGTAGCCTGGTATTGAACTCACAACTGTTTGAATCAACTCTTTGGAGCTAACCAATGTCTATATGTTGTCACGAATGCAGATCAATATACACATACCTACACACATATACTAAGATTAGTCTCCGCTGGGCGATAGTGGATAGTCACGTGGGAGCCTAGAGTCATTTGGGGATAAGAGGCCTGAGGTTGACTGGCCCAAATACACTTAGCAACAAATATCTAGACAGACGCTAGACAGGGGCCAGGCATGATGTCATGAATCATCAAGTCATGAGAGTGTCAGAAAATTTAATCAGTTGCGAGCTAGACTTTGAATGGACAAGTTATGATATGCTGAAGCTCCGACAGCTTATGAATAAAAAGAGGAGGCGCATTTTTATAATGACGTAACTCGACCAATTCATCTCAGCAACTCCGGATAAGTATTATAATTGTAAATATTTCTTTTGGTTAATTTGAGAAGAAGACTAGGCCGAATTGTTTACCAATGAAGAAAGATATTGACGCAGAGAAGACAATCGGTTGAAGAAAGAAAGTGAAGAAATTTGCAGAGACGTTTGCGTGATGAAAATACAACATTCGGTTGAAGAAAGAAGTGAAGAAAATTGCAGACACATTTATTACAGTCGGGCAGCATTTGAATCCGAGTTTGTGTAAAGGAGAAGAAAGAAAAAAAAAAAAGAAAAGAAAGAGAGAAAAGAAAAGAAAGTGAAAAGAGACTTGAATATAAAGATAAGTTATTATACTTTTGGCCCCGTGTTAGAGATATATACATACATCCACCAATATCATGTTATGGCAAACATTATTCCACATATTTAATAATACTGTACATATCCTCTCCCATGTTTGATTGTGTGTTACTCTTCTGCATTCGTATTCATTCCTTATTAATTTTTTTTAAAATCATTTCACCCCGAGCAAGGCGGAAACGCCACTGATGTGCAGGGGGTTACATAGATGTAAAAAGATTAGTTAGAAAAGAGTGAGGAGTACAAACTAGTTAGAAAGGAACAATAGAAAGCTGAGAAAGCAGGTGCGATAACAGAGACATAGGTGGAGAGAAAGGGAAGGTTATACAGGGGAGGGGAGAGAGCTAGAGGCCAGTGGTTAGTAGATGAGTATTGACTTTGCATTTAAATTTCTGGAGGTTGTAGCCGTCAGGAAAGCAAGAATACGGGAGTGAGTTCCACAGGCGGAAAGTGCGAGAGAGGAAGATGCAGGAGTAGAATTGTCGTCTGCGTTCGGCTAACCTGACTGTGAATGGGTGGGACCCAGTTGCCAGTCTGGTTGCACTAGTAAACACCTGTTGAGGAGGCATCAGTGACTTAAGCTCATCCGAGCAGAAGCCATGAAAGTATTTATAGAAGAGACAAAGGGAGGCCACATTTCGACGATGGGGTAGTGGCTGCAGTCGAGTCGCCAGATCAGTACCTATCACATTTCGTCGTAATTTGTTATTTCGACCAATTTGGTATCCCAACATAAGTTTTGAGATTCAGGTCATTGGACATTCTTACTTAGAATTATATATATATTTTTTTATTTTAATATTTTGTTCATGGATTAAAAGTTTATACCAAAAACCATTTCGCCTTGTTGTTCACCCTTGAATTGTTGATCAGTGCACGTGTCTATAAAGAAGCGGACCTAGAAAGATTCCATTTCGATCATACCGATCGAACAGTAACTTTGTTTACTTTTATTTTTTTTTATTGTTGTCCATTCACAACGATCTAAGAGAGATAACTTGTATCCGTCAATAGATGTGAAGAATGTAAATATTCCTGAATCGGCGTATAGTTGCATTAGTGATTATCGCCGAGAAAGGCATATACGTAACAATGTACTGGGCCATGTTTCTTTGAGAACAATAGTCCAAATAATGTAAATACTACCTCATCCCCAAAGTACAGACAAATACTGTAGGAAAATTTAATATTTTTTCTATTGAGGTTTTCATTTTTTTTAGTGGTGGTGAAAGGGTGTGAAAATTGTCCGTAATATCTATATCCCCAAGCGCTTTCGGCCAATATTGTTCAAGGGGGTCAGTTATGTGCTGTTAATTTCTTTTCATGGCTGTCATTAATACTATTTGCCCTTACAACCTGATGGGACTTTTATGGTTTAAGCCTAGGTAGCAGTTAAATGGTAAACATTTCAATTTACATATGTGCCATAAAAACATTTATTAACCCATAATTTAAACGAAATTTAAAAAAAACTGATCAAAAACACATGAATCACAATATGAAAAACACATCTCTATTCAAGAGGCACTATATATCAAACTTTTCTCAAAAACCATTCTTTCATTAATTAATAGCGGAAATGAAGTATTGAAAGTTTTTAAAATAGAAAGATTCTCACGCGATTTTCAGTTGCGCACGGCCAGTCAGAGCTTGGAATGATCACTCCTATTTAAAAAACGAAACTACATAAATTACTCCGTAGCAGACAAAATATGAGGGAAACATAACAGCAGCAGAGACATAAACATTCTTGAAACAGTCTATAAAAGTGGCCCAAAGAGCTTGGGACGACGAAATTTATGGACACAACGGGAAAAAATTCAGATGATGGAATAAATTAAATTTTCCTTGGCGGTTATATTCAATTAAAGATGCCTGAAAGAAATGTTTTGCCAAAGTATATATATATATATATATATATATATATATATATATATATATATATATATATATATAACATTTATGCCGTTAACATATTTCTTGAAGAGTGACTTACATCAAGTAGTACCCAACTGACTACTATATTTTACAGTCCACAAAATAAAAAACAAAAACTGCGCATGCGCAAAATGAATATATATATATATATATATATATATATATATATATATATATATGTTTATAATTAAATTTGTTTTTTAATCAAAAATACATTGCGACACGGAAATTTCTGTGTTTCGAGATTTCTATCTCGTCATCAGGCAATGTTAGATTATAGTTTCCTGATGACGAGATAGAAATCTTGAAACGGAAATTATCGAATTGCGATGAATTTTTATTTAAAAAACACAGTTAGTTATATGATTATATTATGCTCTAAAATAATTATTGTATTGCGAACTTTATAAAAAAAGTAAATTCCAGAGAACTGAGAATTCCAGAATTGTAAAAACTATTGGTTCTCTTTACCTGAATTTATATATATATATATATATATATATATATATATATGGATGACTAATATATATATATATATATATATATATATATATTAGTCATCCACATATAATCGTTGTTCGCTATATCACAGCTCATCAGTGTGGCTAGACATATTTACTTGCTTCTGGCCGAGATCGAAACTCGACCGATTTGGTGTAAGTAGGAGTCTCTACCCTCTAATCCATAAGCGCTTGGAATCAGAGAAGGGAAATTTAAACGTGTTGTATATAAGAAGTGTATACACACGCCAGTTACAGAACGAACTCAATTCATTTCTGAAGAGTCAAGCATATATCGCAGAAGTGGAAACATGTTTATAAAATTTTCTTCTTTAGAGAGCACAATCGTAATGAGAGCATAATATATTAGTCATCCACATCCAAGCATGTTTCGCTCTATCACAGCTCATCAGTGAGCCTAGACACATCCACTTGCTTCTGGCTGGGATCGATATGTATATATATATATATGAAGCGTATTATCCATTAGAACTTCATCGGACTCGATTTATTTTGATACCACATGCCCAGAAACGAGTGACGCTAATAATTTAAAAAAATATTTTTGTGCAATTTAAACAAATTCCTCTTTATTTATATTCTTTTCATCCTAATAATCTGCATTTAAATCTCCCACATTGTGATAAAAGAAAATCTGCCAAGAATGGGGAACAACTGTAAGAACCTGGACGTCAATTTACTTTGGCTGGACTAGTGATTAAAGCACTTTGTAGACATTTTCCTTTTAGTGAACTATTTTCTCTTTTAATCCACTTTAACGACTTTAGGCCATCTATTAATTACTAAAATTAGAAATAGCCCCATGCCATTAATGTGTGCATGGTCCATAGGAACATGAAACCATGGTTACGTTTATGCCATTAGTCTATTCTCCTTTCTGGAAAATTCTTTATTTCTGCATATTATGGTAATCTGCATACATAACTTTCTACATAAAGATTGAAAAGTAACTCCACAATTTTGAAATACTTTTAATTCATTTATTAACTATGATTTTTACAATGAATATAAAAAGAAAGCTTTTAGCGTGAGGTTTTATTTAAAATTCTTTATGAACACCAGATTTTGTTACCAGCTGCTAAATCCGCACAGGAAGGTCCTGGGTATGACGGTAAACTGTATATGGCAGCTAGGCCTCTGATTGCAAGGTTGTGAGGAGCATGGAACCATTTTTTAATTGTTGTTGTTCCCAGGTCCACCCTGACCCGGAGTAGTAGCACCTGTTAGGATCCCAGCTATGAGCAAATCGTAAACCCTCAAACTGGGGTCAAAAGACTATAAAAGTATAAAAACAGACTTTTATAGAAATATGAAAACATTAAAATAGACTTTTCTAGAAAAATATACATTTTTGAAGAAAAATATTACCAACAATAATTTTCTGAAGGAGAAAAATGATTACCAGCAATACATTCTTGAATACAAAACTAGAAGATTCTTCAGTTTTCTAAAATAAAAAAAATATTCATTAAAATCTGACTAAATCAACCTTCTCACTGTAAATGAACATTGAAAAAAATAACATAAAACCCTGCCTGTTTTGGCATTAAATAATCCACAGAGGTGTTGATATGCCTTTAAACAAAACTTAAAACTCTTAAACCGCCCAGGAATCCTGTGAACTGATTCCGCCAGGATTTCTTGTGGTATGGACGACATAACTTCTGCTATTCGTTCTTCAAGTTCTTCCAAAATCGTGGCTTGGTATAGTAGACTTGATCATTTAACTAACATAAAAGAAAAAAGTCACAGAGTGTTAGTTCAAGAGACCTAGCTGGGCACTCAAACATGTAACTGGGATTTACTTTTCCATCACCCTGTATATCGTGATAATATCCAGATCACCATGCCTCTTAATTTAGTTTCTTTTATGTAGCTATTTTTCCAATAATAGTAAAGATTTGAGTCGCTAGATATGTGGTTCTACAGAAGGAGGCTGAGAATACCATGAAATGAACATGTGAGAAGCTACGAAATTTAAAAAATAATGGCGACGAAAAGTACATTTATATTTCGAATCAGACTTTAGAGATTTCTGGGGAACATAATGAGTGAATAGTGCTTGGCGAATTTGACATTCAGAAGACAATGAAAACAAGAGAGGTAGCGACAATTATATTTAACAAGCTTGTGTAAATGTATGAGAGAAAATGAACTAGAGAAATGGTAAGAGGTAAATGCTCAGAAAATGTCGTGGCGTCTTAAAGGAACACGGCACACATAAAAAGAAGAATCCTATCTAAAACATTTATGTTTATGCATTGCTTTCATCATTATTAATATTTAAAATACATAACCGAGAAAAGGTAGTATTTACAGTATTTAAATTATTCGGACTGATGTCCTCATCTATGTTGCCATTAGTACCACCTGCCGGCTGTTGTACGCTCCGGCCTTCTTCAAGTGCTAGAAATTTCTAACCAAACCCTCTATTACAATCACTGGATATATGAGCTCCATTCCTTGCGATTGGAAGTTATGAGTTATCTCCTTCTAACCCTGCAAATTAGAGTGATGAACAAGTAACTTGCAAGGTTAGAGGGAGATAACTCATGACATTCAATTGAGGCATTGCTACGTAAAGAATAGAGCTCATATACCAAAGTGATTGTAATAAAGAGTTCGGTTCGAAATTCCTAGCACTTGAAGAAGGCCGGAGCGTACAACGGCCGAACGTCGTACCAATGGCAACATAGTCCGAATAATGTAAATACTATAACTGAGAACACTTGATAATATTTTATGGTAACTTGAGATGGTTTTCAACACAGTAGTCGCGCAAGAGGCTGATCAACAATATTTAGAATCAATAAAGTGAAGAATTGGAAAAAATCTTGGAAGAACCTTGGAAGAAACAGGATGAAAATTTCAAAGGGCATTGAAAAGAACTAAAACCGTAAACTGAAGCCAAAATATATGACGTATTGTTCAATTTCATTTTGGAGACAAAAAGGAAAATGCTTGGCAAATGATGCATTTATCGGATCTGAAGAATAGTGCCAACTCACCTTGTGCTAGTAAACCGATGCCTGGACAAAAATACGAGACCAAGATTTGTCTCGACGCTTACATTGACTTGGCACCATACAGCCACACTAGTAATTATACGCAGGCGTTAATTCGGTACAAATTTAAATGAGTTTATCTTGCTTTACTGGAACTCATAAAAATTGTAAGGATTTCAATTCTGAAGATTTTGT
Source organism: Ascarosepion bandense (assembly GCA_037127315.1). Lineage (NCBI taxonomy): Eukaryota > Metazoa > Mollusca > Cephalopoda > Sepiida > Sepiidae > Ascarosepion > Ascarosepion bandense. The sequence continues at coordinate 2,609,946 of JBBBDQ010000851.1, forward strand.
AAAAAAAGATTATTAACTGTCTTATCTGCTAAATTTCGCATTTGTTTCTGATACCAGGATGTGCGTTGTGATACAGTGGATATCGGCTCGGAACGAGAAACCGGGGAGCCGAGTTCGAATTCCAGTTGAATCCATTGTATTCACTTACGCGCAAATGCCCTTGTGAAAGGTATTAATCCGTTTCTTCCTTCCAGTTATGGGTTAAATAGCAGGACAGATTGGGTTCTATAGCCTTGGCTGGCAACCAGTCTACCGCAGAAAGCAATGGCAACCTACTGCGGAATAATCTTCTGCCCAGTCAGTCATGTCTCTTTCGAGACATGATCGCCCAAGCGTGTATCACGTATGGCACTTAACTAACTGACTGACCACCGAATCATTTAACAATAATATTTTTTGGCACAAAAAGTGAACCGAAAATGAAAAGTTCTCAACTTGACTAAGGTCTAAAAATTAATAAAGAATCAGATGATCTGATTAGATTTGGTGCAGACAATTTCAATTCTCTTACTAGTGAATAAAAAAAATGATTAATTCAAGTATTGAGACATGAAAATAAATTACCAATTTAGCGTAGAAAAAAATGTTCAAAAAATTTTAACAATTCAAAGAAAATTAGATAAAAAGAAAAAAAATAACAAAAAGCAAACAAAAATACTGAAGAAAAAGGAGAAAAGTAAAGAAAACCCGTCGGAAAAAAAAGATAATGACCTTCGATAAAATTTTTAAAACTACGTACAGATTAATTAAGAATTTCACTGAGTGAACTCAGTATGGGCGCGTGAGCGAGTGCTTAGAACGTTTACTTTCTGACCTGGGTAGGAATTTCATCATGGTCGACATGCCAGGAAGGTTGTTGTTACTATCGACCTGGAGGAGGTGACCCAAGCGTGCAGCAGCATTGGAAATTGCATGAAAAAAAAAACAGTTGACCCAAGTCTTGTGAGTGAAATTGGGTAAACGGGATGGCTGCGCTAGCTAGCGCTACGTTACAAGTAATTGAGACCGAGAATTTGAGCATCCTGGCCTTGTTCAGACTGCTGTTCAGACTAGGTAACGCGCTCTCTCCCAGAAACTGTAACTAAGATCCGCTCAGACTAATTCTAGTATAAACCACAGATGGGCTCTGTGGGTGTTGAACAAACACAAATGTTCCTGAGCAAGTGTTTTCAACGGGATTTGCTAAACGCCATAGCAGACAGGCATCCTTGGATATAAGTGGCCAGCAATACTCAGTGTAAAGTGAGCTTGTTACGCTGAAATATTTCTTCGTCTTTACAACTTCTATTTTGACAGTTCATCTTTGCAAAAAATTATTTTGGATACCAGCTTTGACGAAATTTTTACTTTTTTTAATCTTTAAACTACTTTTCTTAAAAAAGAGCGACGATTTGTAAAAAGTAGTTTGTGACATTATCTATCATGTAAAGCTTCAACTTTCAAATTGAATTCAAATCCACTTGTTCCAAAATCCACCTGCTCTAGCTTGACAAACCTAATTACATGTTATGATGAAAGTGCGGATAACTATCCATTTACTGTCATATATATATATATATATATATATTAGAAATAGTAGAAACTAATGGGTTGACAGTCCATTGTTTGTAGTAATTTACATAATTAAGAGTGCTCGATAATTAGTAATTAGTAATGCTAATATTTTTATTTTAAGTTTTTATATATAGAAGTTTAAAAACAACACAATTTTTTACCAAATCCAGACAATTTCGGTGGAGGGGGATTTTGGGGGATTTATCTCAGCTAAGCAATATAAAATCAGGTCAGGATACATAAAAGAAATTTGATTGTAAGAGTAAAGGGAGATAAACTTAAAATTAATTAGAACCCAGGCATTTTTCATGCCAGTGATGAAATTAATTGAGAAATACATATGTTGCAATTTTGCAAGTCTGAAAAATTATCCCGTGTCATTGGGAAATGGTTACTGGCTTTTCTTTAAGTTATTATTCAACTCAAACTAGTGGACAAGAGACAAAGATGGGAAACACACCTATTCCTCAGATAATGGCCTCTCCCTCCTATATTAATTAGAGTTAACAGAAAGTTATTGAGAAGTTCTTTGGAAGTTCATAGGAATTGTTTAGAGTTCTATTGGAGTTCAGTGGAACAACTAGACAGTTGTTATTAGACGGCAGTTAGCTGAATACTAAGGAGTCAGCTTTCAGTGGAAGATTACCAAGATCCTAACATTTTGGTGCGTTAAGTCGATTAGTAACCGACATAGCCCGATTATAACATTCAGTGCGAAAACTACTCCACAACAATATGTATCTCTCAATTCATTTCATTACTGGTATGGAAAATATGTTGGTCTTAATTCATTTTACGTTTTTCTCCCTTTACACTTACAATCAAATTTCTCTTATGTATCATGACCTGATTTCTTATTGGTAAGCTGAAATAAACCTAAAAAAATCCCACCGCCATAATTGTCTAGATTTGGTAAAAAATTGTGTTGTTCTTAAAGTTATATAATAATTTTTAACTGTAAAAAATATTTCACTACCTGACGAGGTGCTAATAAGATAGTACCGAAACCCAATGACCCTTTGTGTTGCAGTAAACTATGTTTATATTATCAACTTATAAGAATATTACCACACACACATATATATATATATATATATATATATATATATATAGAGAGAGAGAGAGAGAGAGAGAGTTAGATAGAAAACATTTACATTAAAACATGTAAACAACTACTACAAAATTGTACATTTAGTTTCGATATTGAAAAAAGAATGATTAACCAGGTATTTAGTAATGATGATAATGAACGCTTTATTTAAAATTTATTTTATCTATTTATTTAAAATGAATAAATTTATTTTATCATATTTACTTAAATGTAATGCTCTATTTTTCTCTTGAGCCATATTTCGAATTAAAGTTATGAACGTTGCAATCTTATTCTTCCTTCTTTTACATTTAAAGATTATATATATATATATATATATATATATATATATATATACTAGCAGTATAGCCCGGCGTTGCTCGGGTGTAATAAAAGCTTTAAAACTAATCCATGGTCCTGGAGCTCAGACTCAGCCTAAAGAATATTTGTGTGAAGTTTGGTGAGAATCGGATAAAAATTGTGGATTTGTATGAAGGACATACAGACAGATAAACAGACACACACGCAAACATCTTGCCTTTTATATATAAATATTACCGATTTTCTGCGCTATTCTAAGAACTGCAACCTTGAAACTTCTGGATATCGTTTCTTATGTCTTTGTCTATGAGTGTATCAAATTTGATTAAAATCGGACCACTCCTTCTATAACTCGATTTTTTCGATTATCCATTTTCGATATTCATCGGGGGTACTTCGACACAAAACCTAGTTAAGAACACTCGCAGACGCTTATAGCACAACTGTGTACATTTTCAAGAAAATCGGTTCAGCCGTTTCGGAGTCTATAGGTAACGGACACAGACACACACACATAGACAAAGTTCTATTTATAAATAAGTTTATATATATATATATATAAATTTTTTATTTTCCCGTATCACACAAGCTCAGATCAAAGCATTTTGGTTAACAGAAAAATCTTTAAACGTTTGAAAAACAAAATATTTTCCTCTTTATTCGTTGATATTTCACTTACTCTTTTACTTACCCTTGTGTGTGTGTGTCTCTCTCTCTCTCTCTATATATATATATATATAAACTTCGTTGATTCCTTGGGTGTAAATAAAAACAGCAATATAGTCCCTGGTAATTCTAATCTTGCAGATCGATAGACAAAATCAAATCGTTTAGAGACAAGGCGATGCCCCGAGCACCGATACATCAAAGATTGAACTGACATCAAGCCCATCTTTCTGGCATGGCTACAAGAAGCTCCACCTATTTGTAATTTCGAAAGCGGTTCAAGAGAGCTAAACCACTTTTAAACAAGTTTAAAACCCCATATCCAGAGTCGTTGAGGCGAAGACAGCAAAGCCTAAAAAAAAAAAAGTCAAAATGCCATCTTTTAAGTTTGAACAATCCTTAGATTTGTTGTGCGTTCACGTTTAACGAAAATGTCAAATGCTTTGAACTTTTGTTGTTTATATTTTTGGCCTTTGCAGTCGCCATTAAATCCATTACATCATCAAAGGAACACATAATATGTGTTTGTTGTTTAAGAGTTTCTCATACGAATAAAATGGTATTAGAGATCTCTTTATGTTCAAAAAACACTATTTTTCGTTGAGAAAATATCTAGGCATATATAAGTTGTTTAAACAGACATCTCCCTAAAATTTTAAGCCCAACTATTGATCAGCCATTCATCTTTTAGTTTTTCTGTTAGAGTTAACTTCGAAAATAGAAGCGTAGTAATGCATTGGTTATTCAGTGATAAATAAGATCGGGACGAAATAATTAACTATTGACTTGAACTGGTAGTCAGGATCGTCAGTCAAGAAACAGATTCTCGATATGAAAAAAAGTAACATATTTACTTATTTGATCGACGAGTTGCGGGGTTGGGCAATATCTTACTGATCAGACATGTTAGCATTGATTTGCGCATGTGCAGTAATAGAAACATGTTTGCATGTCTTTGGCAGTTCATCAAGAAAAGATCACGAATCTATGGCAGATCACTTATCAATGCAGAAAATTCAGGGTTGATTAGGCAAAAATTTCTCAATATAAATAAAAACGAACCGATCGAAATTAGAGGTAGTTCGAGGAAAATAAAAAAATGTTTTAATATACTGCGCAGAAGTTATGGTTTCTTTACAATTGATGAAATCGGAAACAAAATTTCTTTTGACGTAACTTCGTCGCATAACTGCATAGTAATGTACACTAAAAATTTCGGCATAGTTGGATGTGCGTTGTGGTGCAGTGGATATCGGCTCGGAACGAGAAATCGGAGAGCAGAGTCCGAATTCCAGTCAAATTCGTTGCATTCACTTACGCGCAAAGACCCTTGGGAAAGGTTATTATCTATCTCTTCCTTCCAGCTATGCGTCAAATAACAGGACTGATTGGGTTCTATAGCCTTGGTTGGTAACGAGTTTATCGCACAAAGTAATGGAAACCTACTGCAGGAAAAATCTTCTGCCCAGTCAGTCATGTCTCTTTCGCCCAGCGTGTATCACGTATGACACTTAACTGACTGATATTTAGTGTTGGGGAGTCACCCTTTTTCACACACTCTATGGACTCTTCCATGGTATACAAATAATCCTTCCTTCACAGAGCGGGTTGTTGTTGTTGTTAGAGTTGGTGTTTGTAAGAGCAGTTGAACCGCCGCTTGTTGGTCATCAAGAATATAGACTATTAACCGGACGTGCTTCTTGTATATATTTGACTCCTACTAACAAGTATTCCTGAATCTACTAACCGTGTACAGGTTGTATATCATTTATTCAATATACTTACATTTTTCCTCTCATATCTGTTTTTGTTATTATTATATTGTGTAGTTTTCTAAATAAGAATCCACAACAATTTGGTTATTAATGTTTTATTCAAATACGTTCCGTTACATACAGCAATGCCTACTAAACCCTTTAGAGAAATTTCCAGGTGTCGAATAAATCGTCTATTTCCAGGTAGGAACCTGTAAAGGAATATCTATCTTATGCAGTGAGTATTTTTAACTTGCCTTCGTCATTTTCAATGAAAGGCAGGAAGTCAAGAAATGGCCTGTATTGCATTCATGTTGTTTCAAGCTCAAAGCTTAAAATGAATATAGGTTTATCTCCGAGTAAAATTCAACAGGAAAATATATTAAGGTTCTTGGTACTTTTTGTAATTTCCGTCAAATGTTTGGTTGATTATACAAATGTACTCTTCCACTGCAACTTAAAAACGATTGCAAATCTTTGGGGCTTTTTACATCAAAAGAAAAACAAACCGCGATCAAATTGCGTGTTAAAATACTTTTGAAAGTCATTTTTGCCACACAACGCTACAATCTAGTCAACAGGTATAGCACGTGAACCTATGTTCCTTTTAATCATTGAAACCAAAATTAACACTGACGCTACACTGGTTATCTTTTAGTATTTTAATATTATTTTCTTGAAAAGGACCAACAAGCGTCAGAATTATTTGGAACATAACATAACGCGTAATTATGCCGCGTTTCTTCACAAAATTCCACCTGGCATGAAAGAATTCATTTGACACAAAGAAAGTTAAAAAATGCAGAACAAAATTTCGCTGTTAGTTTTAATTAACGAAACATACCTAAATCAGTAATTTTGTAGTAAATAGAAGTATAAATATATTTTTTCAAAGTAAACTTTATTCTCAAACCATTTAACTCAATGCGTAGCCATTACTCTCACCTATATCCACGTAATAAATACGATTAAAATTTGCATATACTTTTATTAATACCATATCACTTCAGGAAGCAAGCGATCATGGCTTCCAGTGATTTCATGTAAAAATATATATTACCAGAAATACATTTTTGACTCTCGAAAAACTCTTGTTATAAAAATATATCAATGAACTGCAAACTGATTTCTGACAACGAATAAATATTTTATTCATCTTAACATTCTTGTCGGCGTCACATAGAAAAATTGTGGTTGATATGCCGTTGATATCAAATGTATTGTATCGTTAAAATTCGTTGATCTCCGTAACATGTTTACATTTGTTGACATTACGATACGTTTCAGAGCAGATATGTTTGTTTACGATGGCTCGAGAATTGTGTTATATAGGCTTGATAAAAACCTCATTAGCCTGGAGGCTATTCGTGGTCGAGAGGTCTAAGACGTTACCAGATCAAATGGTAGCTTCCCCTATATAGATAGGGGTCGCAGGTTCGAATCCTGCCGAATAGCACACATTTTCGTAATAAAAATTTATCGTAAATAATCAGGCCGGTAGAAATAAATATATAATAATGTTTGATTAAAAACAGAATATCTACTTAAATACGAGTATCGATAAAAATAATATTCAAACAATTCATTTCATATATATATTCAAACATTATAACATAGATATGTTATATCACTACAAAAGTAGCTATTTTGTTTCGATACTTCTTGTGTCTTGTCAAGTCATGTGATTTATTTCAAATTCAAGGGTTTTAAAAGGTTAAAAACAAGCAATACCCCTTTCATCAGGGAGGCATTGTTGCATGTACAATGTGGACCAATCAGAGTAAAGCAACTTCTAATTTGGAGAATATGTGAGCAGACTTAAAATAATTTTCGGGGGCATTAGTATTAATATTTGATTAAATTGAGATCAGCATTATTAATTAACTATTAGATCTACTTTATTATTTTTGCGAAATTTAAAAACATTTCCAAATTTAACAATTTATTAGATTTAGAAAGTTATTCATATATTAAACAAGGAAGAAAATGAACGCATACATAAATAAACCTACAAACATCCACACATGGAAAAATAGACAAGTATATTAACATACACTGGCAAACAGACACATATACAGATTAATATACCCACGCTTATATACATGCACAAATTACAAAATTTTGTCTTTATCGACTTGTCAATTTGTCTGTTAAATTTTAAAGCTTTATTTGAACACAGACCGAATTGCCACGTATTGGATACAGTCAGGGCGAATTTGCAACGTGATTAGCCTTGAATGAATGAAGTTAGGGAAGACGCAATCAAATGTCAATGCATGAACATATAAACATAATTAGATATATACTTACGCAAATACACAAGTTAAAAACAAAAACATACACGACTAAAAATTCCACAGATTATATACAAAATAAAAATTGTACCCACATACATGAAAATATTTATACAAAACTTCTGGCATCAAACTCGGTAGATACATTATACACATATTAAATGCGTATGCATGTACAAAACATCCCACATATACATATATATGCTAAGCCCCATATCGTTCACATGAAGTTATGCCTGTGTGAACCCCAGTTGTCGAGCGTGTGTTTCTACGCACGTCAATGGGTGTACAAGTGTTAATCTATGTCTGCGTTTGTATAAAAGGCGTCACGACGACAAATATTCATCCCAATTCCACAAAAATTCATCAATATATGCATCTCTACATATATCCAGTATTTTAAATGAAAAATTAAATCAGTTTGTCAGACGAACGCAAAAGCGTGAAACCCAGGGCCACAAACTTACATCTATCTATCTATCTAAACGTCGGGAGGGTATGCGATGCTACAGATGCTCTGGGTGGAATCACCTTTTCAGGGACTGCCCAGTTCGATGAGAAGATGCCCGTAAGTCACGCAGGTCACGCACAACACTGCGTTGCTTCAGATGTCAAGAAATAGGCCACATTGCTTCATTCTGTCCGGGAAAAGAGGAAGGAGACAAACGTCAGCGCCGGTCTCTTCCCCAAGCGAGTTATGAATGAGGCGCTACCGGTATTGAATATTTACGTGAACGGAATTAAGAGAGTGGACTCTGGCTGTTCACAGACACTCGTGAGTAAATCAATCTGTCAATCCTGTAAACGGAAATACTCTTAAATGTTGCGGAGTTGGACGTGTCAAGCTTGGTGTAGCCAATGCAACCCCCCTCAAAATCGAAGTCTTGGTAGTGGATGGAGAACCATTGGGCTTTGATTTATTACTTGGGTTCGACGCCATTAAAAAGTTAGGCGGACTCCAAATAACAGAGTGTGGCGACGTACGATTTCCCAAGCATGGGACTGTCTGTTGCGCCGCTATAAAAATAGAAGAACCTGATTTCTGTGCCGAATTCGACCCAAACCGAAAGATATGGGTCGCATCATGGAAGTGGTCTGTTGGATGATCACCGGAGAGTTTGCGAAATCGGATACCCGAGTACCCTATACCAATGCCAATTAAGGAGGAATACGACCGGGAGCTGCAGACCTGGCTTGACAACGGTTAGTTGCAGCCTTATCCTGAAAAAGAACTTGGTCCTCCAAAAGGACTAATTCCGTTGATGGCGGTTGTGCAGAAAAACAAAAATAAAGTGCGGCCAGTATTAGACTATCGAGCTGAACGAGTGTCTCGACGCACACACAGCCAATGCTGACGTATGTGCACAGAAACTGGGGGAGTGGCGTAAAAAAGGACCGGATGTCGCTATTGTTGACCTACGGCAGGCCTATCTGCAAGTTCATATCCATAAGTCACTTTGGCCCTTTCAAACTGTAATCATCAAAAGGCGAAGATATTGCTTGACACGAATGGGTTTCGGGTTGAATGTTGCACTAGCCATAATGAAGGCCATTGTGGACGCCGCGTTGTCGAAAGACGAGTCAGTTCAGCGGGCAACCTCATCATATATTGATGATATTTATGTTGTAGAGAGAATGGCTTCAGCAACTCTCGTGAAGAAGCACTTGGCTGCGTTTTGTTTGACCTGCAAGGATCCGGAACGGTTACAGGACGGCGCACGTGTGCTGGGTTTGCGTGTCGAACAAGATAACGACACGCTTAAGTGGAAGCGTGAAAACGAGATTCCATCAGTTCCTGAGGTCCTGACGCGACGTAACATTTTCTCGTGGTGCGGAAAACTGGTGGGTCACGTTCCCGTGTGTGGATGGCTTCGTGTTGCTACATCATTTGTTAAACGCAGGACCGTATTTATCACGTCTGGTTGGGACGACGAAGTGACAGACGCTCCCCTTAAGAACATGATTGAAGACATAGCGGAAAGAATTCGCCAGAATGACCCTGTACACGGTAAATGGTGCACAAGCGGACACACTTATGAGGTATGGGTCGATGCAAGTTCTCTCGCCATAGGGGTTTCGCTGGAAGTTGACGGAAGTGTTGTAGAAGACGCATGCTGGCTGCGGCCTGAGAAAAACGTCCAACATATTAATTTGTCAGAATTGGATGCTATTCTGAAAGGCGTCAATTTGGCCCTGCAGTGGGGCAGGAGCGAGGCGGCACCTCTTCACGGACTCCACGTGTGTGCACCGGTGGATTTCAAGCATGCTCATTGGCAAGGCCAGAATAGGAACTAAGGCGGCAAGTGAGATGCTCATCCGGATGCGTTTGAGTACTCTTGAAATACTGATTCAAGAGTATAACTTGTTGATCACGATAAGTTTAGTATCGTCAAGTGAGAATCGAGCGGATAAGCTTACCAGAGTACCGCAACGATGGTATGATGTGATTAAGAAGGAAATTGAACCAATACGTCCGGTATGCGCTTCTATGGTGAACTGAACCTCTCCTGATTAGATACGTGTCATTCATTGCCGGAGTGGGCATCCTGGCATCAGGCGAACGCTGTATTTCGTGAGACAAGTTTACCCTACGACATTCAAAGCAGCCGTCGAGGCAGTAGTCAGAAAATGTAAAGAATGCCAGTCAATTGACCCAGCTCCGTGTCGTTGGCCACGTGGCAACCTAAGTGTAACTGGAACCTGGACCCGCTTGGGAATGGATATTACGCATTACGGTGGACAACACTACCTTACGTTAATTGATTGCGGCCCCAGTCGATTTGCGATATGGCGACGCTTGCCTCAACAAGACTCGAGAAGCGTCATCCGACAGTTGGAAAGTTTTTTTTGAACGAGGCCCACCAACAGAAATACTAACCGACAATGACACTGCATTTCGCAGTAAGTCCTTTAAAGATTTTTTGGATGAATGGGGAGTCCAACTTCGTTTTCGTTGCGCTTATGTTCCTGCAGGAATCGGTATAGTGGAAAGATCTCATCGGAGCATAAAGAGAATTGCAGCAAAAAAGCAATGTTCGATAATGGAGGCCGTATCCTGGCATAATATCACGCCGAAGGATGATGTATCATCGACTAATGCGCCAGGCCAACATGATTCATCGTTACCAACTGAAAGTGAAGGGAATTACTACTACATTACCACCTGATCGCTGTAAGGATCATAGTATATACCATATTGGGAACAGAGTATGGGTGAAAGCTACCCATGGCCGGTGCACCTCCAGGTATCAAGTTGGTCACGTAACGGACATCGTAAGTCCGCAAACAATAATAGTTGACGGGATGCCACGGCACGTAAAAGATCTTCGTCTTTTCGTTGGTTCTGATGCATCGTCGAGCGAATCCGATGATGATTCATCGTCTGACAGCGATCGAATAATCGAAATCTGCGAATCCAATGCTTCCACAGACCCCGAGATTCCAGAAACTCGAGATACATCTGATGACTCCTCAGGAGAAGACTCTCCGACACGAGTAGAGGAAATCGTCCCATTACGACGAAGCACCAGGATAAAAAGACCTGCTCCAAGGTGTTCGTTTGGTGATAATGAGATCATGGGGGATATAGCGAAGAAAACGGTGACTTACCTCGTCAAACTAAGCGAGAACGCGTCGCGCTAGTACTACGACGTAAAAAGCGGCGAAAAAGAAAATTACAGACCCAAAACAAGTCCGCCGCAGGAGTCGCTATGGGAGTGTATGCAAATCTTTGGCGTCCTCTCTGTGTTGTCGGCCAATGGAAAAAATTGATCTGCCGATAAAAGCAGTCGTTCTCGAAGGGAAGGCGAGGTTGAACTGGTTAGGTGGATAGCAGTTGGCGAGATTGGACCGGCGAGTTGAATTGTCAGTATTTTCTTTTTCCGGCCCGATATTTGAGTAAATTTGCGAGAGAATATTTCCTACAATTTATAAAGAAACTATTGTTGAAAGGCAAGGAGTGCTGATACCAGCGAGTTTTGAACGGAGTTTTAGTAGAACCGATATAAACCTTTATAGTATTAGGATTTTCAGTTGTGGAGACGGTACAAAAATAAACTTAATCAGCAAACACTTGCCCAAAACTAATCCTCTTAGCAAAATATTCAATAATAATACACTCAAGTTAAGCTATAGTTGCACGGATAATCTAAAAAATATTTAAAAAAACATAACAACAAAGTTCTCAACAAGCATTATGTTACAAAAAACACGGTAAATTACAATGCTCAAGTAGATCGCACCAAGGACAAAGGATGTAATTGTAGAAATCCTAAAGATTGCCATTTGCATAATAACTGTCTAGTTAGCTGCATCGTTTATCTTTTCCTTCTATTCCCTCTATCTGGCCTGTTCGTAACAGGTTCTCCAATCTCTCCTTCCTCATTGCAAGTCCCAGGAACCTTAGTTGTCTCTTCCTGATGCTCCGTATTAATTTCCTTTTCGTCTCCATCCTTTCCAAAACCTTGTCATTGCTCACATGGTCCATGATATCCGCAGCATCCTACTGTAGAACCACATTTCAGTTGCTTCAAGTTTTTCCTTCATCTTTGATGATATTGTCCAGCATTCACTGCCATACTGAAGAACTGACAACGCATAACAATCCAGTCCACTACTTATCCTTAAATATATTTAAGTCAAAACCATTCAAATTAAGGAGAAATAATTTTAGTTAGCATTCGTTACAAAGATTTTTATAATTTTATCGCTAGCAAGGCGATGAATTTTCTAAGACGCGAGAGGTTACTAATGATGCAATGTACTGGGAAAACTTTGAAGGCAGAAGACATTAAAATACTAGAATCCTAAGAAACAGCAGACGATGACTGGCATCGCATTTAAAATTTTGAACGGAACATGATATTTTTATTGAGTTGTTATATAACGTTAGATTCATAACAATATTCTGAACTTTTGGTAACTCACTATTAGCGAGTTATAATATTTTCGTATCTTCTCGTATAGAATCCTTCGAATAATAACCAATAATGCTCTCAGGATAATTCTCTCGAGTAATTCACTCAGAAATAATCTACTCAATGACGCACAACATCAGAATGATACACAACACAGAATGCACTCAGAATTCTGCCTGAGTGTTTTATATACTAAATATTTATGGTCTCGTGATCCCAGTAGCACAATTCATTTAACGGTTAAGTTTGTTGCTTAGAGATCCATGTTCACCTACACGTGTCGATATCGACACTTTCTTCCTACATAAAACCTCCCCTTTTGAGATGACTCCCCCTGGAGTCTGTATTTTATTTTAGTGTTGGTTTTACAAAATTCCGTCGGAGTTCTTTTTCTTTTGCCATACCATCATGATTCAATAATTTTTGGTGGCGTAGTAAATCGGATGTATCTTATAATTCTTCTATGGGAACTTCTTGCTTAGGACTTTTCAAATCAGTATGTCTACGTCTTAACGAATTCAGGTGACGTTTATTCTCACACTTTGGTCCCTGCATCATGGAAATCATTCGGCCATTCCTTCTTTTTACCACGTAATCCTTCCAAAATTATCTTCCCCTTTGATACATCTTAAAAAATACTTTTTCTCCCAGGATAAACTAATCATTTACAGGGGTATTCTTTGATGTTTCGCCTTCTGTTCAGGTAGTATTTTGTTGAGTACAGACTTAAATTTTCTGGCAAATATCAATTCCGTTAGCGACATTCCAGATCAAGTGTTAAGATTTTATGTAATCCTGTAAATCCTCAGAAATTGCTGAAACGTTTCCTCATCTAACTCCACTTCAATTTTTAAGAGACCATTTGAACGTGTCAACAAAGCGTTCTGCTTATCCATTCGATCTTGGATGATACGGGGGCGTTGTAGTATGTTGTATTTGTAAGGATTTGCAGAATATCTTGAATTCAATATATGTGAACTGCGTCCTGTTGTCCGACAGAATGAAATCAGGTACGCTAAATCTTGCAAAGATTTCGTGCAAGAAATGTATTGTTAATATGGTTGTTGGTCTTCTGAATTTTAATATTTCGGGTCCCTTGGTATAGCTGTAAAACACCACCAGATAATATGCTCTATTCAATAGCCCAGCGAAATTTAGATGAAATCAAGGCCACGAAATGTCTGTTTCCAGCCAAGGTCGAAATATAATAGGCGGGAACATGGCTGCCAGAACACAATCTCTCATGATTTAACCAGATTTTGTATGTCTTCATCCATTTTCGACCAGTAAGTTTAGAATCTTATTAGGGATTTCATCTTAGAAATTCCCGGATGACTAACGTGGAATTTTTTTATAAAATGCATTTTTACAATGATATTAGCATTACAAATCTTTCAGCGTACATCAGTACACCATCACATATTGAAAATGCGCTACTTTCATTTACCTGTCTATTTTTGAATTTACATGCAATTTGATCTTTCATTTTTAATATGAAGTCGTCGTTCCGCGACTTAAATCTTATTTCTTCCACTGTTAAAGGCAATTCTCTTACGCTATTATGTAAGGCATTTTTAATTTCGTTTTCAGCTCTTATTGCTGCAAATACTGCTCCAATTTCCGAATAATTTGCGTCTGATGCAACGAACTGTGTTTAATTTGGAATCACAATGCGTTAGTGATAAGTCAGATGTTAGGGCTTCTTTGATCTTTTCACACGCACTTCGGCATTTCTTTGTCCATATCCATTTAGCGTCTTTCTTTAACAAGGCATTTAATGGTCTTGTTAACTCATGCACATTTGATATAAACACATGGTAGTAGTTTGCAAAGCCTATAAATGCTTGCAATTTTGCTAAATTGATCGGGACGAGCATGTCTTTAATTGCGCTTCAATGGGCAGGATCTGGTCATCGACTCTTTTCGTCAATAATTTATTCTGGGCATTAATTTCTCACATTTGGTTTCACTAATTTTGAACCCGAATTCTTTGATACTTCCGAATATTATTACGTTTGCTGCATGTCGGTGACTGGGCTTCGCTTTTAATCAGTATATCGTCCAGATATGTTTGAGCGTCATATAATCCAGCCAACTTTGTGTCCATAATTTGTTGAAAAATGCTCGAAGCTACCTTTATACCGAAAGGAAATCGGTTGAATTTATATAGACCTTTATGAGTGTTGATAGTAATTGGGAACGCTCTTCTTCTACCAGTATTTGTATGTAGGCGTCCGACAAGTCAAACATCGACCCCCCCCCATTTAGTTTGGCCAAATTTTTTTCCGAGTTTGGTAACGTACAATTAAAATTTTGTAATTTTTCATTACGGTCCGTTAAGAAATCAGCGCATATGCGGAATTTATAATTTTTTGGTTCTTCACATAAACAGTCGGCGATGCCTATTCAGAGTAATCTATTTTGGAAATAACCCCTGATACTTCAAGATTTTCTAATTGATTGAATCAAACGTCGTAAAAGGTACTCTGCTTTTCGGTCTGAAGATTGGTGTTGCATTCTCTTTCATTTCAAATTCACCTTTGCTTTTGTGCGCTTACCAAGTCATTTTGAAAACTTCTGTGAACTCTCTTTTGAATTTTTCCGCTACCGTTGTAGTACTTGTGCTGATAATAATTACTTGGTTGCAGAACAAATTGATCGGAAGGTCCCAAAGATTAAAAATATAATGCCGTCTGTTCTTCTCAAATTGGTTGTATTTTTAACACGAATACAACTAATGTTTTGCTTTTTTACCCAACGAAAAAAAATATTACAGATGAACTCACCTAAAAATGTAATTTCTTCCCTAAAGCAACACCAGCATTTTTCTCAATGTCAATAGACTAGGTTTATCCAGTTTTCTTCAAGTCTTTTCATTTATTATAGTCATATGACCCAGTATTCAAAAGTAAATTTATTTTTATATTCTTACTCGTGACAAAAACAATTTTCTCTTTGGATATGTTTTGTTCAAAGTCTTGTTAATTTTTTTTCTACTTGTCGACTTTACCCAATGCATTTACTTTGTTGACATAATTTTTATTCCTCTTTCATTTTTTTGGATTAATAACAAGTACTATTATGTCCTAATCTTCCACATTGGAAGCACTTTTGTTCTTAAAAAATCACTTTTAAAATGTTTACCATTACAACCGGGACAAGTATTAGGTATGTTGTTGTGTATCTTTACCATTTCGCTAGGAGTTGAAAAACGTCTATGTTTCCTTAGACGGTCGGAGAGCTATGCATCTTTGAAATATATCTCTTCTCAATCCTTGCGATATCAAATTTTAAATTCACCATATGCTGACACTCTTTAGCTATTTTTGGAGAGTTAATTTATAAATTTCTGGTTTACTCAGAGTCCTGGATCTTATTTCTGCGTACTTTTTTTAAGTTAAGCCCTGAACGAATATCCGACATCTAAGTGAGTCGGAAGTTAAATGATTTAACTTAAACTTCTCACATTCTTTATTGACAACTTCTGCATATGTGATAAAATCGTCATGGTCATAATTTACTATGTTTAGACAATCCCACTGTGCATAAAATAATCAGGTTCTACTCCCTAAAAGTTTTGATAATGTCTCTATAGTTTTCTCAAAAATCTCGCCCGGTTGTTTCGGCAAAATAACATTTATATACTTTTCATGTCCAACAGGGGACAATTTTCTCAATCAACGAACTTTCTTTTCATCATTCCAATGCAAACAATACTTTTTGAAGATTCCTTCGTATCTTCTGCAATACGTTTGTAAAGTTATTTCTTTGTTTGGATTCTACACAAACTCGCTAATGGAATTCGCAATAGCGATTGCATTGAATGAGGCAGACTTTTTATTTTTCGTTGTTTTCTTAAAAAGCGATTTGAAAACATTTGTTTTTGTTTTGTAACTGAAGTTGCCGTTCATGTTGGTCTTTTTGTTGTTGTAACTGTAGTTCTTGCTTTTACAGCACCAACATTTGAAGCATAATTGATTCAGTTCGTCCATTGTTTCTTGTAATCCACTGAATATTTCAATTACTACGTGTAGGATACGTATTTTTCTCTGCATTCCCTGTGAAAGTTCAGAACGAGATTTTTGTCACCACTTTTCTAACATTTTTATAAATATGATTTTTGGTAACTCGCTCTCAGTAAGTTATAATATTTCGGTATCTTTTCGTAAAGTCAACGGACTAAAAAATTCCTAGAATAATGCATAACACTCTCGAAATAATTCTCTTGAGTACTTAAAAACAATATTTTCAATGGCACACAAGACCAGAATGAGGCATAACACAAAATTATATTTATCTGCCTCCCCACCGAAGCGGAATGTAGCACAAGGCCATTTTATTGTGGGGAATCCGGACCCCAAGGCCGGGGCAAAAATTGTCTATTATTCCCCAGACGAGACTCTACTTCTCGGCGAAGTCTCGACTGGGTTACTCTTAACCTGAAATCAGAGAGTCCGACAAGGCAAGTGCACGTGCTGATACACAACACAGACACCTTTTGGGGTGTTTTATATACTAAATATTTACGGTCAACTGATCCAAGTAACATAATTCATTCAACGGTGACATTTATTGCCTGAAGATCCGTGTTCGACTACACGTACAGGTATCAGTCTTTTCTTCTTACATAATTACTGGCACGTAAATTTTGCATTATGTTCAATGTTATTTACATTTAGATAGATAGAAACTATTTTTATAGTAGTGTTTTATATAACTCTATTCTTCTTCTACAAATTTTAGTTATTGCTTTTATGTTATGGACTGTTTCCTTTACTTTTTATGAATAATAGGATTAAAACAAATGAGTGGAAAACGTAGGAACTTATCTGACAGCCTAATACTTCAAAATCTCTTTATAGCAACAAGCCATTCGCATATGTGTATAGATTACTCGCGTAAATGCTGACGAGCGTAATCTTTAAGCTTGATGCCAAGTCATTTTCTAATTACATAACTG